>OY755249.1:54101449-54701449 GCA_963576725.1 Azorinus chamasolen
AGAACTTTCCCTTGAACAGTTTACATTAGAGCTATAAAAAGTGAGCTAATAAAGATTCATCATGTCATTAGGTGTTTACATGAATATGCAACAGAGAAAGGATTAACCATGTACATGGAACAAACACCGTTTATTGCATTTGCAAACAGAGTAGACCCAGTTCAGACAGCTCCGGTAGGAGCCGACTGATAAAGATAGGCTCTTGTTTGCTTATGGAATAATATTGCACCACTTCTATAGGATTTGCCATAGAAAAAAACTTCATATGTTCAAATGCCATAATAAAGGACGTCTAATTAATATTCATAATGTTTTTATTTCTAACATGAATATTCATTATATACAATGTCACAGTAAAGTCATATGCTAGAATTGTCATCTGTTACACACAGTACCATGATGACGTGTCTGTGTCATATGAGACGTGTCATATGCAAACAGTTTGGATCCAGGTGAGACGCCGAGTAATGAGGCGTCTCATCAGGATCCAAACTGTTTGATACTCTGGATGTCTTTATGTACAGAAATTGAACAAGCACCCACTCTAAAACATGACGCAGAGGAAAATGTGTCCAGCAGACGACAATGCTGGAACTGTTTGTTTTTTCTGAAACATTGAACATTTTCAGTATCAAAAAGAGTGTACGCTGTTTTGAGGCTAATCTGTATTTAGGCTTTATTGAACATCCGAGCAGTCGTGTAAGAAATGGGTTAATGTACAGTAAAACCCCTCTAAACCGGCATTCTAGTAGAGAAGAATTTAGATACATTGTACTTTTAGGCAGGCGACTGCTTAATGCAGGGTTAAAGTCATGCAGACAGCTCCTAGAGGAGCTTTCTGTATGACTTTCACCCTGCATTAAGCTACCACCTATCTCCAAGACCGATATCTATACTAAATTTAACGTCCGGTTTAGAGGAAGTTATTGTAGTTGTGTTGTATTGGTTAAGACCGTCCTCTGTTATATAAATGTCAGTGTTATGAAACAGAACAGAATGTCACAGATCTTAACCCATTCCCTCGAAGGTTATTTTAGATCCAACCTCTTTGAATAAATCTACCAAAAAGGGGTGTTAAATAGAGAAAAGGATTTTTTTTAGAATTTTGTAGTTCTGAAACCATTGTGATAAATAGAGCATTTGCTCTATTTATCACAATGGTTTCAAAAAGTGACTTTTACAGAGGCGCATAAATGGAGGAAAGGGTTAATTACTCTAAATATTCGGACAGACAAACTTGGGTAAATAGTATACACCCAGGAACAGTTTAATCAGGGTCTTCACTATTCGCTACTATTCGCTACTATGGCAGTCTAAGTTAAATTTATCAGTACCAAATTGAATGATTCGGGCTGTGTGAACTGGCTGAAGGGGGAAATCGGGTGCCCCAATAGCATAGTTATGAAACAAAACAGCGATACGTAATAGAGTTTGTGGTGTTGAGTACAAGCGAACAATCGAATCCTGATTATGCCTCGTATTAGTGATCGGTGTCTACACTGTTCTACAGGAAGTCGCCGAAAATCAGTTCACAACTGAGACAGGCGATATTACAGTAAAACCTCTCTAAAACCAAACGTTCATAGTAGTATCAATGGCGATCGTTAAGACGCACCAAGTTAAATTAGTCTCTTCGAGATTCCAAAGACTGGTCGCAACCTAGGGTTTGGTGGAGAAATAAAGAAGTTATTCTTGAAAATGTTTACGCATCTTATCTTTGCATTAACCCTTCGCTTGCTATTCACGTCAATATACCTACCTGTAAATAGTGAAGACCCAGATGAGACAGCTCCTGCAGGAGCTGTCTCATCAGGGTCTGCACTGTTTACAAGTTGATTGTGCAATCAGTGCACTCCACAGCAGTGATTGCACAGCGAAATACTTGTACACAGTGAAGATATATGTAATTATACAACAGGGCATGGGTAAAGAAGGAGAAATGTATTTTAAAATTTAGCAAGCGAAGGGTTAAGCTGTTATCCACTACATCAGTCACATCCAAGGGGAATCGTCTGATGTGGGTCTATTCTGTTTACAAAGACTTTAAAAGGCATCTCAATCAGACACAGGGTCACCCGGAACGCCTCAGCTATTATCCACGTTATAGACTCGGAACACCTCAGCTATTTCCTAATCCTACATTCCGAACCTTTACGGAATAAGACGAGTAGTTACGATGGCACAGGTTAATATCGAATGTCCAATAAACGCTGGCCAATATTTTTAGTCGTATAAGAAATTGTGCGTATTCTTTGGACGTCAAAGACGAACTTCGATTACATATACAAACTGTTTGGACCCAGATCAGATGACGAGTAACTCGTTACACAGAAGAGAGCTGGCTCCAAGCTGTTTGTTGACAATGTACGTCTTGTCGGCCTTACGTGTAACAATTGTATCCTATAGATCACGAGGCCACAGCGATTGGTTGTATAACCTTCACACTTAAAATAGATTGTATTTACTTCTCATGCAAACTGAATGTTTCAATGATCTAAAAGCGGATTTGAAAATGTTCAACGGAGATAAGAACGCCCTAGAGTCCTTTAACCCTTTCATTAATATAAAACGCCTTTTTACGCATTTGCAAACAGAGTAGACCCAGATCAGACGGCTCCTATATGAGCCTTCTGACCAGAGTCTGCTCTGTTTGCTTATAAAAAATATAGATCTGATGTAAAATCGCCCGTGTACATAGGCTAATATACAATCTCAGCTAATAAATATGCATGGTGTACATGTAGTTATATCTTTAAGGATTATTACTGATCGTGGAAAGGGTTACTGTGTCCTATAGACGACCCTTCTGCACTCTTATAGACCACGTAGGTGCACAAGTGCACAAATGAGGCGAACAATGACAAGCTAAGGAAGAAGTTAGCAATATTTTAGTAAGGCTATAGGTAATCCTTGTATGTATTCGGGTTATTTCTGTAAATTGTCTTCAGGATTTCATACTCCACCAAGGTCTGTGTTACTGGTACTGGTACTTGTACTGGTACTGGTACTGGTAGTGGTACTGGTACTGGTACTGGTGTCCTAGAGAGGTTGGTTGTCACTTTGGCGACTCGTTGTAAAAGCGTGTTAATAGTCTGAGAAAAAATAGACGACTGCTCATCAAGAGTGATGATTTCTTTGATAAATGGGACACAGTTTATGGAAATCGGTGGTCAAATAAGCTTTCAAGGACGATCGCAGTGAATGAACCCATCGATTTTTTAGCAGATTTCGGCCGGAGTTGAATACCTTTTACTTATTATACAGAGCAGGGGTGTTCGCGATTTTTTTGATTTTTTTAGTTGCATCAGAAAACTATATTTTGGTATGTTTTTGATACTTATGACATGTGATTAAAAATAATGTATCTGCGATGGAGTTGTTGTTGTTGTTGATGTTGTTGTTGAGACTTAGCATGCGAAGGGCACCTGTGTTACTGGTACTCTCCAATAGGAATCTAAGCCTGTGTTACTGGTACTCTCCAATGGGACTCTAACTAAGCCTGTGTTACTGGTACTCTCCAATGGGACTCTAAGCCTGTGTTACTGTACTCCACAATGGGACTCTAACGAAGTCTGTGTTACTGGTACTCTCAAATGGGACTCTAAGCCTGTGTTACATGTACTGGTACTCTCCAATGGGACTCTAAGCCTGTGTTACTGGTACTCTCCAATGGGACTCTAAGCCTGTGTTACTGGTACTCTCCAATGGGACTCTAAGCCTGTGTTACTGGTACTCCAATGGGACTCTAAGCCTGTGTTACTGGTACTCCAATGGGACTCTAAGCCTGTGTTACTGGTACTCTCCAATGGGACTCTAAGCCTGTGTTACTGGTACTCCAATGGGACTCTAAGCCTGTGTTACTGGTACTTTCCAATGGGACTCTAAGCCTGTGTTACTGGTACTCTCCAATATGACTCTAAGCCTGTGTCATTGGTACTCTCCAATGTGACTCTAAGCCTGTGTTACTGGTACTCGCCAATGGGACTCTAAGCATGTGCTGCTGGTACTCTCCAGTGAGACTCTAAGCCTGTGTTACTGGTCTCCAATATAACTCTAACTAAGCCTGTGTTACTGGTACTCTCCAATGCACCTCTAATGAGTACCAGCAAGATGAGTTTATGCCTGAGAAAGAAGAGATTTAGATATAACAGTACGCCTCTTGTTCACAATTAAAACATTGAAACAAAATTACATTAACCCTTTCCTTCATACAAATGCTTTTTCACGCTATGGACATCGCAGTACAGTAAAACCTCTCTATAACGACCACTAAATGTGTTTTAATTAGTTGGTATATTAGGGCTGGTGGCTGCTTAAAGCAATGTGAAAGTAAAACAGAACGCTCCCTCATACAAACGTATTTTCATGCATTTGCAAACAGAGTAGACCCAGATCAGACGGCTCCTAAAGGAACTGTCTAATCAGGGTCTGCTCTGTTTGCTAATGGAATTCGATAGATCTGTTTCTTTACTTTCCAAAATGGCTACAATGTTCCACCTTACATATTTCATTATAACTATTTTGTCCATGAATATTCAGTAGGCATTGAAATTGGGTCTACATACAGAACAGGGAACGGGTTAAGCAGCCACCTGCCTTTAACACAAAATACTTGTTGTAATTTAACGGCCGTTATAGAGAGGTATTACTGTATTTCTGTGTTGTGTTGTTATCAACCCATTCTCATCTAGACAAATTTTAGACTCAATCTGTGGAAAATAAGCATTTACTAGAAAACAACTTTTTTTAAGAATTATACAGAACTGAAACCAATGTGATAAATAGAGAAATTGCTCATATGGAGCAAATTCTCTATTTATCACAATGGTTTAAAAAAGTAACCTTTTCAGAGGCGTCAATAAACATCAATGGGAGGGAATGAGTTAATAAAACATGTAATCGCTCGATCTGGATCCAAACTGTTTTCAGACATACAATAAAACCTCTCTATAACGGCCACTGAATCGTGTTAATTAGTTGATATTTAGGGCAGGTGGCTGCTTAAAGCAAGGTGAAAGTAAAAAAGAACGCTCATATAGGAGTGTTCTGTTTTACTTTCACCTTGCTTTAAGCAGTCACCTGTCTTTAACACACAATACTTGATGTAATTTAGTGGCCTTTATAGAGAGGTTTTACTGTAGCACAGCAAACAAAGATAAGCGTGCAAATGGTCCTTCACGACATATTATTTATAAGACTAACAATTATATACCAATCTCCCCTCCCCGTGTGTTAACCTCTTTCCTTGGGAAATATCCATGTAAGAAATAATGGTATCATGAATATGTATTAATTTAGCTGAAGTTTGTTAATATAAACTTTTCAAGGACATGTTTTGGCTTTTACCAAAGCTGTAGAATCAAATCTTTATCATGTAAAAAGCAAATAGAACAGACACTGATCAGACGGCTCCTATAGGAGCAATCTGATCTGGGTCTACTCTGCTTGCAAATGCGTGAAAAGTCGTTTACATGAGGGAAATTGTTAAGTCAAATTTGACACCATTTTGACAACTTTAAATTTGACTGACAGTGTAGATCCTGTTAAACTGCTCCTTCAGGCGCCGATTTGATCTTGGTCTGCACAGTTCGCCTATACGTTCTTAGTGTAATTACATTTTGTGAACAGCATGCATGTACATGTATTTAGGTTAGAGGCCGACTAACGTCATATGATTAGTATAAAGATTTCGCGCTGGAAATGACGTAAACAAACTACACACAATTTCAGTGTTAGGCTATTTCGATGAGCAACCGACAGCTTCACTAGCCGACACTATATGTAACGGCGATTCTGATTGGCTTGATACCGAAGGCCAACGAAGTCAATGACCACTCTGAGGTTTTGTTCCCACGTTCACACAACAAAGGTCAGTGGCCACTACGAAGGCCGCGGGCTGACCATTCATGCCTCGCTGTTGATGGTTGTGATAATTTGCATGTTGTTCTTGTTGTTTACAATCACATGTACATGTTTTTATGTAAATACATATTGTATTTTAATTCGGAAATAACTTTCCTAGAATATCTGCCACAATCTTTTTTCACTCAATGCATGCATTTTAACGCCTTTGCAAACAGAATAGACCCAGAACAGAGAGTTCCTGTGGGAACTGTCTGACCAGATTCGGCATTGTCTGCTTATGAAATTCTAGTTTCAGACATGGTAAAAACGAATTACTTAACCCATTTGCTCCCAGTGGATTCTTCCATGTTTATATATTGGATTAGTCCATTTTTTTATCTAAGGGATGCCTGACCTAAATTTTCAATTTCGTTTGGTTTTATATTGAAATTCCTATCAGCAAACAGTGTAGACTCTGATCAAATGTCGCATTATAAACATGTGCTTACTTGATACAGAACAATGAAATGCAGAAAGAGTCTGTGTGGGCTATCTGCATTATCTCTCTCCTGTATTAATCCTTTCCTCCATAAATACGTTTTTCTACGCCACTGCAAACAAAGTAGATCCAGTCCAGAGGGATCCTATAGGAGTCGTCTGAGCATGGTCTGCCCTGTTTGCCTAAGATACAGATCTAATATAGAATTGTTTCTAATTACCACCATGGCCAAAATTTACTGTGTTTGTGTGCTATTATATTTTATATTTGTAATTAATATTCATGATGTCATTATTTTCAAATGAATATTCATTAGTAAAGTCTGCTCTGTTGCTTATGACATGGTTACTATAGATATGAGTCTACCGTTTCTGCCATGGCCACACATTCCTGCGTCTAATTAATATTATAACAATTAATCTACTTAATATTCACGAACTCATTATTATTTCTTACATAAATATCCATGGAGTAAAGGGTTAAGCTACCAACTGCTTTAAGAGAAGCTTAATGCAGCAAAAGTAATGCAGAAAAGCTCTATAGGAGCTTTTGTCATTAATTTTGCCCCACATTAATCAACGACCTGCTCTTTTAAGAATCCTATGTTCAAAAAGTTAATGGCTGCTTAGGACAGGTTCTACTGTATGTGCCCACTGATCAAAGATGTAAACTCTTTACTCCATGACTACTCATGACATACCCCACCCATTCTGAACATCAATCAACTATTTATATTTGATTGTTATATAAAACAAATGAATACATAGTTATGCCAAATAATATAGAATCAAAGCTAAGATAATTTATACGCAAATAGGGCAGACCCAGATCAGACGACTCTTACAGGGATCTACTCTGTTTGCAAACGTGTCAAAGGTCACCTCTATGGTGTACGGTGTTAATCACGTATCGGAGGGTTAATGTACTAGCCCGGTGACCTTTATGGTTGAAATGAAACTGCACAAAACAAGAGGTCAACAGCCTCCAATAAACATGAATCACGCTACACTTCATGTCACGCGTATACGTGCCGACATGTGCGTGCATTGTTTCAGTTTTGTTTACAGTCACCACCCCTCTTAACCAATTCCCTCATATTGACGACTTTTGACGACTCTGTAATAGTCACTTTGTGAAACCATTGTAATAAATATACCATTTGCTCCTATGGTTTCAAACTACAAAATTCTAAAATTTTCCTTTTCACTAGTTATTTCTCCTTTTCGGTAGATTTATTCAAAGAGCTTGTATCTAAAAATAGCATATGAGGTAATGGGTTAAGCGACTACCAAATATACATGTATGTCCATGTTTTTGTTTTAAAGGCAAGTGGTATACAATTGCAGGACGAAAGTCAGGCTGAAAACTCATATAAGAAATCTGCAATAGTGCTTGCCCTTCGTTAGTTACCTCCTGCTATTAAGATAGTTATGTTTATTCATTAAATAGCCACTTGAACTCATTCCCTCCAATACTATTTTAGATCAACCTCTTTGAATAAATCTACCGAAAAGGAGCAGTAACTATAGAAAAGGAGAATTTTAGAATTGTGTGGAAACCATTGTGATAAATAGAGCATTTGCTCCTATGGAGCAAATGCGCTATTTATCACAATGGTTTAAACAAAATTATGACTCTTACAGATGCGCAATAAGGCGTCAGTAGGTAAAAATGGGTTAAAGTGTGTTTGGTGGGTGTTGTTTTGTTTCGTCAATGAACCGACCCATCCTTTGTTCAATAAATACATGCAACATTCAATAACAGCAGTGTCTTGTGTTGATCATATTTTGTATTTTTATAAATGATAGTTATCCATAAATTAAGGTTGACAGAGTGTGGAAGAAATCTTTATATATAAATGTGCCCGTTACTCAAGCCATAGTATATATATACATGTAAATCCTAGGTTTAATTTTAGTTTACCATTAGTGCCATAGCCTCAGGAACTCACACATGCTCATGATTGAAGGTCACATTCCTACATATTTCTAATTTTCCCAGTTGATCATTCGGAGCCATAGACAAGATGAAAGAGATGCTCTTTTATTTCTCCACCAATCCATATGGTGTGAGTTTGTGTCCCCCTTTTTAGTAATTTTCCACCTAACCCTATGATGTGACCCCTCTTTAGAATTCCTCCACCAAACCTTACGATTTGAACACTCTAAGAATGTCTCCACCAAACCCTATGGCGTGACCTCAATTAATCATTTACTCCATAAACACCTTTCTACGCCTTTGCAAAGAGAGTTGATCCAGATCAAACGGCGCCTATAGGAGCCGTCTGATCAGGGTCTGCTAGGGTTGCCTCTGAAATAATATAGATATGATTCTAGTTTCTGCAGTGGCAAACCCTTCCCGTGTCCATGTGCTATTGTAACAATTATTCTAATTAATATTCATGATGGTATTATTTCTGTCATTCTGTAAAGGGTTAAAAAAATGGTCCAGTATATGATAACTATAGTAAAAATGTAGAACCACTCTACACCTGAAATTATTTTGATACTACAGTAAAACTTCTCCTTAACCCATTATATCATAGGCTATTTTTAGATACCACCTCTTTGAATTAATCTACCGAAAAGGAGCATTAATGAGTGAAAAGGACAATTTTAGAATTTTGTAGTTTGAATCATTGTGATAAATAGAGCATTTGCTCCTATAGGAGCAAATGCTCTATTTATCACAATGGTTTAACAAAGTGACTTTTACAGAGTCGTCAAAAGTCGTTAATATGAGGGAATGGGTTAACATCCACTAAATTACATCAAGTATTTTGTGTTAAAGACAGGCGGCTGCTTAAAGAAAGGTGAAAGTAAAACAGAACGCCCCTTTAGGAAACAGTTTTGTTGACATTCGAACATAGGCAATGTTGACCATAGCAGAAACTATAGAAATAAATTTATATTTTTAAAAGCAGACAGAACATACCCTGATCAGACGGTTCTTACAGGAGCTTCTGGTCTGGGTCTAGTTGTGCGAACAGAGTAGAACTAAATCTGACCGCTTCTATATAGATGCCGTTTGATCACCTTCTACTATATTTACTTGTGAAACAAACATGCCTCTTTCTACAGTTTCTACCATGGCCATACGAACTTCTTTTCCCATAAGTCGAAATCAAAATATCCGACTAACTAGGTTACATAACGAACGTTTCTGTAGAGGTAACTTTACCCAGTCCCTCTTATTGACGACTTTTGACGACTCTGTAAAAGTCTCTTTGTGAAACCATTGTGATAATTAGAGCATTTGCTCCTATAGGAGCAAATGCTCTATTTATCACAATGGTTTCAAACTACAAATTTCTAAAAACAATCCTTTTCTCTAGTTAATGCTCCTTTTCGGTAGATTTATTCAAAAGAGGTTTATCTAAAAATAGCCTACATGTATGATTTAATAGGTTAATTAATATACAGGCTGTTGCATGCACGACATGTAGCAAGCTGCTACCTGCACATGTAAAGACCGACATTTTGACTTCTTTAAACACTTAACAAACAGAGTCGACCCAGATCAGAGAGTTCCTGTAGGAGCCGTCTGATCAGGGTCTGTTCTGTTTGCTAAAATAATTATGTATATCTGATTCTACAGTTTCTGCAATGGCCAAATCATCCTTTGATCATGTGTCATTATAAGAATTCAACTTATAAATATTAATGATGTCATTAGTCTTACATGTATATTCATGAAATACATGGTTAAGTGTCCGCTATAAAGATATGCTCTCCCATAACACCACGCTGCAGCTAAGAGTGTCACGTTTAAAAGTCACTGAGATCTCGCGTGATCATCTTAACCCTTCTCTTGCTCATTTCTCCTTCTTTACCCATGCCATGTTGTATAATTTCATATAATCTTCACTGTGTACAAGTATTTCGCTGTGCAGTCACTGTTGTGGAGTGTACTGGTTGCACAGTCAACTTGTAAATAGTGCAGATCCTGATGAGACAGCTCCTGCAGGAGCTGTCTCATCTGGGTCTTCACTATTTACAGGTAGGTATATTGACGTGAATAGCAAGCGAAGGGTTAATACATATCCTATTGAAACAAAATATGTCAGCTTAAGTCTTCATAAGCTGGTTTTTTTCCAATTCGTTCAAAATTTTGCAAAACTGTTGGCCGAGTGACAAATAGTTTAGGCACTAACGAGAGACCGAGTTACTCGGCGTCTCATCTGGATCAAAACTGTTTGGAAATGGCAGTCAGATCGCGATTAGCAGACTAAGGGTTAATTAAACTAACATGTCGTCTGCTAATAAACCACGTGACGTCAGCGCAATGTTACAGTAAAACCTCTCTATAACGGCCACTAAATTAAAAGGTATTTTGTGTTAAAGGCAGGTGGCTGCTTAAAGCAAGGTGATAGTACTTTCACCTTGCTCCACTAAATTAAAAGGTATTTTGTGTTAAAGGCAGGTGGCTGCTTAAAGCAAGGTGATAGTACTTTCACCTTGCTTTAAGCAGCCACCTGCCCTAAATACCAACTGATTAAGACAATTGAGTGGCCGTTATAGAGAGGGGTTTACTGTATTAACGTTCTACAGTTTGAATATTTAAATGATGCCGTTTCGAGTGTAAACCGATTCGAATGTAGATACACACATGTCGCGGGAATACAGGTCGCCTGACCTAGTTCAACACTACTTCAGAATGTTCATCTCATGTGTAGCACTTCAACATTAATCCACTTACTTCAACCTCACTCGAATTGGCAAACGATTTGGGTCCAGATGAGTTGCCGAGTAACTCGGCGTCTCGTTCGTACCCAAGCTCTTTGACACTCGGCTGGTAGTTTCTCAAAACGTTTAACCTAAACAGAAGTCGTCAAAATTTAACCCATTCCCTCATATTTACGCCTTTTGACGCCTCTGCAAAAGTAAACTACAAAATTCTAAAAGTTTTTTTCTCTAGTTAATGCTTCTTTTCGGTAGATTTATTCAAAGTGGTTGGATCTAAAAATAGCCTACGAGGTAATGGGTTAATAGATCCGAATGTGAGCGTTTGTTCCACAACAGTGTAATAGTTATAGGTCATTGCATGTTTCCATTCTGCGTGACTTCCAAGAAGCTTATCCAACGACTGAATTTCCTGAAAAGGAAGAGGAAGAACCCGGATTGAAAGACACGCAGGCTTATTACTGGTTGATCAATGACATGTGAGTAGTCAGTCATACAGTAACGTGATATTAGTCTGTTTATTTCAAAATACCGTTGTCTATTGCCAAGTTCATGTCGTCTGTCCTTTTCGCTGTCAGTCCGCAATTACCTAAGCAAACAGTTGAGATCCTGATGAGATACAGAGTAATTCGGCGTCTCATCAGGATAATAACTGGGTGCTGCCATGATTATATTTATTTCAACCAAATAGAGAGAATTTTAAAGAATGGTGCAGGCTACAATTTTTGCAAACGAAAATTAATATGTGGAAGCGAAAGAGTTGAAAAAAGCTACCGTCTGAGAAACACTTGGTCTGCTTAACCCTTTCCCTCATATTGACTACTTTTGGCGACTCTGTAAAAGTCACTTTGTGAAACCATTGTGATAAATAGAGCATTTGCTCCTATAGGAGAAAATGCTCTATTTATCACAATGGTTTCAAACTTCAAAATTCTTAAATTTTCCTTTTCTCTAATTAATGCTCCTTTTCGGTAGATTCATTCAAAGAGGTTGTATCTAAAAATAGCCTATGAGGTAATGGGTTAAAATTCCAAAGTGCACTTTGATACTAAAAATAAGGATGGAGATGATTAATTGTTTTGCCCTGCTGAGGTGCTGAGTAAGTCAGTGCCAGGATCTACAGTGTCAAAATAACCCTTACCCTGATCACCGCGGCCTAAATGACATTTGCAAACAGTTTGGATCCAGATCAGACGCCGAATAATTCGGCGTCTCATCTGGATCCAGTATGTTTGACACTCTGATAATAGTTTTTCAAAAACTTGAACGAATGAGAAATAAATGACGATGGAAACAGATCACAGCTGATGCAGAACTCATTTTCATAGCAGGTTAAGTGGGTTTAGTTTGTTAAATATGGACATGTATTGAAAAAGTGCTTCATAAATACCAAACGCCCTTCAAAAGTCTGCAAATATCGTTATCTGCTTCTATAACAAAATGTGCATGTTGCGTGCTGGAGGTATAAACCATTCTCATAAATGGTTCCACCTTTAAGACTACAACAGTCATATAACCCTGATATAGATACCTTCTTTACCAATGTCATTGCGTGGTACGACTACAGAAATAGCCTGGTAGTGCCGACACGTACAAGGACACAACACGTGATATGATATGCTTGTTAATCATTCAATCTGTATTCGCTTCGCGATTGTACTCACATTTACAAACAACTCGGATCCATATGAGATACCGTGTTACTCGGCATCTCATCAGGATCCAATCTGTTTAACACTTGGTCAATAGTTCCTAATACGCTTGATCCAAGTAGGCAAAACTGCTCCAGATCCATATATGAGCATGCATTGTTTTGGGCGGTGCAATTGTTCATATCGAATAGATGATATAATTTGCAAACTAAGTCTCACCCTCTCTCTCTCTTTCTCTCTCTCTCTCTCGATCGAGACGATTCTAAAGAGTAGTCACAACATAGGGTTTGGTGGAGAAATAAAGACGTTACATGTATAACTGAAAAAATGTTTTAATTTATGCATCTTATTTGGACCCCAGCCACGCGCTTTGAATAGAATAATAAAGGTAGTTAAAAAGAGACATAGACACACGCCTGTATCAAGCTGAAAAAAGTATGTCTGCTAAAAACTCTGATCTGTTGCATTGTTTAATTACAGTAAAACCTCTCTATAACGGCCACTAAATTACATCAAGTATTTTGTGTTAAAGGCAGGTGGCTGCTTAAAGCAGGGTGAAAGTAAAACAGAACGCTCCTATATATAGGAGCGTTCTGTTTTACTTTTACCTGGCTTTAAGCAGCCACCTGCCCTAAATACCAACTAATTAACATAATTTAGAGGCCGTTATAGAGAGATTTTACTGTACTTCTTATTCATAGAAGTGTTTGAAAAACTGCTGATCGAGTATCAAACAGTTTGGATCCTGATGAGACGCCGAGTTAACCGGCGTCTCATCTGGATCCAAGCTGTTTGCAGATGCGATATATAGTTAAAGCCAATCCTCATTCGTATATACAGAGAAATGCTTGGATCTAATAGGCACGCTGAATAAAGTGGTCAGGATCCAAGCTGTTTGACACTCGGGCAGAAGTAAAATGTATTTCAAATAACATGAACGAATCAAAAGTGAGTAAACTTTGAGTTGGCGTTATTTTTTGAAGCATGATATGCGCTAACAAAATGTTATGTCTTAACCCATTACCTCATAGGCTATTTTTAGGTACAACCTCTTTGAATAAATCCACCGAAAAGGAGCATTAACTAGAGAAAAGGATTTTGTTAGAATTTTGTAGTTTGAAACCATTGTGATAAATAGAGCATTAAATTTTGCTCCTATAGGAGCAAATGCTCTATTTATCACAATGGTTTCACAAAGTGACTTTTACAGAGGCGTCAAAAGTCGTCAGTATGAGGGAATGGGTTAACTGAACAACTCAAAAATAACCGTACTAGAAATACAGTAAAACCCCGCTAATGCGACCACCTAAAAGAGGTATAATACTGGGTGCTAGATGCAGGTGGTAGCTTAATGCAGGACAATACCCCTATAGGAGCTTTCTGCACTACTTTTGTCCTGCATTAAGCAACCACCTGCTTATAAAGACACACATGTTTATTTATTAAGTTGTCGCATTAGAGGGATTCTACTGTTTGTCATGGAAGAATTGACACAGACTACCAACTTTGCATTACTCCTTAGATACGCATTTTACGCCTTTACAAACAGAGTAGGCTCAGATCCAGGCATGATCTGAATTATACAGATTTCATTCTTCAGATTTTGTCTGTTCATGATGTTGTTATTAAAAAATCAGTTTATTAATATTCATACGTGTATTAGGTCTTAACGCTTTCCCTCATATAAACGTGTTTTCACGCATCTGCAAACAGAGTAGACCCAGATCAGACGGCTCCTATAGGAGCCGTCTGATCAGGGTCTGCTCTGTTTGCTAAAGGAATTTGATAGATCTGTTTCTATACTTTCTGAAATGGCTACAATGATTCACCTATCATATTTCATTGTAACTAATTTGTCCATGAATATTCAGTAGGTAATGCAATTTGTAATAAACACAGAACAGGGAAAGGGTTAATGAATATTCACACGAAGTAAAGGGTTAACGAGTTTTTGCACGCTGAGTAATCAGAGCAACAGATAAATGTGCGTACTCAAATACTAAAATCGTCTCTTCTATAGAGTGGCCACACCATAGGGTTTGGTGGAGAAATAAAGGAGTTATTATATAGGAGCTTTACTTTTCCCCTACATTCAGCGACCCCCTGATTTTACAGACCCCTTGGTATTTTAGTAAATGACGTGACTGAACTGTATATACATGTACGAGGGCTTCGTATGTACATATTACCCCCATGTTACTGTACTGTATGCATGTACGCGGGCCTCGTGTGTACAGATTAACCCATGTGACAGTACTGTATACATGTACGAGGGCCTCGTGTGTACAGATTAACCCATGTGACTGTACTGAATACATGTACGAGGGCCTCGTGTGTACATATTACCCCCATGTGACTGTACTGTATACATGTACAAGGGCCTCGTGTGTACAGATTACCCAATGTGACTGCACTGTATACATATACGAGGGCTTCGTATGTACAGATCACCCCCATGTGACTGTACTGTATACCTGTACGAGGTCCTCGTATGTACAGATTACCCCATGTGACTTTACTGTATACATGTACGAGGGCCTCGTGTGTACAGATTACCCCATGTGACTTTACTGTATACATGTACGAGGGCCTCGTGTGTACAGATTACCCCATGTGACTTTACTGTATACATGTACGAGGGCCTCGTGTGTACAGATTACCCCATGTGACTTTACTGTATACATGTACGAGGGCCTCGTGTGTACAGATTACCCCATGTGACTGTACTGTATACATGTACGAGGGCCTCGTGTGTACAGATTACCCCATGTGACTGTACTGTATACATGTACGAGAGCCTCGTATGTACAGATTACCCCATATTCGCATACTCGGAGTTCTTGGCTGTTTATAGCTTTGGCAACCACCTTCACACACATAGCAGCTGCAGACTATTGAGGCCAATAAATGCCATCATCTCTCGAAACGCGACCTGTTTGAACTGCAGCAATCTATTAACTCTTTTGGCTGCCGATATCGCATCCTGTGATTAACCATAGACACAGTGTGGATACCGATGAGACGCCGAGTCATCCCACATACAATCAGGATCTAAACTGTTTGTAGGTGTAACTGGTTTATCATCAAACAAAAATGAAGAAAAATAAAACATAAAAATTGTAGCAGACGATAAAAATTTGCAGACGACACAATTTGGCAAAGAAGGAGTTAAACAGTTCAAGGCAGCCATCGAACTCGGCTGCGCTACTAGGACAAATATCGAATTTTGGGAAGTACGTCAGAGGCGGCCATTCACAAGTTGCGCAAGCGTCTACTGACACTGAAGCAATAATATCTTGGCTCAGCAACCATGATTGGATTTATACAGTCGAATCAGATTTAAGCGATCACTTATTGATTGAACGTAGGACTCTTAAAAAGCTAGCGGTTGCTTAATGCAGGGCAAAGGTATTGCAAAAGGCTCAAATTGGGTTTTTTACATTGCTTTTAACCTGCATTAAGCAACCACCTGCCTGAATGATACAAAATGAGATTTCTTTTTATTGGTCGCCTAAGACTGAGTTCACTGTTCTAGGCATTGAACTCACGCGCTTGTGCAAGTATGCAGAACGCACACTATGGGATTTTAAAAAACATGGCATTGGCTCCTGATTTCTCACACTGAATTTAAAACAACAACGTTTAACTCCATGAATGTGGGAAGCAAACGCACTTGCATTTACAAACAATGCAGCCTAGATCAGAGGACCACGAGATCAGGGTCTGCACTGTCATCTAGTAGATTAATGTACTCTTGCATATTGCATAATAGTATCTGCTGTTACACAATGATGAACATTTTTATAATAAAATATTATCTTGCAAAGGGTTAAACTAAGAGCATGTTTCGCGAATAGCACTTTCTTAACCCTTAGCCTGCTGAAAAAATATATTGTCAGCTCAACGCTAGCTCAACGCTGGTGTGCTGTATTGTTCACTTAGCTCCGATTCCTTTGTGCATTTAGGAAGAGTTACTCGGTGTCTCATCTGGATCCAATGTATTTGCAGATAACAGCCACGTCGCGGTCGTGAAGACAAGGGTTTAGGTCCATTATAGCCAGTGAATGAATTGGTCCCAATCTGCAAATATCAGACATTAGGTGTGGTATCGTGGATGTCTGCAAATACAATGCGCCCGGTCAGTCACCGTGGTGGGACGAGTCTCTGACCAGACTGGTTTCTGAAAAAAACAACAGCGGACGTATTGAACAAACTTTAATCGATTTTAGTGACAATCGATTTAGCTCATTGTATGGATCAAAGCCCATCATCCGCCCCACCGCTACCACTTTCACTACCACCATCACCCCATTACAATTATGCATGCTGTTTTTATATCGGTTAATATATTCTTTCGATATGTATTTTTACTTCACTGCCAGACAAGGGTGAGACGTTACCACTATTGATATCGCTGAGCTTGGGTCATACGAAAAATAGGCTGTGATGTATTGGGTAATAGGATTTATACCATTTTAGTACAAAAAAGGCCTCCCCCGAAGTAGAGTCAGTGCTGAAGTAGGACTCGGGGAAACTCCGCAGGTTCATTGGTATTCCGCGTATAAAGCATACACAGCAAAACTGGTACATTTACAATTCCGTATAAGAGTCAATGCCTCTATCTATATTCAGCCTTTCTTGATAATTTACTCCATGAATATTCATGTGAGAATTAATGACGTTATGCATACTAATTAGATTATTTTTATAATGGTACACAAAAACAGAATTTTTTTACCATGACAGAAACTATATATTTATATATAGAATCATATCATGTATTATATCATAAGCGAACAGTACAGACCCTGATCAGACGGTTCGTACAGGAGCCGTTTGATCTGGGTCTACTCTGTTTGCAAAAGCATAGAAAGGAGTATTTATGGAGTAAAGGGTTATTCCTTTCCCTCGTGAATATTTATGCAGGGATTCATGACATCATAAATATTCATTATCTAAATGTGTGTATTGGTACATGAAACAAAAGATGTGTTCGCCATTTCAGACATTGTAGAATCAGATCTATATCAATTCATAAGTAAACAGAGCAGACTCTGACCAGACGGCTCCCGCACGATCCGCCTGATCGGAGTCTACGTTGTTTTCAAAGGCATCAAAGGCTGTCTGGTTAATCCTAATCATGCTGCAAAACTATAATTATCTTTTCAAACTCCAAAACCCTCAATTTCACTTCAGCAAACAATATGACAAGGCTACTTGAAGCATTGATGGCAATATAAATAAAGAAAAAAATAACAACTTCAAACAAAAGTTAGATAATAAAAAAAACTTACAAACAGGAAAGTCTTGTTGAACCATTTACTCCATAAATAGTTTTGTAAGATGAATCATGAATATTAATTAGACTAATTGTTATAATAGCACAAGGACGCTGGCTATTTTTACCACTTCAGAAACTGTAGAGTCATATTTATGTAATGTCAGAAGCAAATAGAACAGACCCAGATCAGACGGCTCCCCTACAGGAGCCGTCTGATCTGGGTCTGCTCTGTTTGCAAAGGCATAGAAAGGCATATTTATGGAGCAAATGGTTAACGGTTTTCACGCTAAGCGTGAACTGACTGATGCAGTTACAGACAGACTGGGTCTAGTTCAGATCCCGGGTACAGTCTCCTCGACTATGGTTCAAGCTCTATGACACTCGGTCAGTGGCATAGATAAAAGACAGCGTCATCACGTGACCACATGATTAGCGTTAATATAAGGGTACAAAATGGTGTGGACGTCTTTGAACAAGAATCGAAACTACTGGACACTTAAGACGTGCCATTGGAAAGAAGAAAAAATAGAGAAAGCTGGTTTTGAGAATATAAAGTAAGCGGCTATTTCTTGACTAATGAAACTTTGCCAACAATGGTTCTAACGCTGGGTTTCACTTTACAGTCATTGCCATAACTCTCAGATTAACCCTTTTCTCCATAAATACGCCTTTATACGTCTCTGCAAGCAGGACGAAAGTAATGCCGAACGCTCCTCATTGGAGCCATGACTAGACCTCTTTTTGATTGCCTCTTAACACAGGTTCGACTCTATATAAAATGCTATAGATACAGTAAAACCTCTCTATAACGGCCACTAAATTACATCAAGTATTTTGTGTAAAAGGCAGGTGGTTGCTTAAAGCAAGATGAAAGTAAAACAAAATGCTCCTATAGTAGCGTTCTGTTTTACTTTCACCTTGCTTTAAGCAGCCACCTGCCCTAAATACCAACTAATTAACACAATTTAGTGGCCGTTATAGAGGGGTTTTACTGTACTCATCTAGTTTGTGTGTCAAACAGTGTTAACCTAGATCAGACGCCACGCCAGAAACGATGTGGCTGATCTGGGTCAACACTGTTTGAATGTCACAAAGACTGGTTTTGTCAAGTCATGGCTCATGTATATTCATGATTCCAAGCTTTTACCGCAATATTATGATCTGGGAACCAGGCAGGTTCTGTTGTAGTTTCAATCAAGGTTCGTGTCATGGGATAAAACATTATCAGAACTAAAATAGGAGAAACAAAATTCCAAAAATAGAGATGAGAATGGATAATTAATTTCACTGTTTACTAGCACGTGAGAGCGATCTCAATCTGAGAAAAACAGATATTCCCAATGGTTCCTTCGTGGTGCAACGTCTTCGGGTCACGTGTTACAATGTGCAAACCCATTTGACCTTCGCGACATAAGTTCGGTATATCTTAACCCTTTACTCCATAAATACGCCTTTCTACGCCTTTGCAGATAGAGTAGACCCAGATCAGACGGCTCCTGTAAGAGCCGTTTGAACAGGGTATGTTCTGTTCGCTTTTGACATTATATAGATCTGACTCTACAGTTTGAATCAAAGCAAAAACAACCCTTGAATTTTAAAAAATTCAGCTAATACATATTCATAATGTCATTATTTCTTCCATGAATATTGAACAGGGAAAGGTTTATTCGTACATGTATATGAACACGGGATGGTTTTGGCCATAGGAAACAACTGTAGAATCAGATCTATTTATTATTTCATAAGGAAACAGAACCACAAAACTATTGTCACGAAACAATATAATAGAACCCGTCTTAAGCGGCCAGTCATGTATTAAACATAGG
This sequence comes from Azorinus chamasolen, assembly GCA_963576725.1. Classification (NCBI taxonomy): domain Eukaryota; kingdom Metazoa; phylum Mollusca; class Bivalvia; order Cardiida; family Solecurtidae; genus Azorinus; species Azorinus chamasolen. Next base: position 54,121,234 of record OY755249.1, read on the forward strand.
AGTGTTAAAAGCAAGCGGTTGATTAATGCATGGCAAAAGTATGCAGAAAACTCCTGCAGGAGAGTTCTGCGTTACGTTTGACCTGCATTAAGCTACCATATGCCTTAAAGACCCATAATTTGACCTCATTTTGAAGATGACAACTTAGACAGGTTCTATAAGTTGCTAACTGTAAAATGTAAAACCAAGCCACGGCTACTGATATATCTGACCCCTGACCTATAATACCCGGATATTGTACACGGCTACTGATGTATCCCCTGACCTATAATACCCGGATATTGTACACGGCTACTGATGTATCCCCTGACCTATAATACCCGGATATTGTACACGGCTACTGATGTATCCCCTGACCTATAATACCTGGATATTGTACATGGCTACTGATGTAATCTGACCTCTGACCTATAATACCCGGATATTGTACACGGCTACTGATATATCTGACCCTGACCTATAATACCCGGATATTGTACATGGCTACTGATGTAATCTGACCCCTGACCTATAATACCCGGATAGTGTACATGAACACTGCTGTATATGACCCCTGATCCTATAATACCCGGACATTGTATACATGGCCACTGATGTATCTGGCCTCTGACCTATAATATCCGGATATTGTACACGGCTACTGATGTATCTGTCGCCTGACCTATAATACCCGGATATTGTCTTAATTAACCGTTAACCCCGATGCACAATATGATGTCTAATTCTGTTATGACAAAAGTGCTGCCTACTTCTGATCCGATCAAGATTTTGAGAAACTACTGACTAAATATCAAACAGCTTGGATCCTGATGAGACGCCGAGTTACTCGACGTCTCATCAGGATCCAAGCTGTTTGTACTCGGCGTCTCATCGGGATCCAGGCTGTTTGTAAAGGCGATTTATGGCATACGGTTGATAAGGTCTAATTAAAGGTGTAGGTTGTACGTATAATATGTTGTCTTACATGACATGCAACATTGCAAAAGTTGCTGATATGAAAATAGAATCCTTCTTTATGTCCAGTATCATATAGAATGTACACGTTTTGTAAAAGGCACGTGTTGAATCTAGGACCTTAATTTTACATGGCCGATGCTGCTTTGTATTGCATGACTGGCTCAGACTGAGGTCAAGATCATATATACAAAATATACATGTGAATATCTGGTCTTTATAAATTGCAACAATAACATCTCGCTGATTCGACCATACAATTTATGAACATAGAAGTAAATGAAAGTGGTTATTTAATGCAGGGCAAAAGTAATACAGAAAGCTCATCTAGAGGAATTTTCTGAATAACCTTTTTCCTAACGCCCACCTGTTTTCATTTTTTTTTATATTTATATCTTTTATATTGTTATATTTATTATTTTTTATATTTCTTTTTAATGGACAATATTAGAGAAACTTTATTGCATTTCCTGTTTTAAATGCAAACAATAAATAAGACATATTGCTTCAACAATGAGAGATTCCTAATAACCCTAAGAATTCGGACACACTTAACCCTTTCCTCCATAAATTCGCCTTTCTATGCCTCTGTAATAACCAACTCTTGAAACCATTGTGATAAATACAGCATTTGCTCCTACAGGAGCAAATGCTTTATTTATCACAATGGTTTCAAACTACAAATTCTAAAATTTTACTTTTCTCTAGTAAATGCTCCTTTTGGGTAGATTCATTCGAAGAGATTGGGTCTAAAATAGTCTATGGAGGAAAGGGTTAAATAATGACGTCTGAAGCTGTCTGGTGAGAGTCTATGCCATTAGCTACTTTATCAGTTTTATTTTTAAGTAATCAAAATTTCAACTTCACAGCAGGGCGAAGAGGCGAGATGGTGTCCGAATATATGCGATTTCCGAATACAAGGGGTAATTATATGTTTTTCAATGCACGTTGAAGCTTACTTTTCACACCATGCTGTACATGACTCAATGTTAAACCTTCTCAAGCTGAATATTCAACTGTGAATCCATCAGCTAACTGAATATGTGTTGCATGTATCGTTGTAAAGGTGGATCAAAGGTACGTTGCAACTATTTTATCATTGCAAGAAGAACACTCATGTGAGAATCTCCAACATGATCTGCCCAATATGAGTCTACACTTCTTGAAAATGTAGATACAGTAAAACCTCTCTATAATGGCCACTAGATTACATCAAGTATTTTGTTTTCAAGGCAGGTGGTTGCTTAAAGCAAGGTGAAAGTAAATCAGAACGCTCCTATAGTTACGTTCTGTTTTACTTTCACCTTGTTTTAAGCAGCCTCCTGCCCTAATATACCAACTAATAAACACTATTTAGTGGCTGTTATAGAGAGGTTTTACTGTACACGCGTTATCAGAATAAGAAGGGTTTATTTTACAGACATTGGACTCTGGGGCAAGTTTTTTCTTCTTATTTTTGTTGCGAATTTCTTGTTCTTTTTCCATAGATTCAATTATGCTTATTGATAATTAATCACATTTCATATATTTATAATAAACATATTCTAATCTTATAACGGTATAGTTCCCCGACCTGCTCAGCTCAGCGAAAAAGGAAAGGAAATCATATGAAATAAAATATGTTTAAACTAAAAAGGAAAGGAAAACCTTAAGGGGAAAACAGTAGAATCCCTCTAATGCGACCACTTAATAAACATACCTTTCTTTATAAGCAGGTGGTTGCTTAATGCAGGACGAATTGGAGCTTTCTGCATAACGTTCGACCTGCAGTAAGCTGCCACCTGCCTCTGCCATTTAGAAATATGCCCCTTTTTGCTGGTCGCATTAGAGGGGTTTTACTGTAATATCACTTTCGTGTGATACCGCGCAAACGTTGGAAATGTGCACTACAGTAGATCTTGTCTTCAGCGGTCATCAAAAAGAGGTCTAAGTATGGATCTGTAAGGTGGTAGCTTAATACAGGTCTGAATACAAAAAGCTCAACAATCAACCACCTTCTTTTTATCACTCCTATGTTCAATAAATGAATGACCGCTCAAGGCATGTTCTACTGGGTAGTACCTACAGTAAAACCTCGATTATCCGAATTTTCGGTATAGAAGAATTTAGACCCTTTCAGGCAGGTGGCTGCTTAATGCATGGTGAAAATCATGCAGAAAGCTCCTAGAGGAGCTTTCTGCATGACGTTCACCATGCATTAAGCTGCCACCTGTCTTAAAGGTCGATAATAATACGTATTTTAGTGTTCGAATAATCGAAGTTTTACTGTATTTGACATTCTGACGCCGGAACTGTAGCTAGTAGGAGCAAGAAAGCGTGTATTTGCCAATATTCTAAATAAAGATAGTGGTATAATTAACAACAATTTGTAATTATTAGCTGGAGGAAGATCACAGATTGGTATTTGAAAGAAATGAAATGTCATATAGTGCTAGTCAAGCTCTCAAGAGCAGGTCCATACATTAGTGATATGATTCATTATTGGGTCCATACAGTAATGATAGAAGTCATTATTGGGTCCATTCATCGAATCACAGGAATCATTATTGGATCCATACATCAAAAATAGGAATCATTATTGGGTCCATACATCAAATGATAGAAGTCATTATTGGATACATACATCAAATACTAGGAATCATTATTGGGTCCATACATCAAATGATAGGAGTCAGTATTTATCCATACATCAAACGATAAGAGTCATTATTGAATCAGTACATCAAATGATAGGAGTCATTATTTGTTCCATACATCAAATCATAGCAGTCATTATTGGGTCATTCATCAAACGATAGGAGTCATTATTTGGTCCATACATCAAATGATAGGGGTCATTATTTGGTCCATACATCAAATGATAGGAGTCATTATTGAATCTGTACATGGATTGAGAGGAGTCATCGTTGGGTCCATACAACAAATGATAAGAGTCATTATTGGGTCCGTGCATCAAATGATAGGGGTCATTATTGGGTCCGTGCATCAAATGATAGAAGTCATTATTGGGTCCATACATGAAATGAAAAGTGTTGTTATTGGGTCTATACATCACAATGGTTTCAGAAAGTGACTTTAAGAGACGCCAAAATGCGTCACTAGGAGGGAAAGGGTTAAGTAGATTCACTGTATATCCACTCTACTCTTGTAGAACACACGAATAGATTGTAACAGTGCTCGGGAAACATGTCATAATTATGTCAAAACAGTAGGGTTGATGCTTCATGAAGCACACGTCACTGCACAGGCCGTTACCTCTCTCGCCCACACTATGCCTCGTACTTCATTTACAGTTCTATATAGCTCGGCAAAAACATCAATATTAGTCCTAGAAGTTCAGTTCAGTTTATCGACTACATGTACCTTGCATTATGCAATATATTTATGTCATTTCAAGCTGTTGCTGTAAGCACTTACTACGTCACTCTTTTCCTAATAAATATTCATGATAGAAATATTGCCATCATGAATATTCAATTGAGGAACTTTATGATGTCACATGAGCACAAACTCTTTTAGCCATCGTAGTCCAAACAGACTAGAGCCTGATCAGATATTCCTAGAGGAGTCATCTGATATTGGTCTGCTATATTTACAAATGCATTAAAGGGCCTATCTATTTCTCATTCATCCGAAAAGTCGATATTCGTCCTAGATGTATGCATTCGTTCAGTGCCTGTCTGAACTCGTAGGTCGTGATAGTTAAAGTGTATCAGGGCCCATCATAGGCGAGACATCGCGGTCGCCTTGAACTTATGTATTGACACAGTTGGGGTGTCTGTTTGGTGAACGACCATTTGTCAGTCTGCCGGTACTTGTGATGGCGAAGACTATCCCAGACCGGTCGCTGGTTTCTATAAGAAGAACATATCTTAAGCGGCCATTCTTTTATTGAACATAGGAGTGTTATAAAACAGGTCATTGCTTAATACAGGGCAAAAGTAAAACGGACATATTCTGTAGGAGCTTTCTGTATCACCTTTCTTTATCACCTTGTCCTGCATTAAGCTACCACAGTATGATATGAATCAGGCCTACCTCAACGTGTATACTATTACATTTTGCGTCGTTATTACATTTTGCGTTGGTTACAAATAAGCCTATCAACGCAAAATGTAATAACGCAAAATGTAATGATTTCCTTCATGATACAGTGGTAAATACGCTATTCCTACCCATTTACCCGTTTTTCTACGCGTAAGAAACGGGTAGTGAACGGTTAACGAACGGTTAACGAACGGTTACGCGATAAACGGTTTACACGCGTTAAACGCGTAAAGAAACGATTATACCAAAGAAGTTGCGGTAGGTGCATAAATTTTCCGTTTCATGCGGAGATTTCGGATCTTATCGATGATAGCCGTTTTCAAAAAAAGTCCGAATGAAACGGGTTAGCCAAAATAAGAATCGATTCGTCACTCAACGAACGTTTAGCGGTTCAATCCCGGCTAGTGTCGACGATTTGCTCATTTAGGTAATAGCGATATGTTTGTACAAAGCTATAATATCAGATATCCACTGTATATCAAACAAATGGATTGAAGAATTAGTTCTTTTTGAGTAGGTTTCTACATTTCAGATAAAAAAACTGTCACAAAGTAAACCACCAAATTTTGGATCTAGAATGAAGAAACCTTCTAAAGAATTCAGATCTATTCTATTTCTTAACCCTTTCCCATTTGAATATTTCTGTCAGAAAAAATGACATCATGAGTATTTATTAGATCTTGCTGAATTTAACAACGGTATAAGTGCACACGCCTTTTTGATATTTGTAGAAAATATAGTCAACTCTATTAATTTATAATTTCATAAGCAGAGTGGGCCCTGATCCGACATTCCCTACAAGAGCCTTCATGTCTAGGTTTACTCTGTTTGCAAAGGCGTTAGAGTGTTAAATCCATGTGTATGTAATGGGATAAGCAAATAATGCAGACCCAAGATCAAACGGCTTCCACGCGAGCAATCTGATCTGAACCTATTACGTTTTCAAAGGTGTTTTCATCATTATGAGGTAGATCTAAAGCGTTTTAAACAAATAAGCATATTTCATGCTCACATATAACTGTATGCCGAAATTTAAAAGTGGAATGGCCCATCATTGTTTAACTGTATATTCCATTCACTATTACCAGGCTTATATTTGCTAGATGATTTTTAATTAGGCCTATGAAAATACTAGTGAAGACCCTGATCAACACCCTGAATTTGTAGCTATATTGTCTGTGTTTACACTGCTTTCAAATGTCAGTACTTTTGTTCCCAGCATTCGAATATTTAAAAAATACTAACTCTATAATTGTTATGAATGCATGAAAATAAATTGTCTTAGTTGAAGACTTTATTATTTACCCAGCCTAAATATACGATCAAAGCTGCAAGATAGTCAATAAATCCCCTGGCTATTTTCTCAGCAGGGGACAATGGTCTTGACAGTGATCACACCACTGCTTCCTTATCAACAAAGTTGCGAACTACATGTATTACGTAACAGAAATACCAAATAATATGCCCAATGATCTGAAAGTATGTTTTTTTAGCTTCTCCAAAATACAAGAAAACTATGATTTGTATAATTGTAGATCTATGGCTCAGCACAAAGTTAAATCCAAACGTTTAGACCAATTAAGATTAATATAAATTCTAGTTTTAAAGATAGTTCAGATTGATATGATCTAGATCTATTGTAAAATACTTCTACTATATCTTCTACGGTACTGTACGTACAGTAGCAAAAAAGACATTTTACAAAACATGAATGAACGAAATGAGAATGTAGATCTATATTTTAATATAGATCTAGATCTAGCTAGATCTTATGGAAATGAAACTAGAATTAAAAGTTTAAATGCTGTTAACCCTTTCGCTGCCAATGTCGGATCTGTGATTACCTTTGCAAGCAGTTTGGATCCAGATGAGACGCAAAAGGTTTTGGACCCAGATGAGACGCCGAGTAACTCGGCATCTCATCGGGATCAAAACTGTTTGTTACTGTCACTATGTTTTTGAAATCTTAATTTTACATATCAGGAGTGTCCAACAGGTAAAGAAAGGCCATATCAAGGATTACCCCCCTTTCGTCCATGATTACTCCCCTTTCATCCGGGCTCTTAAACGTTTAGGAAACGCGTTAAGATACGCGTAAACAAACGGTTAGAAACCCGTTTAACGAAACGGCTAAGAAACGGGTAACGAACGGTTAGGTAACGCGTAAGAAACGCGTTAAGTGGGTAGGAATAGCGTATTTACCACTGTATCGAATCTCTTTAGACTACGTAAAATATTACTTCATGCAACATCTACTCTTTATCTCGTGTATTTTGATGTCTATAAAATGAATGTTTCGATTTTTCACCGACTCCCTTTACTTGTATAGCCATTTCTCTTCGAAAGTCACGAATATAGCATGGAATGACAAATCCATTTCAAGTTTATTACATTTTGCTTCGTTGTTACATTTTGTATTAACATTTTTCTTTCGGCATAATGTAATAAATCAACGTATTTTGTAATATGTTTAACCCTTACAGTGCGGGACACGAGTCACACATGTCCTTTGCAAACAGTGTAGACCCAGATGAGAGGGCTCCTGTTTTCTTTAGAAAAATCCCTAAATATTCACCGTGAGCTTGCCCTATTTGAATTTTGGATTAGTCCATTTGAAAAATCAGCGTTGTAAGGGTCAACAGTTTGCTTCATTATTACATTTTGCGTTGTACATGTGTAACATGGTTCTGTATATTCCGATCAAAGTGTTGAATTTATCAATAGGAAGGTGTTATACAGTAGAGTCTCGCTAAAGTTACCATATTATCTATTAACACACGAGTCTGTGAAAGCAGATGGTTACTTAATGCAAGACAAATGCAATGCAGCAAGCTCTTATGGGAGCTTCTACACATGTTTTGTACTGCATTAAGCTACCGTCTGTTTAAAAAATCAAGAATTATACTTCTTTTGAGTGGTCGCATTAGCATCGGTAGCGTGGATACTAAGATGTTCCATGGATACTGAGATATTGCATTGGTACTAAGATGTTCCATAGATGTTGAACAGAATACTAAGACGTTCCATGGCTAATAAGATATTATATGCATACCATGTTGTTGCATGGATACTAAGATGTTCCATAGATACAAATATTATTGCATGGATATCAATATGTTGCATGGATACTAAGATGATGTATAGCTATCAAGGTGTTGTCTGGATACTAAGATGTTGCATAGATACTGGGATGTTGTATAGATACAAATAGTGTACATGGATATCAAGGTGTTGCACGGATTCTAAGCTGTTGCATTGTTGAAATGACATAAATATAGTGCATAATGCAAGGTACATGTAGTCGTTACACTGAACTGAACTTCTGGGACTAATATTGATATTTTTCTGAGCTATATAGAACTGTAAATGGAGTACGAGGCATATACAGTGAATCTACTTAACCCTTTCCCTCCTAGTGACGCATTTTGGCGTCTCTGTAAAAGTCACTTTCTGAAACCATTGTGATAAATAGAGCATTTGCTCATATGGAGCAAATGCTCTATTTATCACAATGGTTTCAAAACTACACGATTCTGAAATTCTCCTTTCTACAGGTAATGCTCCTTTTCGGTAGATTAATTCAAAGAGGTTGGGTCTAAAATAACATATGGGAGAATGAGTTAAAGCGACAACCAAAATGAGTTGGGTAAAAAAAGAGCTTTAATTCTAGGTCACAGAGGCAGGTGGTTACTTAATGCAGGAGGAAACTATAGGAACCTTCTGTATTACTTTCCCCCTGCATTAAGCAGCCATCTGTTTTCAATGACACCCATGTTTATTCATTAAGTGGTCGCTTTTAGAGAGATTTTCTACTATATATTGCCTGTTTATGCATCTGTCCGTAGGTGCGTCTGTGAGAAAAATAACTCTTGAAATCGTTACATGATATTATCATGATTATTAATACTAAACAAAAACCACAGAGTAAGACTACATATATAGGACGGATTCTATTTATAACTATGCTCGCATAATATATATCAAACATGCAACAATACAAGCAAAAGTACAACAGTAAAAATACAACAAATATACAACTAAAATTCAAATGCGTTCAACCTTTTGAGATCTGAGAAACTATTTAGCCCATTCCCTCATATTGACAACTTTTGACGACACTGTAAAAGTCACTTTGTGAAACCGTTGTGATAAATAGAGCATTTGCGCCTATATGAGCAAATGCTCTATCTATCACAATAGTTTTAAACTATAAAATTCTAAACTTTTCCTTTTCTCTAGTTAATGCTCCTTTTCGGTGGATTTATTCAAAAAGATTGTATCTATAAATAGCCTATGAAGGAAAGGTTTATCGAGGGAAAGCCGGTTTGTATCCAGATGAGACGCCGACGGACACGACGTCTCGTCTGTATCACACTGTTTGCTAATACGAGACAGGTCGCGACTAGCTAGGTAAAGGATTTATCTCGATAGGCAATACAGTTAAACCTCTCTATAACGACCACTAAAGTGTGTTAATTAGTTGGTATTCTGGGCAGGTGGTTGCTTAAAGCAAGGTGAAAGTAAAACAGAACGCTCCTATAGGAGCGTTCTGTTTTACTTTCACCCTGCTTTAAGCACCCACCTGTCTTTAACACAAGATACTTGATGTAAATCATTGGTCGTTATAGAGAGGTTTTATTGTATCACTCTCTAGCACCAGGTTACATTACATACCTCTGTCGTTGGCTCAGAAAGTAGTTCGAAATCACATGATGTCATTGTACTGTGTTCGAAATAGCGAAACTACAGAAAGTAAATTGTTAAATGTGTGTTTCGTTGAGAATTCAACGGAAGAATATCAAAAGGCGGGGAATTACCCAAAACATGCCCTTTTGGGTTATAGTAGAATGTTAGTGCCCTTTTAAGCAGTTCGGAATCTACAGCTTGTTCAAACAGTTTTCGAAATAGAGCAGACATCATTCCATTGTGTTTATTTACAGTTGTGCAATAATCGAAGTGTAAAGCGGCATGAAAATAGGTCATCAAATAGTCTCTGAAATTAAACCGTATAACCAGTTTTATGATAAAATAAAAACTATTTGTTCTTGATCCAGGCTATTTTAACCCTTCGCTGCTGAATTTTAAAATACATTTCTCCTTCTTTACTCATGCCCTATTGTATAATTACATATATCTTCACTGTGCAAGTATTTCGCTATGCAATCACTACTGTGGAGTGTACTGTTTGCACAATCAACTTGTAAATAGTGCAGACCCTGATGAGACAGCTCCTGCAGGAGCTGTCTCATCTGGGTCTTCACTATTTACAGGTAGGTATATTGACGTGAATAGCAAGCGAAGGGTTAATATAAACTAACGAACGACTCAGATAACCATAAACAACAAACCATTGGTTTTGCCAAGATTCTTGTCATTGAGCCCTACTTCGCAGAGGTGTATGTGAGAGTAACGAACGACAACTCTGCAATGAGATTAAAGCAATATTGCATCTATTTAAAAACAAACTGTTAAACGATTTTCAGCCAAATAACTATCAACTACTCCAATGTTATCTGCTGCCTTAACGTATTCCCTCTTATTGGCGTATTTGTACTTCTGGTGACTTTTGACGCCTCTATAAAGGTCACTTTTTGAAGACATTGTGATAAATAGAGCATTTGCTCTGTAGGGATAAATTCTATATTTATCACAATGCTTTCAAGACTATACTATTCTATTTCATTTGGAACTTTTTTTTTCTAGTGTAATGCTCCTTTTCAGTCGATTTATTCAAAGAGGTTGCGTTAAAAAATAGACTATGAGGTAATGGGATTAAAATAGCCCTATGAGGGAATACACACTTTGTAAATTACTGTACACTGGGTTCCCCGCATTCAAGACCATGCCCCTCATTAACCCTTTACCTGATAGAAGCGGCTTTAAGCGAGTTTAATATATTCCTCCGCTGAAGAAAATAGTTCCAATTTTTAAAATAATGAACATATAGCATCATAAATAGTTTCTATATTCTAGGAGGTGGTAGCTTAAAGCAGGCTGAAAGTAAAGCAGAATGCGCATTAAGGCGCATTCTGCTTTACTTTCAACCTGCTTTAAGTGGTCACCTGTCTTCAAAACTAGAAATAGGCTATTGGGTAAAGGGTTAACTGTTGTTATGCCTTTGCAAACAGAGTAAATCCCGTAAGAGCTGTCTGATAATGGGCTGTTGTTTTTTGTAACAATAAAGATCTGATTCGACTATTTTTATCATAGAAAAATATTCCCATGAAATATTTACATGATATAAATTCAGCTAATAAATATTCTTGAAGTCAATATTTCTTAAATGAATATCGAACAGGGAAAGTGTTAAATAAATCATTCTCTAGTTATTTATTCTCATCTCAGCCAGACGTGTTTGCGATTTTGTATGCAGATATTGGCAGATATAGGGTGAATGGATGTAAGGTCAACTCAGAAATAGACAAACAACTACTCTGAGGGTAAAAGGTAGATCGAGATCTTCGGTCAAATCATAGACTATTTTTAGATAAAACCTCTTTGAATAAATCTACTGAAAAGGAATTAATTAGAGAAAAGGAGAATTGTAGAATTTTGTAGTTTGAAACCATTGTGATAAATAGAGCATTTGCTCCCATAGGAGCAAATGCTCTATTTATCAGAATGGTTTCACAAAGTGACTTTTACAAAGTCGTCAAAAGTCGTCAATATGAGGGAATGGGTTAGGGCAGACAACAGCTTAATGCAGGGTTAAACGTCCCAGAGGAGCTTTCTGCAAGATTTAAACCCTGACTAAACAGCTATCTGCCTGAACATTTCTCAGCTCTTCTTTAGTAAAATATCGGATTAGTGAGTCCCAAAATGGCGAGCTAACCCTTAACTTAACAGAACCGCCTTTGCACACCTTTGCACGCCATTGCATGCCTTTGCACGCATTGCACGCCCTTGCACGCATTGCACGCCCTTGCACGCCTTTGCACGCCATTGCACGCCTTTGCACGCCTTTGCACGCCCTTGCACGCATTGCACGCCCGTGCATACAGAGTAGATCTGGGATCGGGCGGCTCCTACAGGAGCCTGCTGACCAGAGTCTGTTCTGTTTGGATATGGAATTATATTGAACTGATGCTACAGTTTCAGCCAAGTTCAACATTTGTGTTGTTCATATATAGATCTACCCTTATAGAAATGCAACTAGTGGTGCCATTATTTCTAACATGAACATTTATGGGTTGAAGGGCTAATATCCAGATAAGGTGTGCAATGATTCCTGAAAAATCCGGTATTTCAGAATACAATGACACCAAATAAGGGGTCAAATTCTGGGACATCAATAGAGGTGGCAGTTTAATTTGCAGAAAACCTCCATAGGAGCTTTTACATTACAACAGCCTGTCCTTTTAGGCATACATATTTATGACGATCTGGGTATACGCTGCTCGCAGAGTATTATAGTTGCAAATTTATTTTTGTCCACAGATTTCGAAGTAGACCTATTCTTTACAAAACTCCTAAAAATTGCCAAACAGGTTGGATCCTGATGAGGCACCGAGCTTCCCTGCGTTTCATACAGGTCCAAGCAGTTTTATAGATTATCATGGGTTCGTATCATATCAACCATGTACTCCATTAATATTCATACAAGAAATTAGTGACATCATGCATATTAGATTATTGGAAACTTTTGGTCGAATTATATCTATATTTATTTCATAAGCAAACAGAGCAGAACCTGGGCAGACAGCTCCTGATCTTGGTCTCCTCTGTTCGCAAATATCAAAATACACGAGATAAAGAGTAGATGTTGCATGAAGTAATATTTTACGTAGTCTAAAGAGATTCGATATCATGAAGGAAATCATTACATTTTGCGTTATTACATTTTGCGTTTATAGGCTTATTTGTAACCAACGCAAAATGTAATAACGACGCAAAATGTAACAGTATACACGTTGAGGTAGGCCTGATTCATATCATACAGTGGTAGCTTAATGCAGGACAAGGTGATACAGAAAGGTGATACAGAAAGCTCCTACAGAATATGTCCGTTTTACTTTTGCCCTGTATTAAGCAATGACCTGTTTTATAACACTCCTATGTTCAATAAATGAATGGCCGCTTAAGATATGTTCTTCTTATAGAAACCAGCGATTGGTCTGGGATAGTCTTCACCATCACAAGTACCGGCAGACTGACAAATGGTCGTTCACCAAATAGACACCCCAACTATGTCAATACATTAGCGATGTCTCGCCGATGATGGGCCCTGATACACTTTAACTATCACGACCTACGAGTTCAGAGAGGCACTGAACGGATGTATACATCTAGGACGAATATCGACTTTTCGGATGAATGAGAAATAGATACGCCATTTAATGCATTTGCAAATATAGCAGACCAATATCAGATGACTCCTCTAGGAATATCTGATCAGGCTCTAGTCTGTTTGGACTACGATGGCTAAAATATGTTGTGTTCATGTGACATCATAAAGTTCCTCAATTGAATATTCATGATGGCAATATTTATATCATGAATATTTATTAGGAAAAGAGTGACGTAGTAAGTGCTTACAGCAACAGCTTGAAATGACATAAATATATTGCACAATGCAAGGTACATGTAGTCGATAAACTGAACTGAACTTCTAGGACTAATATTGATGTTTTTGCTGAGCTATATAGAACTGTAAATGAAGTACGAGGCATAGTGTGGGCGAGAGAGGTAACGGCCTGTGCAGTGACGTGTGCTGCATGAAGCATCAACCCTACTGTTTTGACATAATTATGACATGTTTCCTGAGCACTGTTACAATCTATTCGTGTGTTCTACAAGAGTAGAGTGGATATACATTGAATCTACTTAACCCTTTCCCTCCTAGTGACGCATTTTGGCGTCTCTGTAAAGTCACTTTCTGAAACTACACGATTCTGAAATTCTCCTTTTCTACAGTTAATGCTCCTTTTCGGTAGATTAATTCAAAGAGGTTGGGTCTAAAATAGCATATGGGAGAATGAGTTAAAGCGACAACCAAAATGAGTTGGGTAAAAAAAGAGCTTTAATTCTAGGTCACAGAGGCAGGTGGTTGCTTAATGCAGGAGGAAACTATATGAGCCTTCTGTATTACTTTCCTCCTGCATTAAGCAGCCATCTGTTTTTAATGACATCCATGTTTATTCATTAAGTGGTCGCTTTAGAGATTTTCTACTATATATTGCCTGTTTATGCATCTGTCCGTAGGTGCCTCTGTGTGTCTGTGAGAAAAATAACTCTTGCAATCGTTACATGATATTATCATGAGTATTGATACTAAGCAAAAACCATAGAGTAAGACTACATATATAGGACGGATTCTATTTATAACTATGCTCGCATAATATATATCAAACATGCAACAATACAAGCAAAAATGCAACAGTAAAAATACAACAAATATACAACTAAAATTCAAATGCGTTCAACCTTTTGAGATCTGAGAAACTAAACAACCCATTCCCTCATATTGACAACTTTTGACGACTGTAAAAGTCACTTTGTGAAACCTTTGTGATAAATAGAGCATTTGCTCCTATATGAGCAAATGCTCTATTTATCACAATAGTTTTAAACTGTAAAATTCTAAATTTTTCGTTTTCTCTAGTTAATGCTCCTTTTCGGGAGATTTATTCAAAAAGGTTGTATCTATAAATAGCCTATGAGGGACAGGTTTAACGAGGGTCAGACGGTTTGTATCCAGATGAGACGCCGACGGACACGACGTCTCATCTGTATCACACTGTTTGCTAATACGAGTCAGGTCTCGACTAGCTAGGTAAAGGATTTATCTCGATAGGCAGTACAGTTAAACCTCTCTATAACGACCGCTAAAGTGTGTTAATTAGTTGGTATTCTGGGCAGGTGGTTGCTTAAAGCAATGTGAAAGTAAAACAGAACGCTCCTATAGGAGCGTTCTGTTTTACTTTCACCTTGCATGTAAGAGTTGTCTGATCAAGGGCTGTTGTTTTTTGTAACAATAAAGATCTGATTCGACTATTTTTATCATAGCAAAATATTCCCATGAAATTTTTACATTATATAAATTCAGCTAATACATATTCATGAAGTCAATATTTCTTAAATGAATATCGAACAGGGAAAGTGTTAAATAAATCATTCTCTAGTTATTTATTCTCATCTCAGCCAGACGTGTTTGCGATTTTGTATGCAGATATTGGCAGATATAGGGTGAATGGATGTAAGGTCAACTCAGAAATAGACAAACAACTACTCTGAGGGTAAAAGGTAGATCGAGATCTTCGGTCAAATCATAGACTATTTTTAGATAAAACCTCTTTGAATAAATCTACTGAAAAGGAATTAATTAGAGAAAAGGAGAATTTTAGAATTTTGTAGTTTGAAACCATTGTGATAAATAGAGCATTTGCTCCCATAGGAGCAAATGCTCTATTTATCAGAATGGTTTCACAAAGTGACTTTTACAGAGTCGTCAAAAGTCGTCAATATGAGGGAATGGGTTAAGGCACACAACAGCTTAATGCAGGGTTAAAAGTCCCAGAGGAGCTTTCTGCAGGATTTAAACCCTGACTAAACAGCTATCTGCCTGAACATTTCTCAGCTTTTCTTTAGTAAAATATCGGATTAGTGAGTCCCAAAATGGCGAGCTAACCCTTAACTTAACAGAACCCCCTTTGCATGCCTTTGCACGCCATTGCATGCCTTTGCACGCATTGCACGCCCTTGCACGCCCTTGCACGCATTTGCACGCCATTGCACGCCTTTGCACGCCTTTGCACGCCCTTGCACGCATTGCACGCCCGTGCATACAGAGTAGATCTGGGATCGGGCGGTTCCTACAGGAGCCTGCTGACCAGAGTCTGTTCTGTTTGGATATGGAATTATATTGAACTGATGCTACAGTTTCAGCCAAGTTCAACATTTGTGTTGTTCATATATAGATCTACCCTTATAGAAATGCAACTAGTGGTGCCATTATTTCTAACATGAACATTTATGGGTTGAAGGGCTAATATCCAGATAAGGTGTGCCTGAAAAATCCTGTATTTCAGAATACAATGACACCAAATAAGGGGTCAAATTCTGGGACATCAATAGAGGTGGCAGTTTAATTTGCAGAAAACCTCTATAGGAGCTTTTACATTACAACCGCCTGTCCTTTTAGGCATACATATTTATGACGATCTGGGTAAACACTGCTCGCAGAGTATTATAATTGCAAATTTATTTTTGACCACAGATTTCGAAGTAGACCTATTCTTTACAAAACTCCTAAAATTTGCCAAACAGGTTGGATCCTGATGAGGCACCGAGCTTCCCTGCGTTTCATACAGGTCCAAACAGTTTTATAGATTATCATGGGTTCGTATCATATTAACCATGTACTCCAATAATATTCATACAAGAAATAGTAACATCATGCATATTAGATTATTGGAAACTTTTGGTCGTAGTAGAAGCTGTAGAATTATATCTATATTTATTTCATAAGCAAACAGAGCAGACCCTGGGCAGACAGCTCCTGATCTTGGTCTCCTCTGTTCGCAAATGTATAGAAACATCAGACAGGAGTGGGGGAGCCTTATACTTTGACTTTGACTTTTGCTGACCATCTTAACACTTTGAGTAACACGTATGTATGTCTTACAGGAGCCGTCTGAACTGAGCTTGTTCCGGCCTCGAGGTTATAGGGGTTGTTTTTTTGCTTGAGTCCGAGATCATTCTCAAGCATTTGCTTGGTGGATAAGTTTGAGAACAATAGGTAGAGTTTGAGATGATCATGTAGAGTGTAAGCTAAGATAAAGTATTATTACAGTAAAACCTCTCTATAACGGCCACTAAATCGTGTTAATTAGTTGGTATTTAGGGCAGGTTGCTGCTTAAAGCAAGGTGAAAGTATAGGAGCGTTCAGTTTTACTTTCACCTTGCTTTAAGCAGCCACCTGCCTTTAACACAAAATAATTGATGTAATTTAGTGGCCGTTATAGAGAGGTTTTATTGTAAATAGAACATGTTTTACAACCACAAAGTACTACTTAAACTACTTCTCGTGCAGCATAACTCCGCCCTATCCCCGTCCCAAATAAAGTTCGTAGAAACCCCAAGAAAGAGCCTAAGATTCTTCACGGTTTATTCATTGCTTTCACTACATGCGACATGCGTCTACATGGTGTGCTAACAGGTTTTGATCCAGATGAAATCACCCGGTATCTCAACAAGATCTAAACTGTTCGCCACTCTGACAAAGACTTTGATACAAATGAGAATCAGACTTTAAGAATGGCCACAACTGACATTTACAATCTTTAAAATACTTACAGTGTTTCAGTAAGCACAGCTACTTAAGAATTTTAGTAAGCACTATCTCTGAACAATTTTACAGTAAGCACAACCATTTAATAATGTTACAGTAAACACGGTCTCTTAACAATGTAACAGTAAGCACGGCCACTTAACAATGTTACAATAAGCACGGTCTCTTAACAATGTTACAATAAGCACAAACATTTAACAATGTTACAGTAAGCACGGTCTCTTAACAATGTTACAATAAGCACGACCATTTAACAATGTTACAATAAGCGTTACAATAAACACGACCATTTAACAATGTTACAGTAAGCACGACCATTTAACAATGTTCCAATAAGCACGGTCCCTTAACAATGTTACAATAAGCACGGTCATATAGCAATGTAACAGTAAGCACGGTCTCTTAACAATGTTACAATAAGCACAAACATTTAACAATGTTACAGTAAGCACGGTCTCTTAACAATGTTACAATAAGCACGACCATTTAACAATGTTACAATAAGCGCGACCATTTAACAATGTTACAATAAACACGACCATTTAACAATGTTACAATAAGCACGACCATTTAACAATGTTCCAATAAGCACGGTCCCTTAACAATGTTACAATAAGCACGACCATTTAACAATGTTCCAATAAGCACGGTCCCTTAACAATGTTACAATAAACACGACCATTTAACAATGTTACAATAAGCACGACCATTTAACAATGTTCCAATAAGCACGGTCCCTTAACAATGTTACGATAAGCACGACCATTTAACAATGTTCCAATAAGCACGGTCCCTTAACAATGTTACAATAAACACGACCATTTAACAATGTTACAATAAGCACGACCATTTAACAATGTTCCAATAAGCACGGTCCCTTAACAATGTTACAATAAGCACGGTCATATAGCAATGTTACAGTAAGCACGGTCTCTTAACAATGTTACAATAAACACGACCATTTAACAATGTTACAATAAGCACGACCATTTAACAATGTTCCAATAAGCACGGTCCCTTAACAATGTTACAATAAGCACGACCATTTAACAATGTTCCAATAAGCACGGTCCCTTAACAATGTTACAATAAACACGACCATTTAACAATGTTACAATAAGCACGACCATTTAACAATGTTCCAATAAGCACGGTCCCTTAACAATGTTACAATAAGCACGACCATTTAACAATGTTCCAATAAGCATGGTCCCTTAACAATGTTACAATAAGCACGGTCATATAGCAATGTTACAGTAACAGTAACAATAGCACGAGGACGCAGGACGTTTTGATCATGACAGAGTCTGTAAGACATAAGAGTTTGAATCCCGATTTGATGTCCAAGTAAGAACTAATGACATCGTGAATACCCAAGAACCTGTCTTAACCCTTTCCCTGTTCTATGTTTATTACTATTGAATATTCATGGACAAAATAGTTATAGTGAAATATGGAAGGTGGAAATATGGAAGGTGGAATATTGTAGCCATTTTAGACACTAAAGAAACGGGTCTATCAAATTCCATAAGCAAACAGTAGACCCTGATCAGACGGCTCCTCTATGAGCCGTCTGATCTGGGTCTACTGTGTTTGAAAATGCGTGAAAACACGTTTATATTAGGGAAAGGGTTAAGCGGTCATAAAAAAGAAGTCTAATTATGAGTGTGTAAGGCAGGTGGTAGCTTGATGCAGGTCAAAAGTAATGCAGAAAGCTGGTTATTCAATTGCATATTAACATAGGGGTTTTTCTTTACCAATACAGAAACTGTAGATTCATATTTATATATCCCCATAAGTCAGCAGAGCAGAACCTGGGTCCATGCTTATAAAACGTTTAGTTGAGTCTGAGTTCGTTCTCAAGGTTTTGATTGGTCAGATTTGAGCCTTTGTCTCAAATCTGACCAATCAAAAGCTTGAGAACTCAAATCCGACCAATCAAAAGCTTGAGAACGAAACTCAGACTCAACTAAAAGCTTTATAAGCATGGACCCAGGTCAGATAGTTCCTTCACGGGCCATTTGATCTACACTGTGAAAAACGTGACTTTAAGTTAGCACTTTCCCTGTTCTACATTTATTCCAAATTTCATTACCTACTGAGTATTAATGGACAACATAATTATAATGAAATATGGAAGGCGGAAAAGTATAGTCATTTTAGAAAGTAAAGAAACAGATCTATCAAATTCCATAAGCAAACAGAACAGATCCTGATCAGACGGCTCCTGTAGGAGTTGTCTGATCTGGGTCTTCTCTGTTTGCAAATGCGTGAAAACACGTTTATATGAGGGAAAGGGTTAAATGTTTACCAGGTTTTCATGGAGATCTCACATTAGCTTGGTACTGTGTCCGTGCATGGGATGGGTCACCATGGTTACTTCGACATATGAAACTAAACGTCAGTTCTGACGAATGTTCTCAACCACGTTTGTTTGGTGTATAACCTTACAAACATAAGAATGTCCCAAACATGTTTACTTTGGTTCTGAAACTTTACCGTTAGGATAATTAATGGATAATTATGGGTTTGTAGTGAGCATGTTGGAGAATATACTTGTATCATTTGCAGTAAACCTGTTTTAGGCGGTCACTTACTGGGTATGTGTAGGATGCTTAATACGCAGGTAGATACTTGAAGCATGGCAGACGTAAAGTAGAAATCTCCTTCGGTAGTTTTCTGCATTGCGCTCCTGCATTGAGCTACCACCTGCCTTAAAGACCCAGCACGAGACGTATGTTGATGATCGTAAGTAACATGAAGTACATGTAACACTTGTAAATGCGTGAAGAGGTGTTTAACCCTTCTCTTGCTGAATTTTAAAGCACATTCCTCCTCCTTTACCCATGTCCTGTTGTATAATTACATATATCTTCACTGTGTACAAGTATTTTGCTGTGCAATCACTGCTGTGGAGTGCACTGGTTGCACAACCAATTTGTAAATAGTGCAGACCCTGATGAGACAGCTCCTGCAGGATCTGTCTCATCTGGGTCTTCACTATTTGCAGGTAGGTATATTGACGTGAATAGCAAGCGAAGGGTTAATTAGGGAAAGAGTTAACCCTTTCTCTGCTCTAAGTGTATTTCAAATTTCGATACCAACTGAATATTTATGGACAAATACATGGTTATAATGAAATATGGCAGGAGGAACATTGTCGCAATTTTAGAAAGTATTTAAAACAAAAGATCTTCAAATTCCATTAGCAAACACAGAGGACCCTGATCAGACGGCTCCTATAGGAGCCGTCACGTCTTGGTCCTCTCTATTTGCAAATGCATGAAAACATGTTTACATCAATGAAAGGGTTAACCCTTTCGCTGCCAAACTCTGTCGTCTGCTAACTTTGTCGTCTGCTGCATTTCATTTTTTGGATTTTCTTCATTTTTGTTTCAAAAACATAGTAACAGTAACAAACACTTTGGATACTGGTGAGACGCCGAGTAACTCGGCGTCTCATCTGGATCCAAACTGTTTGCATAGGTAATCACAGATCCGGCATTGGCAGTGAAAGGGTTAAAGAAACGGCTGTTTATACGTGATGTTGTCTGTGTACATGTATACTGTACATCAAACGGTTAATATTGACTATTAGTTGGGCATCCAACTGAGGAAAATGTGTCGAGCCATGGTTTGAAATAGTAGAATTTGGCGTGCACTGGCTATGTAATGTTTGATGTCTTAGTAATCAGAAACTGCCCGGTGCCACCTGAAATTTTGCCCTTGTTTCTCTTAATTAGGTAAAAGGTCAACTAAGTGCATATTTTATATACGTTATTTGAGAAATCATTATATCTTTATCAATTTTAGGTGTAAAATAATAAACATGGTACCAAAATGAAGGTCAAACATTGGCCTTAATTTGAACTTACTTTGTGTAAAATGTATTATTTTAATATTCATGAATATTAATGAGAACATCCAAAAAAACAGTAAAAATAATTAAAATCAACATATAACGATGATACATGTTGTCATGCCTTTGCCATTGTTGCTATTTAACAAGCACAAATGACATAAAAATAAATGTTAGACAGAATGCTACTGGAACAAATAACAGCATGCAGTTATACCAGCTATAAATTATGCACAAGTACTTCTTAAAGTAAAGTGGGTGGGGTAAATGAATGAACCCCTAAACAAAATGTTCAGTTCTGTTGAAAGTCACTAATTAATTCACTATATTTGTATGGATATTTGCTTGATTGGTATAATTAACACCATCGCAAACACATGTTAGTGTGCTTTTTAAAGCTTCTTTGAAGCATTTACATCCAATAGATCTGCACTTGGTTGTGCACCCATAACTTGTTTAATGCATGCATCAGGTGCAGTTGGTACACTTCCAAACCGCTTATAAGGGTACGGCACCATATTGCTATGCGTTAGTATCAATAGCATTAGTTTCTGTATCTATCAACTCATATCCATATACCAGCTTGATAGTTTACTCTAGCAATTTTCAGTTCAAGTGCATCCTTTGTTGGTGGAAGCAGTTCAAGTGTTTTCTTAACCTTAACCATATTGTGAAATTCTTGCATCATCAATGGATTCTCCATTGGCATCAAACATCAAACGTATGTGCCTTGTATGACCATACACCTTTTCAAATATCTGAAAGCAGATCGGGCATGTAAACTATTTCATCCAACAGGTCTTCATTCCGATTCCATTGAAAGCAAGGGTTGTCTCACATCCAGTTCTTGCATGAAACCCAAAAATGTTCCGGCAGACATCTTGAGATAATACAATTTTGTTTTCTTGGAGGCCCCAGTCCTCGTCCAGCCTTCAATGCCTTATAAAGATCCAAGACGTTATATCAGTACAATCAGTACATCAAAAACATGGCATTATACAACTATCCATCCTTAACCCTTTCTAGCAGCACCCAAGCCTTTAAGGCATGCAAGACAATCCATGTATCTACCTCATCATGATTTGATGACAGATGGGACACTTCATGTCTGCACTTGCCTTGAATGACGATATTTCAATGCATCTGTTGAATACTGCAGTACTAGTATACTACATCAACTCTGTGTTTGTGGCTTCTTCTTCTGCTTCTTATTTTGGTGAGTCTGGCCGCTATAAACCAGGCTACTCGCACCATGGTGATATGCACAACATTAGAAAACCGGTTAAAACATTGCAAACAGAAGAATATTACACGACAGCTGAGATCCCAACCTTGAAAGTTGGGAGCTATCACCTGATGTTATGGTAGCTTGTTCCAGATGATATTGACAGCAGAGTGAAAGCAATATTCCCCCACGAACTTGTTCCTGCAAAACCATGGAACGAATCCTAAGGAGTGTCCTCTTCTAGGTGCACCGAGAGGGCGTCAGAAGGTGGGATGTCAGCTGTAACAAAATCATTCACGGACCTATAGCACGGCCTTTACTTATTTTCTGCCTCTGTTTGAGCAAATCATGTTGAGCATGGGGCAAACGCTGCGTTTTCTGCAATAATTCAAATAACAAATCCAGTAGTTCTATGTTGGACCATCTCCTCACGATTTGTCATAGCCTTGGTATGTGGGTCCAAAACATAGGATGTGAACTCAACCTGCACACTGATCTTGGGGTTTGTAACATTCCTCCTTGGTTGACTTTTGGCAGGATCCAAGGTTCCTATTAGAAAGGCTGTGGATCAGTTTTCCTTCTTTATGACGATATCGACATGGGGTTTCCAAGACAATGTAGAAGACAGTAGCATCCCAAGGTATGTTGCCTTCTTTGTTGTCTTCCATCTCTTGTTATGAATAGTATGATTGGTCTCTATGTGTGTCCGCTTGTTGATAAGTAGGACCTAGCACTTCTCTGCATTGAACCCAGTGTCTTCCCTTTCCTACAGACTGTCGATGTCATTCTGGAAGACGTCTGCATCTGCCATTGACTCGGCACAAAAGCGATACGTCAGCAAAGAGTCGACAGGGAGGGCCGTGTGTCATGAATTCCGTGTGGTCACCATTGCCTATTTAGGAAAGAAAAGGACTGAGAACGGTACATTGATGAACATCGGATGATATCGGTACTGACTCGGAGGAAACACATTCCAGTGTGATTTGTTTTAGTATTTTGCAATACACACCATAGTGTTGGAGCTTAAGCAGCAGGTGTCTAAGACACTTTGTCAAATGTTTTGGAAATGTCTAGCAAGATTGCGTCAATCTGATGGGACTGATCCAGACCTGACACTAGGTCATTGGCCATATTGATCACTGCTTCCTGAGGCCATGCTGGCATTGGCTGATGATGTCAGGGTACTAAGAAAAACCAGGTTACTGTGTATGATGTATTCCATGATCATACATGTAACAGAAGTTAGAGATACAGGCCAGTAAAAGGGTTATTCTGGACCATTTGTTTTGTAAATAGGATTAACGTGACAGTCTTCCAATCACTGGGGACTTTATCCTGTTTGAGAGGCCTGGAAGATCACAGCAAGAGCAGGAGCCAGGGAATGTGCCACTTCTTTCAAGAACCTTGATACGATGGTAGCTTTGTGGAGATTAAGGCCCTTAAAAACCTTGCAGACATTATTTATCGTGACATGAATAGGAAGGGCACCCGAATAAGGCACAATGGAGAGATAGGCCCTCATGTGTAAAGACAGAGAACTAGTGGTTCAGTATTTTAACATTGATTTGTGTATCAACATTGTTAATGTCATTATTCTTCAGTGGGGTTACTCCCGAGCTGTAACATTTCTTGTTCATAACAAAAGTGTAGAGTTTCTAACAGCTGGTGCCTGTCACTAGGTCAATCACATACCCATCATGAGCTTCCTTGTACTTCTTCTATGCAAGTTTCCCGTAGCTCCTTGTATATGCCCAGTTCTTCTGTACCTTGGTCCTCAGCACTTTTTTGTATGTATATTTCTTCTTTCGTGAGAAATGGCGGGTAGTGGAGTTGCACTATGGCTGGCTGAACCTGGTGGATGTTAACTTAGAAGGGACCACTAATTTGAGGGCGGCTGTGCACATTTTTCTGAATATATGCAATAGAGTACATGTGGGTAAGGGGGCTGATTTGCCAAGTGTGCTGCAATTTGATGGGCCATAGAGCATGCGTTAGCTTCCTTTCATAGGTAGACAAGATGTGGGGTAGACTTCTTTCGTGAAGGAAAGATATTTTAGTCAGTACTATGACATGCTCACTTATTCCGGGTATTGAGGTTTATCTGTTTAACTAGTGATCGTTTGTGGCAATAAGTCATCACGGATAGGGAAGGTTACTCATATCCAGTGGCACTAAATATGTATATGGGTTCATTGTTGAGTGAGAGTGGGTACCTATGACCAGTAACTGTTAAAATGGTCAATCAATTCCCTGCAAATATCGAAAGGGTTTTGTCATAAGTACTGCTGCTGTAAGTAACATATATCAATTCATTATGTAAAACATCGCCATACTCACCAGGAGCTATGGTGTTTTAATCACTAGTGATACTGACAGCTAATATAAGTTGTGTACAATCAAACAGACCATTATTACACTGAGACTATGTCAATAAGAGACTAATATTCTGGCATTTTATTATCATCTCTAAATGATACATCTGCGCGAAAGGGGTTCATCTGCATGAAGAGGTACTATAACTTGCACAGATTTGCATCAAAGTTATAATTATACTGTATAATATGATAATGTACTGTAAACGTATTTAAAACGATGTTTTCCGAACTTACAATCATCACAGGTCACTCAAATCTTCCTTAAATATGCCATAAATATTTCTATACTTACTGTGGAGACATTGCTAAGAAATTAAATGCAAAACAAAGTGTTGAAATTGTCAAAATTACGGTTAATTTATACTATATAGAGATTTTATTACATTTTTGCACTCATTTGACCTTTGACCTAGTTTCTGACCTTCAAAGAGGGTTTTGGCAGTGGCATGGACCAGAACCACAAATGATTGGTATCTGGCAACACAATTATGGTATTCAAACATTTCTACTAAAAAATGCCATGGACCTCGAAAAATAAGCGACTTTTTACACCTCGGATTGCCAACTATATACTATGACGGTGTAGGGGGTTGTACTGCACATTTACAAAAGAACCTGATTCAAACATCAAAATCGGGACGAATTATGGGTCTGTTAGACAGATGCTAGATCAACCCATTCCCTCATATTGACGACTTTTGACGACTCTGTAAAAGTCACTTTGGGAAACCATTGTGATAAATACAGCATTTGCTCCTATAGGGCTCCTATTGGAGCAAATGCTCTATTTATCACAATGGTTTCAAACTACAAAAATCTAAAAAAAATCCTTTTCTCTAGTTAATGCTCCTTTTTGGTAGATTTATTCAAAGAGGTTGTTTCTAAAAATAGCCCATGAGGTAATGGGTTACTGCATGTCAAAAGTAATACAGAAAGACAGGTTTTACTGTATGTTCATTTTGTTATGGTTCATATTTAATTTAATAATACCTTTACTCCATAAATACGCCTTTCTAAACAGTATGAGCCGTCTGATCTGGGTCTGCTCTGTTTGCTTATATAATTATGATATAACATAGATATGATTCTACAGTTTCTTCAATGGCCAAACATCCCTGTGCTCATGTGCTGTTATAACAATTAACCTAACTAATATTCATGATATCATGTTGTCTTACATTAATATTCATGGAGTAAAGGGTTGCAACATGCCGGGATATATTGTACAATTACTTATTGGCGTATGACTTCACAGATAATCAGAACACAGCCAGCTGTTACCTACTTTTTCTCGAGTATATTCAGGCCACTCCACAAAGGTTAACGTTCTCGCCATCTAAGGCAAATCTAAGCTAACCGTTACAAACGGTTTGGATCCAGATGAGATGGCGAGTAACTTGGCGTCTCATCAGGGTCCAAACTGATTGACAATCAAATAAACTGTTTTATAGATATTTAAAAAATCTGAAGCAGACGATAAAGCTGCTTACGAAATTGATTTGAAGACGAGCCAACTCTTAACACGTTAACATTTTATACGCCTTTGCAAACAGAGTAGACCCAGATCAGACGGCTCCTATAGGAGCTGTCTGATTTAGGGTCTGCTCTGTTTGCTTATGGAATGATATAGATCTGATTCCAAAGTTTCTGCTTTGGTAAAAATTAAATGTGTTGATTTATACCATTGTTAAAAATAATCTAATTAACATCTATGACGTCATCATTTCATTCATGAATATTCATGGAGTAAAGGGTTAAATATATACTGCCTATACATGTACAAAGACATGGTTTTAAGTTATCCCAGCTAAGTACATATATTTCATTCTATTTATTTTCCAAAACTATAACATTGGATCCTGATCAAATGGCGAATGACTCGACTAGGAATCTCATACGGTACCAAACTCTGTGTACATGTACACGTTAGATCACGAGTGTGCATAAAGCGTGCAGAGATTTACATATTATGTCAAGTCAAAATGGGTCAAGTCGGAGATAATAATTCAACTTCACTGCTACAACATTTTCCCCAATACACAACTGCAAGATGCATGCAGGCAGCTTGGACTTATTCTAATAATAAAATAATTTTATATTCGATCTGGTTTAATATATTTTGTAACAGAATTGGACCAGGAGCTAAAGATGTTTTAATAATTCAAGCTTTTAGCAATCGTATTGTTTTATGCATTGTAATGATGTTTTTCCACAATCACGACAAGGGATGTTGCACATAGAGAGTTCAGTGAAAATATGCCCCAGTAAGATATAAAAATAGCACTACTTGTTAGCAGTGAACTAGTTTGAAACCATGCGCACTATCCTCCCATGCAAAAGTGCATGTATGGTGAGTTTTCAATGCCATCTCGCGATGTCGTATAAACAATTTAAACTTGTTTCATGGGAAGAAAGAAAACTCGGCTTCAAATTGATTAACCCTTTCGCTGCGAATCTTTGATCACCTATGCAAACAGTTTAGATCCAGATGAGACGCCGAATAATGCAAGAAAATGGAAGATTATTTTTAAATGAATTTTTTACCAGACAACACATTTTGCAGACGTTTCTGTAGTTGAACATTATGAAGTTGTCGAGTTGTTGCTTGATTTTTTTTTATTCACTATCATTACTAGTCTGTCCTTCAATTTTAGAGCCCCAACGCAACTACTTTGCAAACACCTTAAAAGTATAATTCTGTGCGATAAAAGTAATGGTAGCTCTTGAGGGACAATGGTTATGAAAAAAAACACCCACAAGAGCTTTCTGCGTTATGACGTCATAGAATAAGCATTTACCTGAAAGAGACGCCATTTCACGCATTTTCAAATAGATTAGACCCAGGCAAGACAGTTCCTGTAGGCGCCGTCTGATCAGGGTCTTTTCTGTTTGCTTCCTTAATACATCGACAAAATAAATTGCATTCATATATCATTATAAAAATTCATCTGATAAATATTCATGATGTCAATATTTTCTATATGAATATTCATGAGAGGTTAAACGGGTTCAGTGACCCCTTTTTTATTTTAACCCTTCACCCCATAAATCCACCTTTCTATGCCTTTGCCAAACAGAGTAGACCCAGATCAGACGGCTCCTAAAGGAGCCGTCTGATCAGGGTCTGCTCTGTTTGGTTATGAAATGATATACATGTACAATGTATAGATGTGACTGTAATTATCCTATAGGAGCGTTCTGTTTTACTTTCACTTTGCATTAAGCAGCCACCTGCCCTAAATACAAACTAATTAACACAATAGTGGCCGTTATAGAGAGGTTTTACTGTACACAAAAGTTCAAAATAAAAATTGAACCCATTTTACAACAATTACTTTTTTCAGATGCTAAAATGTGCTGTACACAGTGCTGTACACGCAACAACAAGAGGAACAGTTCTTGTAATACTATAGTTTTAGATATACAGTGCTCCCTCCCTACAACGACCCTCTCAATAACGAGTCCCTCCTTACAACAACGCATGTCACTGTTTCCGAAACAACAAGGCTCCAGAAACAACTTTTTTCCATCGTAATTTCTTTATGCCTCCATCAAACCCTATGTTGTGACCACTCTTTAGAATCGTCACTTTGTGACGATTCTAAAGAGTGGTCACAACATAGGGTTTGATGTAGGCATAACGGTTTTAGTTCTCGAAATAAACCTTATCTGGGGATCTGCAAACAAGCTAATTATTTTTGATTTTCCCTCCCTATAACAACTCCCTCTGAACAACACATACAATCTTCGTATCCCAAAGGGTGTCGTTGTAGAGAGGGAGCACTGTACTAGATACTTGTGTGCAATATACATGATATATAAGTCTGAGCAAAGTTTCTTCAAAATTGTACGAGTGTCCTCCGTGGATTTGGAAGATGTCTGGTGACTTTGTTGCATATATTCAATAACCCATCGCTCAATCGATATCTTAATAAAAGAACAACTGAGACCTTACTGGCAGTCGGCTTGCACCTGATTTAAAAATCGACATTGATACTTATTTGAGTTTTCGGATCAGCGAATTTTGAGTGTTCAAGCTAGCGAGGTTTACTGTTCGTATTGATAAGCGAGGTTTGATTGTTCGTATAAACGAGGTTTGACTGCTCGTATAAACGAGGTTTGATTGTTCGTATAAACGAGGTTTGGCTGTTCGCATAAACGAGATTTGATTGTTCGTATTGGCGAGGTTTGGTTTTTCGAAATCGCGAATGCTGTTTGCATAAATGAAATCTAGACCGCGATTGGTAGGCAAAGGGTTAACATTATGACAGCCTTAGACGAAATTGCATGATACGCGAACTAGCATGAGAACTAGTCACAATTAGACAATTCGGATATACATGTACAGTAAAACCTATCTAAACCGGAATTCTAGTAGAGAATAATTTAGATACGTTTAGGCAGGTGGCTGCTTAATGCAGCGTGAGAGCCATGCAGAAAGATCGTAGAGGAGCTTTCTGCATGACTTTCACGCTGCATTCAGCTGCCACCTGTCTCCAAGACCGATATTTATACGTCCGGTTTAGAGGGAGCTTACTGTAGATTAGAGTACTGTAGATTAGAGGGTGAATACTGATAGTTGATCTGCATAACATCTTGATTGACCATGTACAAATGTATACAGATGTTTATACCTTTGTCTCGTTGACTTATTTATCAGTTGGTCATTTCGCCGGTCAGTCCAAATTTCATGCTTGTTTATGATCGTCCAACATAACTTGGATGATACGCATAACAAAGGCACAAATACACGTGCCTGTTCTACTTTCAATAAAACTTTATAGAGACGTCAGTGACGTTTATCGCTGCACAAATCATAACGAACAAACACCAGATTGGGTCTTATTCAGATTCGTAATGAACATATTATTATCCAGTTTGGAAGTTGTTTGTAATGACTTATCGGGAGTTGTTATGTATTGTATTAGTTTCATGGCGAAAAAATCCGATCATTTCATTTGGCCTATTTATTGCTATCTTGTTGAACGTTTCTGACCCTTTACTCATAATCAGCTGGTCACTTTGACGGTCAAGCTCAAGTTTGTGCTAGCTTATGATCTTGGAACAAAACCCGGATGATAACAAACATGTGCCTGCCCTATTTTCGCTATCATACTTTCGGTATTGTCCTGTTTTATTAACCTGTCAAATTATACGCTTGCTGAACACGCCATATATAGCTTCGGTTGATATCGACTGTTTCCGCTAATAAAAGCTTTCCTACTTGGCTTATTCATGTACCTGTATATTTATTGTGAATCTCGTGAAAATCGTTTGAAATACAGGTTTTACCAAGCTAAATATATCCTTTCAGTGACGTAGGAATATTCAAATTTGACAGGTTAATAAAACAGGACAATACATGTTTAACATCAAAACAACAGCGAGCTTAGAAATGTTCAAGCCCCTTACAACTTGTAGTTGGTTTGGTTTTGCTTGGGATTTTTTTTCCTCCGATTTATTGTTTTTCTTTGTTGGTTTATTTTCATCTGCTTTGTGTGTGTGTTGTATGTCGAGATGAGATGAGTAAAATTATGTTCTATACTAACTTCTTTTTTTCTTCAGCAAACCCTATGTTGTGACCACTCTTCAGAATAATCTCTTTGAGACGATTCCACAGAGTGGTCACTACATAGAGTTTGGAGGAGAAATGTTGCTCTGTGTAGATATTTCCAAAATTTGAAATGAGAGTAAAAGACCGTTTGGAAGAATACAAGTTAAGCCCTATGAAGCTTCACGGGAATGATTTGACTGAGCTAAATCTATAAAGTAGAACCTGGCATAGGCGGTCATACCTTACAGGTGTAGTTATACCCTACGAAAAATGTTTTTCCAAATTATGATGTCTAAACGTATTCGAAGATATTTGTCAGTAGTAATTATGAAATGGTCTCGCGCCTGGCACCTGTGGTTCATAGAGGTGCACAAAAGCATGCGTAAATTCTTTATCAGCAGATAACTACCAGAAAACATTAGCACATACAAATTAAACCTTTGTTCAATCAGTATTTAGGTAAGAAAATATATGTATGAAAAATTAGCTGAATTTAAGATTGAATAATGTTGGACCATCGCAGAAACTGTATAATCGGCTCTACCGTAAATTCTCAATTATTCGAATTTTCCGTGTAGAAGAATTTAGACCCTTTTAGGCAGGTGGCTGCTTAATGCATGGTGAAAGTCACGCAGAAAGCTCCTATAGGAGCTTTCTGCATTACTTTCACCACGCATTCAGCAGCCACCTGTCTTAAAGATTGACA
Organism: Azorinus chamasolen; assembly: GCA_963576725.1. Lineage (NCBI taxonomy): Eukaryota > Metazoa > Mollusca > Bivalvia > Cardiida > Solecurtidae > Azorinus > Azorinus chamasolen. Next base: position 54,152,243 of record OY755249.1, read on the forward strand.
ATAATACGTATTTTAGTGTTCGAATAATCGATATTTTACTGTATATAATTCCATAAAGAAGGCCCAATGGTTAAAGTTTCATGAATCTCACTGCCCCATGCAAACAATTACCGTGTCATTTCCATGCTTATCGTTTAGTGGATTTGAGAACGCTTTTAAGAAGGTTGCTATAAATTGTCATTTGTTATTTTCCAGTTAACTTGGTCCCTTGTAACTGAAATCGATCAGTAAGGAAACTTTTGAAGTAATTACAGATGAACCCGTCTTAACCCATTACCTCATAGGCTATTTTTAGATACACACTCTTTGAATACATCTATCGAAAAGGAGCATTAACTAGAGAAAAGGATCATTTTAGAATGTTGTAGTTCGAAACCATTGTGATAAATAGAGCATTTGCTCCTATAGGAGCAAATGCTCTATTTATTACAATGGTTTCACAAAGTGACTTTTTCAGAGTCGTCAAAAGTCGTCAATATGAGGGAATGGGTTAAACTATAATAAAAAAAATGTCCAATTATAGGTCTGCAAGACAGATGGTAGCTTCACGCAGCTTAAAAGTAATGCAGAAAGCTCCTATATGAGCACTCTACATTAATTTTTCCCTGCATTAAGCAATCACCTGCTTTTTCAGACTCCTTTGTTCAAAAAACAGTATGGCCACTTAGGACAGGTTCTGTCAATGCAAGTCAATAAGAACACGTCTGAAAGTGTCCGTCTGTACGCTTGTACAATAATGTTGAGATCATTGGCTCTCTGATGAGAGCATAGGCTCTCGGTGAAAACCTAGAATCTCATTCTAGAAGTCAGAACATGTGTTTTTGAGACGTTTTGTTGTCACAGGATTAGCTAAATGGGGACTTCCATGTCCTATGATTACATTTTACTGGAAAAGATCGTGTAGATTTCAAACATTAAATACAGCCAATTATATAACAAGACATGCATATTTCATATATTATATACACGTTCTCTCATTTTGCTAGCAAACGTTCTACAGCTTATATATTGAAAGTGATTTCTGTCCCCCATTCAGGCGCGGATTTAGAAGGGTGAGGAGCCGGCGTACGCCCCCCCCCCCCCCCCCCCCCTTAAAATTGTTTTATTTTTTAGCAATATTTTAGATCTACATACAGTAAAACAACTCTATAACGACCACTAAATTGTGTTAATTAGTTGGTATTTAGAGCAGGTGGCGGCTTAAAGCAAAGTGAAAGTAAAACAGAACGCTACCATAGGAGCGTTCTGTTTTACTTTCACCTTGCTTTAAGCAGCCACCTGCCTTTAACACAGCTCTTTTTCAACATGTATTACAAACACACTATTTTTTTTATCCTGGATCCACACCTGCCATTGTCATTGCCAGGGCAGATTATGACAACGTGTCTTTAGTTTATCAGAGGCTTTATCCTATGTTTCGTTGTTTCAAATAAGACGATCAGGTTTAAATGATGTGCGCGACAGGAGTGTTGGTAAATAGCAGTTTGACATATTTCAGATATCTTTTTACGTCAACATTAAATGTCGGTTAATATCGCCGAAGATGAAACACACGTGTAACCTTGCTATATTACTCATTATCAAAACAACACGTTCTTCTTTTAACCCTTTACCTGTTCTATGTTTATTTTAAATTTCAATTCCTACTGAATATTTATGGAAAATAGTCACAACAAAATATGGAAGGTAGAACATTGTAGCCATTTTAGAAAGTAAAGATACAGATATTTCAAATTACTTAAGCAAACAGAGCAGGCCCTGATCAGACGGCTCCTATAGGAGCCGTCTGATCTGGGTCTACTCTGTTTGCAAATGTGTGAAAACACGTTATACAAATGTATGAAGAAAAGGGTTAACCCTTTAATCGCTGCAACAAAATAATGCCTTCTCAAAGTTTGATCTACTGCAGTTTTGACTACATTCGAGTCGAATAATCATTTCCTTTATTTCACGCATTTGCAAACAGAGTAGACCCAGATCAGACGGCTCCTATAGAAGCCGTCTGATCAGGATCTGCTCTGTTTGCTTTTGACATGATATAGATCTGATTCTGCAGTTTCTTGTCAAAAGCGAATAATTATGTTGAAAAATTAACATTATAATTATGCATTATGTCGTTATTTTCTTACATGAATATTAAACTGGGAAGGGGTTGAGAAACTTTTGAACGAGTGACTCGGTGTCTCATCTGGATCCAAGACCGCGGTTAGCTGAATAAGGGTTAGATAAGTCAAACTGAAAGCCCCTGCGCAGTTCTCATACGAGAGAAGAGGAAATTGTTCAAAGTACAAAAGGTCGAGGAATTGCAGTGCCCTTGAAATCGCTGTGTCGGGCGATTGAATGCCATGCAGTTAGTTGCCTGAGATATAATCTTATGTTCATACTAATTGACCGATTTCGGGCCTTTTTGAATACACAGTAGAACCTGTCTTAACTCTTCGCTTGCTATTCACGTCAATATACCTACCTGTATAAATAGTGAAGACCCAGATGAGACAGCTCCTGCAGGAGCTGTCTCATCAGGGTCTGCACTATTTATAAGTTGATTGTGCAACCAGTGCACTCTACAGCAGTGATTGCACAGCGAAATACTTGTACACAGTGAAGATATATGTAATTATACAACGGGCATGGGTAAAGAAGGAGAAATAAGTTTCAAAATTCAGCAAGAGAAGGGTTAGGCCTTTCTCTCATATAAATGGATTTTCTCGCATTTGCAAACAGACTAGACCCAGATCAGATGGCTCCTATGGGAGACTTCTGATCAGGGTCTGTTGTTTGCTTTTGACATGATATAGGTCCGATATAGTTTTTTGTCAAAGCAAAAACATATCTTCAAAAGTTTACATTATAAAACTTCAGCTAATAGACATTCATGATGTCTTTATTTACATGACTATTGTACAGTGCTCCCTCCCTACAACGGCCCTCTCAATAGCGATTCCCTCCTTACAACAACGCATGTCACTGTTTCCGAAAAAACAAGGCTCCAGAAACTTTTTTTCCATCGTATTTTCTTCATGCCTCCATCAAACCCTATGTTGTGACCACTCTTTAGAATCGTCACAAAGTGACGATTCTAAAGAGTGGTCACAACATAGGGTTTGATAGAGGTTTTAGTTATCGAAATACACCTTATCGGGGGTTCTGCAAACACGCTAATCATGTTGAATTTCCCTCCCCATAACAACTCCCTCTGAACAACACATACAATCTTCGTATCCCAAAGGGTGTCGTTATAGAGAGGGAGCACTGTACAGGGAATTGGTTAAACTGGGTTTTCTTATTAGTAACAATACCGGTCCTGACGACATGAGAAAGTCATACAGGAAGCTCTCAGATGAGCTTCCTATAGGCCGTGTACTTTGAATTAAGCAGTCACGTTCAGTCACCTGTTGTCAAATGTCTACAAAACATAGTTTTCTGTATGACAATTAGATGGGTTATACTGTAGTGTCTTCAGGAATCGTTCGAAATATCACAAAAAAACATCTCGAAATAGTCGAACTGTTTAAGTTAACTGCAAATGTTAACTCTTTTGGCGCCAAATTTAAAAGTATCGTCTGCAATAATAATTTCTTATTAAATATAATTCCAAACTAAATAATAAAGGTACATTAGTAAAACATTTGTTTTTAAAAACCCTGTATGCTTGGGCTAAAATAATACAGAAAACAGTGAAGTCCCAGGTCAGATGCCGCCTTGAAAAGGCGGCATCTGACCTGGGACTGCACTGTTTTCAATGGTGCCAACAGGCGACATTAGCGCCGCAAGAGTTAACGTTATTAACCCTTTCCTGCATATAATCGCCTTTTCACGCCATTGCAAACCCAGTAGACACAGATCAGACGGCTCCTGTAGGAGCCATCTGATCAGGGTCTGCTCTGTTTGCTTATACAGATCTCATTCAACAGCTTCTGCAAATGTGAAAAATAAATCCTGCTTTCAATTTCCATTATGAAAAAAATGGCTAATTAATATCCATGATGACATCATTTTTACATGAATATTAAACAGGTAGGGGGGTTAATCCAGATTCTGGGATTAGTAACTTGGCGTCTCGTCGAAATCCAAACTGCTTAACACCCTGGTCACGTTTTGGTAAAGAATTTGAAGAAAGTACAGTAAAACCTCTCTATAGCGGCCACTAAATTACATCATGTATTTTGAGTTAAAGACAGGTGACTGCTTAAAGCAAGGTGAAAGTAAAACAGAACGCTCCTTTAGGAGAGTTCAGTTTTATTTTCACCTTGCTTTAAGCAGCCACCTGCCCTAAATGCCGACTAATTACATTTGTAACATAACTTAATGGCCGTTATAGAGAGGTTTTACTGTATACCTTTTAGATAAAACAAAATAGCGAATTCTGTTTATATATGCAATATTCCAAGCTGAGTATGCAACATTAAATAATATATTAACCCTTTACCCGGATACTATTCATGTAATAAATAATGACATCATGAATATTAATTAGCTGAATTCTTATAATGGCATATGAACACAGAAAATATTTTTCCACGGCAGAAAGTGTATAATCAGATCTATGTACGAAATTTTCATAAGCAAACAGAGCAGACCCTCAGTGTACGGCTTCTGCGGTCTAGTGTTGGTCTACACTGTTCGCAAAGGTGTTAAAAGGCATACCCATGGAGTAAAGTTTTAACCCATTCCCTCATAGGCTATTTTTAAACCCAATCTCTTTGAATAAATCTACCGAAAAGGAGCATTAACTAGAGAAAAGGATTTTTTTTAGAATTTTGTAGTTTGAAACTATTGTGATAAATAGAGCATTTGCTCCTATAGGAGCAAATGCTCTATTTATCACAATGGTTTCACAAAGTGACTTTTACAGAAGTCGTCAATATGAGGGAATAGGTTAAACCCGACGGACTTGTCAGATTGTATTTACTGTACAGTAAAACCCCTCTAAATCGGAATTCTAGTAGAGAAAAAAAATAGATACTTATAGTTAAATGGCTGCTTAATGCAGGGTGAAAGTCATGCAGAAAACCCCTAGAGGAGTTTTCTGCATGATTTACACCCTGCATTAAACATCCATCTGTCATCAAGACAGATGTTTATATTATATTGAACGTCAGGTTTAGAGGGGTTGTACTGCACGTGGGATGTTTGGGTTCAACGGCATCCATTATAAGTTTCCACATGTACGAGTGTGCATCACGAAATGAGTTTGATACAGCTACCTGTGACACTGTATACCCTAATTACCCGACGTACAGTAGAACATGTCTTAAGCGACCTTATATTAATTGGACAATGGAATGTTAAAAAGTAGGCGATTGCTTAATACAGGGCAAAAATAATGCAGAAAGCTCCTATAAGAGCTTTCTGCATTACGTTTGACCTGTATTAAGCTACCACCTGCCTAACATACCCAAAATTAGACATGTGTTTGATGGTCGCTTAAGAGAGGTTTTACTGTAGTATGACACACTCTTCCCTATCATGGGTTTATAAAGCGTAATAAGTTAATCTGACACTCTTTTTGATTCATTGAATTAGACCGACATTGCAGCATACATGTATAGTGTAAACTCTGGTCGAACTGCTCCTTGATCTGGGTCTTCGCTGTTTGTCTAAGTTTGCATGTCTGTATACTGTGGAAAGTAAGGCAGATCCGGCCACCTGTGTTAATATGCTGTTTGTTTACACAATTTGTACGAGTTGTTTATTCATTTTGTACGCTTTGTCAGCCTTTGTTTTCTACTTGTTTGTACTTTAGTCCGAGAAACAAAGGCACCTACAGTGGAACCTGTCTTAACCCATTACCTCATAGGCTATTTTTACATTCAACCTCTTTGAATGAATCTACCAAAAAGGAGCATTAACTAAAGAAAAGGAACATTTTAGAATTTTGTAGCTCTGAAACCATTGTGATAAATAGAGCAAATGCTCTATTTATCACAATGGTTTCAAAAAGTGACTTTTAAGGGACGTAGAAAGGCGTATTTATGGAGAAACGGGTTAGGCAACCCTTCATTTACTACTCAATGCAGGGCAAAATTAATGCTTTCTGCATTACTTTTGACCTGCATTAAGCTATCGCCTTCCTTATAACCCCATAATTAGACCTCTTTGTGATGACCGCTTGATACAGGTTCTACTGTAGAGCGCGATTACGATTGATAGAACCTCGTATGGCCTTGAAAAAACATTTCATTTATGAATAGGTCTGTTTGTAAACATATTTACACGGCCAATGTAACGTGCGGAGATAAACACTCCCGTGATTCATTGTTCACTTGTGATGCCAGTGGTTATAGCTGTGTCACGATAGTGCGTGTGAACATGCATTGCGTGTTATACCGAGCGCGCAAACTTAGTGCAAATAGTTTAATTAGAAGATTAAACGAGACTTACCTGTAAGTTGAAGTTTGATCGAGATTCTCCGAAGCACAAAGTCATGATGATGAGCTCATTTGAGATAGGCTTATCTGCCCTCACAGGTCATTATTTAAAGCTGCTGCGAGTGAACACCAGGATTAGGAAAATCAAAACTAGCATGATGCACGGACTAATCCAACATTGAAGATACGTAATGGTTGTATAATAGAAACATGTCTTGTCATTTACCCATGAACAAAGATTAAACTCAGGGAGGGTATATTGGGTGGGCAAATGAGCTCATCATCATGACTTTGTGCTTCGGAGAATCTCGATCAAACTTCAACTTACAGGTAAGTCTCGTTTAATCTTCTAATTCTCCTTCAGCACAAAGCCATGTGATGGCTCATATGAGATTTTAAAGAGTGTTTATGAGCAGCGGGCAAAATCAGATCAAATGAAAGCAAAGTGAGTATGATAAAGAATTTAATGCTATTTGTCTACCGCATGCATGTATATGACTGACTACGTGGATACATGATATGTAACTAAATGAAAATTAAAAATCAAAACAGTCCATTATATGAAATAAGATCAAGTCAGTCCTTATTGGCTGCTTTCAATACACTGTCTGCAAAGGGTGCTGATACCACTTGTTTGTTATAGAACCTAGCAAAAGAACAACTAGATGACCATCCAGCAGCGGTCATAATTGTCTGCATAGTTGTTCCAGTCCTGAAGGCTGCACTTGTTGATGCAGACCTGGTACTGTGTCCTTTAAACTGACAGGTATCAATGCCTGCAAAAGCCAGCACAGACTTTAGCCAGCGTGATATAGTCTCTATCTTAACTGCCCTATGTGGCTTTTGATGACTGATGAATAACTCCTTCACATCACCTCTGCAATACTTTGTTTTTTCTAAATACACATTTAAGGTATTGACTACACATAAATCAATGTCATGCAAATATGAACTAAATACTAAGGGCTTAACATGGTGGCCCGGTCTGGTCTGTTTCACCAACTTATCAATGGAAATTTCAATAATACCCATGGAATTGTTTATGTTCCTGATGTCAATGCACTGTAGAGATTGGGCTCTCTGTCCAGATAATAAAGCCATTAACATTGCCAGCTTCATTGTTAACATCTTAAGAGGTAGATTATCTGTGGGAGACTGTGCCTTCAAATAATTAATTACTAATGAGACATCCCAGGTACCGGTATAACGAGGCAGGGCTGGTCTGAGGTTGAAGGCACCACGCATAAATCTGGTGATAATAGGATGTGTCCCCACAGAATAATCGCTGTCTTTCAATACAATTAAGGATGAAAGTGAACTCCGAGCTGTATTGATAGCACTGTAAGATAATCCCTGTGAGAACATATATCCTAAAAAATTTACAACATCGTGTACACAAGGATTTCCAAATTCAATATTATGTTCAGTACAATGCAATTGCCACTTAGATAGATAAACCTGATATTGTTTTTTAGTGTTCCCCCTCCATGATTGCATTATTACATCAATGGCACTATCTGAAAAACCTTTGCCTTGGTAATTTTTCCTGACACATGACATATTAGTAATGTTAATTGTTTGTACAGAGGGTGAACTCTGTCCTTTGCATATGGGAGTGTTAACAGGTTCTTGTGACAGGTGATACTTCTTGGAGCTTGAACACACATTTGTGATAATAGTGGGTACCACAGCTGAGTGGTCCAAAGTGGCACTAAGATAAGTCCCTGTGCCTGGTCCTGTCTGATCTTTTGCAGAACTCTGTCTATCAGGCTGAAAGGTGGAAATGCATAGAATCTGTAGTGTGACCAATTGCTATTAAAGGCATTAACACTTTCTGCACAAGGATCTGGTCGCCAAGAAATATACCTGTTGGTTTGGTGGTTCAGTCTAGAGGCAAACAAGTCAATATCTGGCATGTAAAATGTTTCTGCTATTTTAGTAAACACTACAGGCGACAACATCCACTCTGTATTGTCATGAAAAATGCGGCTTTCCTTATCAGCAATAACATTGTCTTTGCCAGGGACATGCTCAGCAGTAAGCCAAATGTTCAATTTTGAAGCAAATTCCCAAATTTTTCGAGTCATATTGTTACAAAGCATTGACTGGGTACCTCCCATATGATTGATATATGCTACAGCTGTGACATTGTCTACCCTTATTCTTACATGCTGGTTTTCGAGATGTTTCTTGAAAACTTGCATACCTAACAATACTGCCTTTGTCTCTAAGAAATTGATATTATGTTTGTATCCTAATTCGTCTACAGACCATTGTCCCCCTGTACTGATATCTCTGCATACTGCCCCCCACCCTTTTCCTGAAGCATCAGTGGTGAGAGTTATTGTAGGGGGGCCTCTGTAAATGGGTGCCCCGCTGTGAGTCACAGCATCTAGCCACCAATGTAGATCCCCCACTGCCTCACTGCTAAGTTTCATGTATGCATCAAAATTGCCTTTGTTCTTTTTCAAGGCAAATGCCTTATCTCTCTCTATGTTTTTAGTGTACAAAAGACCCAATGGAATTGCAATGCAGTAGGAGTTCATTATACCAGCCAATTCAGCTACTTGTCTAATAGAAAATTGGTTTGAGGACAGTAAACATTTAATTACCTGTGTGATCTTTTGCACCTTCTTATCTGTTAATGACACTGTCATGTCTATTGAATTGATAACAAATCCCAGAAATACTAATATTTGTGTTGGAATAAATACTGACTTCTCCTGGTTTATAACAAAACCAACCTTTGTCAATAATTTGTTTGTTTCCATGACATTTGCCAAACAGTCAGGAGACGTTTGACCTTGTAGAAAAGAATCATCTAAATACACCACTGATAGAAACCCTTTTGACCTTAAAAAGGAAATCAATGGTTTGAGCAATTTTGTGAATTTCCTTGGGGCACAGGCTAGACCATTTGGTAAGCAGGTAAATTGAAAAAGCTGACCTCTCCAAATAAACCTTAAGTATTGCCTAAATCTCTTGGACACATTTACAGTATAGTATGCATCTGTCAGATCTATCGAGGCCATGAAACAGCCGGGTGTTACCAATCTCAAAGCTGATAGGAGGCTTTCCATTTTGAAATGTACATATTCAATAAAATTGTTTAGTTGTTTAAGATTTAAAATAAGCCTGTAAGAACCATTTGATTTTTCCCGGAGAAAGACTGTAGAAATGAATTCATCAGAACAATGCTCTGCTTTTTCAATGACCCCTTTTAGTAGAAAATTATGAATTTCAGTGTCCAAGATGGCAGACTCTTTTGCATTTAAAATAGTATGTCTTTGCTGTGTTTGCATTGGCTCTGCAGTAAACTCAATCGTGCAACCATTCACTGTTGTTAAAATAGTCTCATCGGTGGTCAGTTGTTGCCACTCATTTAAGAAGTACTGAAGTCTACCGGCAAACTGAGTATGATTGAGTTCACTCACCTTCAAGTCTATCTGTTCATTTAGTAACGGTTCGTTGGAGGTCTGGGCGAGGCATCTGTCTTGTATGCCTTTCCCACAGGTGGGTGTGTGGCCCGATGCGCCCCCCTCTGTCTTCCCCTGCCCTGGTAGATTCGACTGGACAGGGTCCTGTGTCCTAAAAAAGCACCTCTCTGATGAGCAGGCCGTCCACGACTGTAAGGTGCCTTGCGGTAATTCCTGCCGCGAACTTTCCAGCCCACTTTGTTGGCCTCTTGGATCGTTTTCAGCTGTTCACTAATATTGTCCCCAAACAGGAAGGTGGTGACAGGGTTGCTATTGGAGCAAATTGTTTGGAAATCCTCGTTCAGATCCTTTTTTATGGCCTCTCTCCTGTACGAATTTGTCATAGAATTGCCAACCACCATGATGGCAAAGGCATCCACCAGCATTTTGATTACATTCGCCATATCCAAGGTGTCAGGCTTATCTTTCGCTAACACTAGATCATCAATGACCCGCAGCACAGGTACCATGGAAGTTAGGGAAAGTTGCTGAATTTTTTGCAGCCTGATGTCTTTCAACCTGGTTCCCGACTCTATAACTCGCCAAATTTCTGGGTTGATCTTTGGTGATTGAAGGCCTTGTACATTTTCTGGGACCAAATAGTGCTTAGTCAACTCGTTTCTTTTCCCCTCATCAATGTTGGAGCTGACAAGCTTTTGAGCTAGCTGTGACAGATCCGCAGATACCTTGGATCCTTGGGGGTCCTCAAGTGACCAGGCAGCAGACAGATCCTGGAAAAGACCACTTGCGGATGATGGTGGACCCACACTGTTATCGTCAGCAGAATTGCCAACCGTCACATCTATGCCGTCAACATTGTCCTCGTCACAAGGGGCATCAGCAACACAGTTTAGTTTGTCAACATTTGATTTTATGTCCCCAAGTGTTGTAACCAAAGCCTGCATAAGGGACATTTGTGCTTGTTGCTCCTTTCTGATAGCCATAATTTCCTGCTGGGTAGGGACAATTGGGTCCATGTTTACCTCAGCTGTACTAGTCTGTGTTCGGGACTGAGCCCGGCTACTCACAGTGATGCTGTCTGTATTCGACTGTGTTCGGGACTGAGCCCGGCTACTCACAGTGTTGCTGTCAACTACAATATCTGAGTCACTGATATCACATAAATGTTCTTTCTCTCTTTCCCCGAAAGAAAAGTCATCCAAATTTCTTATGTTGCCAGTCTCTGTAGAAGGCACCATAGAGTCAGACAAACTGGCCAAAATATTTTTGCTTGCCATATTTCCTTTTAGAATCAGTGAATATAAGTGATTGTCAAACAAATATCCCAATAATTAGCATTAATGTCACTATAAACTATAACATCCAAATATAACATCCAAGGAAAGAATAAAGTTTATTGCAGAAAGTACAAATAAGTTTATAGTCCGGAGAAAGCACTGAGACAGTCAATACACATTAAATCCATAAGCAGCTATTCAGAGTAATTAGGCACGGTCACCTATGCGACTGATGACTGTGAGAGCTAGAACGCCAATGACCTGTGAGGGCAGATAAGCCTATCTCATATGAGCCATCACATGGCTTTGTGCTGAAGGAGAATACGCGTTCCGGGCGTGCTATAGCTTTTTAAAGCAGTTTGAGTGCAGATGAAACACCGAGTAAACTGAAGTCTTGTCAGCATCTAGCCTGTTTGGCGGCTCTGATAGTGTTTGTTTTATTTCCATGTGTTGTTGTTGTTGTTGTTTAGTTGTTTGTTGTTTTGTAGTGTTGTTGTTGTTGTTGTTTTTGTAGTTGCTGACTTTATTTCATTTTTTGTAGGGATTCTACTGATAAAGTTCTTAACCCTTTACCTGTTTAATATTCATGTCAGAAATAGTGACATCATGAATATATTAGCTGAATTTTTATAATGGCAGATGTACACAGGAATTGTTGGTACAGGTATACAAACTGTAGAGTCAGATCTTTTATAATTTCATAAGCAAACAGAGCAGATCCTGATCAGACGGCTCCTATAGGAGCCGTCTGATCTGGATCTACTCTGTTTGTAAACGCATGAAAAGGCGTTTGTATGACGGAAGGGTTAACCTGTAGAGATGCAGGGTTACTTCGCGTCTCATCTGGGTATAATCTGTTTGCAAATGGGAGTTAGACCGCGGATAACGGGGCGAATTTACCCTTTCTTTCATATAAATACTTTTTCACGCATTAGCAAACAGAGTAGACCCAGATCAGACGGCTCCTAATGGAGCCGTCTGATCCGGGTCTACTCTGTTTGCTGTTAACATGATATAGATATGATTCTACAGTGTTTATCAAACAAAACCTTTTCTTGAAAACTTTACATTATACATCTTGAGCTAATTAATATTCATGAAGTCATTATTTCTTACATGAATATTGAACATGTAAAGGGTTAACATCCGGTTTCCCAGGCAATGATGACATTTCGGACCAAAGGTACCAGCAACATTGGCAAATAGTGTTGATACAGATCAGGGGTATGACAACTTGTTCAAATACACATTTAGATGAGTCCACACAGAAATATGGGTGAAAGAGGTCGTGGTATAAACGAAACATTGCATAAAGTAGTTAGTTTCGGACCTTAAGTAGTACAGTAGAACCTGTCTGAAGCGACCATCAAAAATGTCTAATTATGCGTCTGTAAGACAGGTGATAGCGTAATGCATAGGAGCTTTCTGCATTAGTTTCGCCCTGCTTTAAGCAAACACCTGTATTTTAGCCCTTTGCTTGCTGAATTTTAAAATACATTTCTCCTTCTTTACCCATAGCCTGTTGTATAATTACATATATCTTCACTGTGTACAAGTATTTCGCTGTGCAATCACTGCTGTGGAGTGCACTGGTTGCACAATCAACTTGTAAATAGTGCAGAACCTGATTAGACAGCTCCTGCAGGAGCTGTCTCACCTGGGTCTTCACTATTTACAGGTATGTATATTGACGTGAATAGCAAGCGAAAGGTTAACACTCCTATGTTCAATAAATGAATGGTCGCTTAGGACATGTTCTACTGTAGTGAAATTCGAAGTTTTATTGACGGCTGTTCTGAATTTTATATTTCAAATTCCAGTAAAACCTGTTTAGTGTGGCCTCGCCCTGGCTGTCTTTTGCGAAGCCGATGAGTAATTCGGAGTCACATAAAGCTTTTGGTGGAGTCTGAGTTTCGTTCTCAGGCTTTTGATTGGTCAGATTTGAGTTCTCAAGCTTTTGATTGGTCAGATTTGAGCCAAAGGCTCAAATCTGACCAATCAAAAGCTTGAGAACGATCTCAGACTCAACTAAAAGCTTTATAAGCATGGACCCAGGATCCAACCAGTTTGTCACTTGGACAACAGTTTCTCGAAAGCTTAACCGAATCGAAATAACATTCAGATGAGAGTTTAACCATGTCCCTCATAGAAATACATTTTCACGCATTTGCAAACAGAGAAGATCCAGATCAGGGTCTGCTCTGTTTGCTAATGTATTTTGATAGATCTGTTTCTTTACTTGCTAAAATGGTTACACTGTTCCACCTTCCATATTTCATTACAGCCATATTCAGTATGTACTGACATTTGAAATAAACATAGAACCGGGTAAGGGTTAAGCAGAAATCGGACTAGAAGATAACCATTTATCTGATATATACACATCTAAAAAATGTAGACCTCGATCATACAGCCACCGCAGCAGCCGTCTGATCTGGGTCTACTCTGCTTATTTACGAAACAGTAATGCTGTTTAAAAGATTCCCGTGTTTCATATATATATGTACTCTTATAAAACGATGTCACTGTTTCTCATATGAATATCTATGCGGTAACTGGTTCAGACAGATTATATTGCGTAACTAACAATCAATCACGTTGTCGCTGAATATTTTGCCAGCGTCGTGCATAACAACATATCTCATAATTAACTTTTATACCGCTTTCCGCCAACTGGTCTGCATTTGCACACAGCCAGAATCCAGATGAGACGCCGAGTTACTCGAACTGGACACTGGACTCTAGCTGTTTGACACTCGGTCAAATAGTTTCTCAATTGTTTGATCGCATCAGATATAGTCAGATTCACACCTGATCGAACTTTCAACAGAAGTTACTGTGGGTTTTTTAACCCTTTCCTCCATAAATACACCTTTCTACGCCTCTTTAATAGTCACTTCTTGAAACCATTGTGGTAAATAGAGCAGTTGCTCCTTAGGAGCAAATGCTCTATTTATCACAATGGTTTCAATACTACACAATTCTATCATTTTCATTTTCTCTAGTAAATGCTCCTTTTGGGGCGATTCATTCAAAGAGGTTGGATCTAAAAATAGTATATGAGGTAATGGGTTAAGCGAGATAAGGGGTAACATTTAAATATTTCCTCCATTGTCATCTGTTTTGAATTGTAAATGCAACTGCAGTGAAAACCCCTCTATACCAGAATTATAGTAGAGAAGAATGTGGATACCTTTATGCAGGTGGCTGCTTATTGCAAGGTGAAAGTCATGCAGAAATCTCCTGGAGGAGCTCTCTGTATGATTTTCATCCTACATTAAGCTGCCACCTGTCTCCAAGACTGATACAGTAAAACCTCTCTATAACGACCACTAATTTACATCAAGTATTTTGTGTAAAAGGCAGGTGGCTGCTTAAAGCAATGTGAAAGTAAAACAGAACGCTCCTATAGGAGCGTTCTGATTTACTTTCGCCTTGCTTTAAGCGAACAGAACGCTCCTATAGGAGCGTTCTGATTTACTTTCGCCTTGCTTTAAGCGACCACCTGCCCTAAATACCAAATAATCAACACAGCTTAGTGGCCGTTATATAGAGGTTTAAAGTAAATGTACTAAATTGGACGACCGGTTTAGAGAGGTTTTACTGTATGTCTTGCATTTCGTTTCCAATTAAGATCGACAAACGTGTGCCCTAGTAAAACACCATCTAGATCTCCAATATTTCTAAGTGACTGGATATAGATATACGAGGGTGTTTCAAAAAATAATGTCACTTGCATCGGTGCTCATATAGCGGAAGTGCTTTTGTTCATTTTAATTTGCTCTGCCCTTCAAAATACTCTCCGCCAGCCAGAATACACCTTTTTAGCCGGTCAATCCATTTTTGGAAGCATTTTTCATACTCTTCAATGGGGACACCCATCAGACACTGATAAACAGCAGATCCAAGGGCATTTCTCGAATTGTATCTCCTTCCAGATAAATGATATTTAAGTTTTGGAAAGAGAAAATAGTCGCAGGGGGCCAAGTCTGGCGAATACGGAGGGTGCGGAAGGACGGTAACCTTCTCTGACTCCAAAAAGTCAGTCACAATACGTGCCTTGTGAGCGGGTGCATTATCATGCAAAAGTCGGACATACTTAAGTCCTGTTTTGGGGCGGCTACTTTTGTAGTAGTTCTTCAATTTTCTCAGAACAACGTTTTTATAGAACTTTCCTGTGACCGTTCTGCCTTTTGGCACCGGGATTTGAATAGCTGGACCCTTATTAGTGAAAAAAAATAGCATACAAAACCTTCTTTACCGTTCGTATTCGTTTGGCAATACTTGGGCGTCTGGCATTTTTAGTGGCCCATATTCGGTTGGAAACCTTCCGCTTTGGTTCAAAATAATACACCCAGGTCTCATCACCAGTGACTATATTATCAAAAGCCTTTTTACTATATTTTGGGTACATTTTGAGAAGTTTTTTTTGCCATTGTTACACGCGTCTTCTTTTGCTCATCCGTTAACAAATGGGGTATCCATCTTGCATTTATCTTTCTAACTTTTAGGTGTTTCTTCAAAATTGCATGAACTCTTGCTAACGACAAGTTTGTCATTCGAGCCAATTGTCTTACGGTGAATCGAGCATCAGTTTTGAGGATATTTCGGATTTTTTCTATGTTACCTTTGGTCGTAGTTGTTGCAGGACGACCTGGGCGAGCAGCATCTTTCAGTTGCTGCTGCCCAGCACTAAATTTAGCTACCCACCTACAAACAGTCCTGTGGGACATTTGGCCCTCCCCATAAATGTCACACACCTCGCGGTGAATATCTACAGCCTTTATGCCGAGTAATGACCTACCTTTTATATAGGCCCTAATTTCAAGAACATTTTCAGCTCGTTTTCCTGTCATTTTGTGTATAGTCTAACGAATAGGCTATGAAACGATGTACACTGTACCGAGGCAAGTGAACGCGTGGACGAGATATTTACCTGTGTCACGAGCCAGTGATCACTCAATCGACACGAGGTGGTTTTGTGCATGAATTGCACGATTTCCGCAAAATAAAGCACAGATGACATTATTTATGGAACACCCCTCGTATACATATTAATTTGATCAGTGTATATAAGTCAGCATGTACAAAATAATTCGGTCGCGCGGCTGCGACGTAGCCGCTAAACCGATTTTTTTTAATGATGACTTACAAACACTAACCTATACATGATGTTATTTACACGTATTAAGGCTAACACTATCCTTTGAGACCCTGCATTATACATGCATCGTTTTGGTGACAGATTTAGAGAGAAGTTATTGAAGTTTGAGCTAGGCCTGGCATATTCTTGATCACGTGTCACCTGTGTATTAATGCAAAGTATAGTGTATATAATCATGTCCATATGAAATTAAATGTAATAAAAGGCTTAATCAGGCCCAAGAAAGATCTGCGGTGTTTTCTGTTCTTTAATTCCTTTCTTTATCAACTATGTGTGTGTCAATTATTACCATCTCCAATATTACGTCAACACCCCTAAAATAATCAATTAGATTCTTCAAAAATCCTTTATGAGCGAGTTTAGTACAATACAAAATCCCAGACAGCGAAATTGCAATGTCACTAGGTCAATGGGGCAGGGTGAGTTTTCTGGGTCATTTTCTTTACTGTGTCGACAATTTTGAAGCCTGCTGCCGTTGTTGCCGTCCGAGTGACCGTACTCTTGCATATTCATAGAGTAAAAGGTTAACTTTGAGCCTGCTGAATTAATTCTCGTCGGCTCAAAACACTGACACTTTTTGTTTGATGAATCACATACAGTAAAACCTCTCTATAACGGCCACTAAATTACATCAAGTTTTTTGTGTTAAAGGCAGGTGGCCGCTTAAAGCAAGGTGAAAGTAAAACAGAACGCTCCTATAGGAGCGTTCTGTTTTACTTTCGCCTTGCTTTAAGCGGCCATCTGCCCTACATACCAAATAATCAACACAGCTTAGTGGCCGTTATAGGGAGGTTTTACTTTCATGTAGATCTGATTCTATACTTAGGTTTTGCCATGACAAAAATATTCTATGTTCGCAAACAATTATAAAAAATAATCTAATAAATATTCATAATGTAATTATTTATTATATAAAAATTCATGATGGAAAGTGTTAGAGAGGTATTTGTGTTCTATTAATCCTGTCCTGTTCTATATTTATTCCAAATTCCAATACTACTGAATATTCATGAACAAAATAGTTATACATGTAATGAAATATGCAAGGCGGAATATGTTTAGCCATTTCCTCTAGGAACCATCTGATCTGGGTCTGCTTTGTTTGCAACTGCATGAAAACACGTTAATATTATAATGGCACTATACCGGTATGTCTGGACACAACTCGCTCATCAGCGCTATTGTGTCGTTATCAAGAGCGAACCACGCAATGGAGAGGATGTGAATGTGGACCCTGCAAATGTCAAAAAACCAAAGCTAACACTGTGTCTGAACTGTTCATGATCTCCCCTCTAGGGTGGTCATCTTTACCATTCCCCTGTTAAATACTCGTTTAACCCTTCTCTTGCTGAATTTTAATGTACATTTATCCTTCTTTACCCATGCCCTGTTGTATAATTACATATATCTCCACTGTGTACAAGTATTTCGCTGTGCAATCACTGCTGTGGAGTGCACTGGTTGCACAATCAACTTGTAAATAGTGCAGACCCTGATGAGTCAGCTCCTGCAGGAGCTGTCTCATCTGGGTCTTCACTATTTACGGGTATGTATATTGACGTGAATAGCAAGCGAAGAGTTAAGAAAAAAAATGACGTAATGAATATTTATTAGCTGTTTTTTTTATCATGTAAACTTTTCAAAAACCTGTAGAATCAGATCTATATCATGTCAAAAGCAGTCAGAGCAGACCATTATATTGAGTGTTATTACAGCACATTGACACAGGAAAGTTTGGCCATGGTAGAATCTGTAGAATCATATCTATATTACATGTATATCATAAGCAAACAGAGCAGACCCTGATCTGGCGGCTCCTGTATAAGAGCCGTCTGATATGGATATACCCTGTATGCAAAGGCGTAAAAAGGCATGTTTATGGAGTAAATGGTTAAAAGTAGGTGGCTGCTTAATACAAGATGAAAGTAATACAGAAAGCTCCGATGGGACCTTTTTGTATAACTTTTGTCCTGCATTAACCCATTCTCGCCTCTGTAAAAGTCATTTTTAAAGCCATTGTGATAAATAGAGCATAAAATTATTTTGCCCCATAGGAGCAAATTTTAATGCTCTATTTATCCTCAATGGTTTCAAAACTACACAATTCTAAAAAAAATCCTTTTCTGTAGCTAATGTCCCTTTTCGGTAGGGTTATTCAAAGAGGTTTGGTCTAAAATAGTCTAGTACGGAGTGAGTTAAGCTACCACATGTCTGTTAGACCCAGAGTAAGACATTTTGTTTGATGATCGCTTTTTACAGGTAAAGTGTGACTGTTATCCTAAAAGTAAGCTGGTATAGATCAACAGGGATAAATCTGAACGCCCAAAATAATGGAATGATTCACTATAGTGATGTAATAAAGCATTTGAATAATACAGAACCTGGCTTAAGCGGCCGTCAAGAAGAAGTCCAAAACATGGACCTGAAAGGCAGATGGTAGCTTAATGCAGGTCAAAGGGTAATGCAGAAAGCTCCAATATGGGTGTTCTGCGTTACGTTTGCCTTGCATCAACCCTTTCCCTGTTCTACGTTTATTCCAAATTTCATTACCCTCTGAATATTCATGGAAAATTTAGTAATAATGAAAAATGGAAGGTGAAACATTGTAGCCATTGTAGAAAGAAAAGAAAAAGGTCTATTAAATTCCATTTGCAAACAGAGCAGACCCTGATCAGACGGCTCCTTTAGGAGCCTCTGATCTTAGTCTACTCTGTTTGCAAATACGTGCAAACACGTTTATATGAGAGAGAGAGAGAGAGAGAGAGAGGGGGGGAGAGAGAGAAGGGGGGGGGGGGTAAAGCAAACGCCTGTTTTAAGACTCCTATGTTCGATAATTTAATGACCGCTTAACCCATTCCCTCATAATTATAAACGAGTTTTCACGCATTTGCAAACAGAGTAGACCCAGATCAGACGGCTCCTAGAGGAGCCGTCTGATCAGGGTCTACTCTGTTTGCTAATAGAATTTCAAAGATATGTGTCTTTACTTTCTAAAATGGCTACAATATTCCACCTTCCATGTTTCATTATAACTATTTTGTCCATGAATATTCAGTAGGTATTGAAATTCGTAATAAACACAGAACAGGGAAAGGGCTAAGAACGGCTCTACAGTATAGAAGTAAATATATTGACCTGAAACTCCTCAAACAATCGTCCAACACCAACTTTGCTGCTGCTGTTGTTGATAATCGACTAAACTAGGTCATGTTTACAAAATAAACTTGTATCACTGTAATATTATAAGGGCTGTGTAAACTAAATAGTTAGGATTGAATGGAAAGTTACTCACCTGGGGAGAAAAATGTCAACTTTAAGCAATGATATTGCATCATTTTCCCCATCACATTTGAATCTTTTAACATTTTTACGCCATGAATATTCATATCAGACATATTGACGGTATGAATTTTAATTAAGTGAATGGTGTATGGCATCATAGACAACGAATGTAACTGTAGAAATAGATGTCTAGTAAAACCTCTCCATAACGGCCACTTAAGTGTGTTAATGGGTCGGTATATAGGGGAGCGTTCTGTTTTTACTTTCACATATTGCTTTAAGCGGCCACCTGCCTTTAACATAAATACTTGATGTAGTTCAGTGGCCGTTATAGAGAGATTTTACTGTATGTAATTTCTCAAGCAAACAGAACAGACCCGTTCTGGAGCTGTCTAAAGGCCTCTGTATTGAGTAAAGGCTTAACTGTTACAATCTGGGTAGCAAAACCTTATTCTGACTCCGCCCTAACAAAGCCAGAGGGCCCTATTCGAAGCTAGCCAATATTGGAGAGAGGGGGTGGGAAACTGTCTCTTCCACGTTAACCATATTTATTCATATGGAAATGCTTAGTAGACGTCACTCGTCGGTTATTAGATTCAGTAGCACAGGAGACAATGTCCCCATATTCCACACTTGGCTTGTTACATAACTGTGGCGGAGACGATATCGGTTAATGATATAAGGCGAAGGTGAAGTGCGGGGAGTTCAAGGCTTGGTAAAAAAGAACTGAGAGTAGCTATGGTACGTAATACGTGCGCTGAACTAGTGACCTTTAACCCGCCGTGGAGGGGGAAAATCTGTTAAACTTTGGACCTGTCACCATTTTGACTGCTTTAGATTCGGTCCAGTTTTTTGAGAACCTTTAAACCAGTGTCAAACATCTTGGATCCTAATGAGACGTCGAGGTACTCGGCGTCTGATCTGGATCCAAGTTGTTTGAAAATGCGAGTTGGGTCACAGACAGCTAAATAAGGGTTGATCGTGATTTGTTCCCCATGTGTAAATGCAGCAAAATCCTGTGTAAAAGATCAAAACATTTTTCTTTACCGATATAGATCTTTACCGACCTGCATACAACAACGTGACTCTTGAGTGGCTTTTTAAATACAGTAAAATCTCGATTATTCGAACACTAAAATACGTATTATTATCGATCTGTAAGACAAGTGGCAGCTTAATGCATGGTGAAAGGCACGCAGAGAGCTCCTGTAGGAGCTTTCTGCGTGACTTTCACCATGCATTAAGCAATCACCTGCATAAAAGTATCTGAATTCGTTTATACAGAAAATTCGGATAATCGAGGTTTTACTGTATATATATATAGGTCATCACATTGATGCTTCTAGTCACGTAACCAGACACATATACATGTATATACATATGTATGTATAATTGTATATGTCTGTCTGACGTAACTTAACCCAGTCGCACTGAGATGTGCTCTTGAAACTACATAGAAAATAGCTTAGTACAATACAACCAATCTATAGTGACCATCATGAGTTCGTCCAAAAGATTGTAGCAACAATAACATTCGATATGTTGTTTATGTTGCATGTAGTTTGGATCCAGATCAGACGTCAAATGACTCGGCACCCGGCATACCATATAGAGGCAGGTTATTTTGACACCTAGTCTCTCATAAGTCATATTTGAGTGGTTCTATACATTTTACTTACTCACGTTTGTATAGAAGTGAGACATAAATAAAATATATGTCTGTTTGTCTGTCCTAGTCAGAAGTTTCTTAAATGTTATATAAAGGGCCCTACGTCAAACCGGGAGTCTGAGCAGAGATATGTGTATGCATGAACAGCGCAATAAGATACCACCGACTCGCTCAATACTTTCTCTACAGTTTGATCTACAGTAGACACTGTCTTAACCCATTCCCCCATAGGCTATTTTTAGACCCAACCTCTTTGATTGAATCTACCCAAAAGGAGCATTTACTAGAGAAAAGTATTTTTTTAGAATTTTGTAGTTTGAAACCATTGTGATAAATAAAGCATTTGCTCCTATAGGAGCAAATGCTCTATTTATAGTTTAAACATATTTTATTCCATATAATGTTTGGAATGGGGTCGGGCCACAAGTTCTGACAACATTAGAAACGGCCCTCCCCCTACTAATGTTGTCAGAACTTGTGACAATGGTTTGAAGAAGTGGTTATTACTGAGGCATAGAAAGGCGTATTTATGGAGGAAAGGGTTAAACGAAGAGACTATTGTAAAGGATGGCCACATCAAAGGGTTTTGTAGAGAAATAAAGGAGTTATTCTTGAAAATGTATTAATTTATGTTAATTGTGTTAATTTATGCATATTATCTGGATCTCTGTAAAAGTAAACCTTGCTTTAATCAACCATGAAACAATTTTCTATATGTATTTAAGGCAGGTAGTAGCTTGATACAGGTCAAAGGTACTGCAGAAAGCTACCATGAGAGCTTTCTGATTTACTTTTGCTCTGCATTAAAAGATATGTTTTACTGTACAAGGAGTATATTGATATATGACTTTAGTTTGCTATTGATCTAACCCTTTACCTGATTCCATGTTCACTCCTGTGATAACAGAGTAGAACCAGATCAGACGTAAGAACTGTCTGACCAAGGTCTCCAAACCGGAATTCTAATAGAGAAGATTTTATATACTTTTTGGCAGGTGGCTGCTTAATGCAGGGTGAAAGTCATGCAGAAAGCTCCTAGAGGAGCTTTCTGCATGACTTTCACCCTGCATTAAGCTACCACCTGTCTCCAAGACAGATATTCATACCAATTTTAATGTCCGGTTTAGAGAGGTTTTACTGTATATACTATTATAAGCATTCAACTCATAAATATTCATGATGTCATTATTCCTGAAACTTAAATGCAAAAGGTAAAGGGTTAACCCTCAGTATAATTGATAACCTTTGCCAACAGTTTGGATCCAGATCATACAACTTATAACTCGATACCTCAACAGAATCCAAACTGTTTGACACCCTAACACTATTTTTTCGAAATTAAAGAAAGCTGCACTTATTGAATTGAAACAGATGACATTGTTTGCGGACAATACGTACTCTAAGTGCAGAGAGTTGATTTTTTATATCACTGTCAAATCATTTCGTCTGCAATACTTGTCGTCTGCTACACTTTTCGCTTGTTGTATTTCCTCCCTTTATGTAAAAAAATTACCAAAGTAGATCTAGATCTAACAAGCAGTTTGGATTCTTGATGAGAAGCCGAGTTACTCGGCGTCTCATCTGGAGTCAAACTGTTTTCATAAGTAAGCATAGATGCGACATTGGCAACGAAAGCGCAAACGAGGCGTTTCTAGTATGGCGGACAACGCACCACTGACAATGTCACATTTGTGGTTACCTATGCAAACAGTTTGGATCCAGTGAGTCGGCGTCTCATCAGGATCCAAACCGTTTGTTACTGTGACTGGTTTTTTAAACAAAAATGATGGAAAATAAAAATGGAAAAAATGTTGTAGACGACAAAGTTTGCAGACGACCAAATTGACAGCGATAGATTTGATGTGCAACAGCAACTGTATATACACCTGACAGTGGCACATTCCTCCATAAGTGTGTCGCCATACGTAACAAAATTAGGTCACACGTCGTGAGTCTATAACCTGTAAACTGCCAATGACATAAACTATCGCATGTGATTATCCCATCGATAGGTTTTCAAAAATGCATGATAAAAGTGGCAAAGAGTGTTGATCCTTACTTGTTATCTCATCTGAGTCCAATATTTAGAAGGCATAATCAAGCAAGCTTTAGAGAAGCTATTGGTTGAGTGCCAAACAGCTTGGATTTTGATGAGACGCCGAGTAACTCGGCAACTCATCTGGATCCAAGTTGTTTTCATGCTACACCAAGATGATAAGGGTCTTCTCTTTGTATGCTAGCAGCTAAATGGTGATAGCCTGTGCAAATAGGTTGGATCCAGATCATATAAATATGCCGTCTCACCGGGTTCCAAAACTGTTTGACACTGATAGGTGTTGGAGAAATGAAAGATAGTTCAGAAGATTTCAGTAGAAGGTAGAAAGAACTGTTTGCACACAGCTATTAACCCTTCGCTTGCTGAATTTTAAAATACATTTCTCCTTCTTTACCCATGCCCTGTTGTATAATTACATATATCTTCACCGTGTACAAGTATTTCGCTGTGAAATCACTGCTGTGGAGTGCACTGGTTGCACAATCAACTTGTAAATAGTGCAGACCCTGATGAGACAGCTCCTGCAGGAGCTGTCTCATCTGGGTCTTCACTATTTACAGGTAGGTATATTGACGTGAATAGCAAGCGAAGGGTAAATTACTCAGGAGAGAAAAACCTCGATAAATCAACGCTTTCAACCATGAACTTTCAAAATATAAATAGCTTATAGTAAATATTCAGAGATTGTTTAAAAATTGTAATATGACAAACAGTACGGTAAAATTGTAATATGACAAACAGTACAGACCCTGTTGAGAGGACTCCTCTAGATACCGTATCCTCTCATCTGGATCTACACTGTTTACAAGGGACATTAATGACTCGTGTCCCGCACTGAAAGGGTTAACCCTTCGCTTGCTATTCACGTCAATATACCTACCTGTAAATAGTGAAGACCCAGATGAGACAGCTCCTGCAGGAGCTGTCTCATCAGGGTCTGCACTATTTACAAGTTGATTGTGCAACCAATGCACTCCACAGCAGTGACTGCGCAGCGAAATACTGGTACACAGTGAAGATATATGTAATTATACAGCAGGACATAGGTAAAGAAGGAGAAATGTATTTTAAAATTCAGCAAGAGAAGGTTAACTGTGTACTATTTATTCGTGTGCAGGCCTGTCTAGACTTTTTATGAATCCAGGTCAAATAGTTCGGCATTGCCTCTTCCCGTCCTTAACCTGCAATGTAATATCTGAGCTATTTTGTAAACTTTCAAGTGTCAAATAATAATTTTGAAGAAGAATTTCCGCATTTTTCTTAAGGAAATTTTAGTCAGCTGCTACTAAATATTAATTTTGCTACTTTGCTGTAAAAACCATCACTACTTTCTATATGTCAGTGTTAAAAGTGCACTATCTGAAAGTCAAAGCCGTCTGACCCTAACCTGAAAGTAGTGACAACAACTGAAGGAGGTTACGTCTTGTCATGATTGGAATAACAGCCTAGTCTATGGTGATATACAGGTCAGGACATATCCTCACTTTGGGATGACAGGAAGAACAATGCATGGCTGCACTTTTTGAAGACATGTCTTGACTTTTCGGTGGAAGGCCAGGGCGTGACATGTCTAACTCTATGGTGATGCGAGACCAGGACGGTGCATGTCCTACTACTATGGTGGTAGTCCAAGATAGGACATGTCCTATTCTATGATTGTATGTCAGGACAGGTCATATCCTGGGCATATACAATGTACAACTCTATGATGGTAGGCCAGAAAGGAACATGTCTTACTCTATGATTGGAGACGAGGACGGAAATATCATATAAATGAATAAAATGCTCTACTCCATGATGGGAGATCAGGACGGGTCATATCCTACTCTATTATGATAGACCAGGATGGAACATGTCCTACTCTACCATGATAGACCAGGATGGAACATGTCCTACTCTACCATGATAGACCAGGATGGAACATGTCCTACTCTACCATGATAGACCAGGATGGAACATGTCCTACTCTACCATGATAGACCAGGATGGAACATGTCCTACTCTACCATGATAGACCAGGATGGAACATGTCCTACTCTATCATGATAGACCAGGATGGAACATGTCCTACTCTACCATGATAGACCAGGATGGAACATGTCCTACTCTATCATGATAGGCCAGGATGGAACATGTCCTACTCTACCATGATAGACCAGGATGGAACATGTCCTACTCTACCATGATAGGCCAGGATGGGACATGTCCTACTCTACCATGATAGGCCAGGATGGAACATGTCCTACTCTATCATGATAGGCCAGGATGGGACATGTCCTACTCTATCATGATAGGCCAGGATGGAACATGTCCTACTCTACCATGATAGACCAGGATGGAACATGTCCTACTCTACCATGATAGACCAGGATGGAACATGTCCTACTCTATCATGATAGGCCAGGATGGGACATGTCCTACTCTACCATGATAGACCAGGATGGAACATGTCCTACTCTATCATGATAGGCCAGGATGGGACATGTCCTACTCTACCATGATAGACCAGGATGGAACATGTCCTACTCTATCATGATAGGCCAGGATGGAACATGTCCTACTCTACCATGATAGGCCAGGATGGAACATGTCCTACTCTACCATGATAGGCCAGGATGGAACATGTCCTACTCTATCATGATAGGCCAGGATGGGACATGTCCTACTCTACCATGATAGACCAGGATGGAACATGTCCTACTCTATCATGATAGGCCAGGATGGGACATGTCCTACTCTATCATGATAGGCCAGGATGGGACATGTCCTACTCTATCATGATAGGCCAGGATGGAACATGTCCTACTCTACCATGATAGGCCAGGATGGGACATGTCCTACTCTATGATGGTAAACCAGGACGATGCTTGTCATACTGTTTTGTTTCTCTTCGATGGTAGATAAGGACGGGGCATGACATACTCTAAAAAGACAGGACCGAATATGTTGTAGAATTGACTTCAGTTGAGATTTAATATGCATAAAACACCTTGGTCTTTAGTGGAAATACAGTAAACCCCACTAATGCGACCACTTTGTGAATGGAAATAAATGTCTTTAAAAGCAGGTGGTTGCTTAATTCAAGTAGAAAGTGGAGGAGCTTTCTGCATAACTTTCAACCTGCATTAAGCTACCACCTGCATTTAAGAACCAGAATTATACATATTATTGATGGTCGCATTAGAGGGGTTTTGTTGTATATATGGTAACCCTTAACCCTTAAAACGCTGAAATTTCAAATTTCAAACAGGTCAAGCTTATTGTGAAAATGTTTTTCTAAGGAAAAGTGTAACATAAAAAACAGTGCAGACCCTGATGATAGGGGTGTTCTAGAAGCTCCCTCATCTGGGTCTACATTCTACACTGTTTTCAAAGGACAATAGTGACCTGTGTCCCGCACTGTCGGTGTTAACTCGATTCCTAGCAATACGTGTATTTGTAAATTAACACACTACTTGAAAAGAATGCCATTTTACACCTTTGAAAACAAAGAAGACCCAGATACGTCGAATTTACCACTTTACAACACATTCATCAAACTGATTATTAAATGTTTAACCCTTTACTCCACAGAAATGACTTTTGACTAAACCTTTTTGCTAACATAGTAGACCCAAATCAGACAGCTCCTGTGTGAACTGTCCGACCAGGGTCTGCTCTATTTGTTTATGAGATAATGCAGTTCTGATTCTACAGTTTCTGCCTTGGGCAATACTTCTTTTGTTCATATGTCATTATAAAAGCTTATGAATATTTACGGTGTAATTATTGCTTATACATGTACAGTAAAATGGCCACTATAACGGCCACTAAATTACATCAAATATTTTGTGTTAAAGGCAGGTGGCTGCTTAAAGCAAGGTGAAAGTAAAACAGAACGCTCCTATAGGAGCGTTCTGTTTTACTTTCACCTTGCTTTAAGCTGCCACCTGCCACAAATACCAACTAATTAACACAATTTAGTGGCCGTTATAGAGAGGTTTTACTGTATATGAATATTCATGGAGTAAAGGGTTAAATAATCATTCTCTCAGACGTACAATAAAACCTCTCTTCATCGGCCACTCACTGAATAAACATGGGAGTCTACACGAGCAGACAGTTGCTTAATGCAGAACAGAAAGCTCCCAATGGAGCTTTAAGCTACCACTTCCCGCCGGCAATGTCCAAATAAGGCGTATGGGATGGTTGCTTTAGAAAGGCTTTTACTGTTTACTAAATCCCAGACAACATTCTACAGGCATTGCAAGATCTGAATGTCTGGTTAGACGCTTTAACCCATTACCTCATAGGCTATTTTTAGATACAACCTCTTTGAATAAATATATCGAAAAGGAGCATTAACTAGAGAAAAGGAAACTTTTAGAATTTTGTAGCTTGAAACCATTGTGATAAATAGAGCATTTGCTCCTATTTACAGAGTCATCAAAAGTCGTCAATATGAGGAAATAGGTTAAATCAGAAACGGTGATCACAATGGTGATGATAATGATGATGATAATTATTCTTATCATAAATGATGAACATGGTGAAGATACTGGTGATACTGTAATTGTGGTTATTTTTATTGTCGTTGACCATTTTGTTTTTGACATTGTTGTTGTTGATGATGTTTTTGATGATGATGATGGTGATGATGATGAAGATGATGATGGTGGTGATGATAATTATAATAACGATGTTGTTGTTGTTGTTGATGATGACATATATAGATGTTGATGATGTCGATAACGGTAATGAACAAAATATTGCTGTTGAAGCTGATGTAATTGATGATGATAATTGAGATTATGATTGTACTGGTGATGATGACGAAGAGGAGGAGGAGGAGGAAGAGGGAAAATAATAGAAACCGAAGAGAAGAGGTATTTTGATAGAGAATAAACATAGAACATTTAGTACGCTATCATGTTACATGTAGTTATATATCGTTCTATAAGTGCATGCGTCTTATAATCACCTAGGAGTGTTGCGTGGCTGGACTATTTAGTATAGAGTAAAACTCCTCTAATGCGACCCCTTAATGAACAAACATGGCTGTCCTCATAAGCAGGTGGTTGCTTAATGCAGGACGAAAGTTATGCAGAAAGCTCCTACCTTATTTCTTACATGGATATTCATGGAATGAAGGATTAATTTATGTTTATCCAAAATGAGTAGCTGATTTACTAAGCCAGTTATCGATACAAGAGTACAGTACAATCTCGATACTACGAACATTCAAATGCGTACCGTTATTGATCTGTAACACAGTCAGGTGGTAGCTTAATGCAGGGTGAAAGTCATGCAGAAAGCTCCTAGAGGAGCTTTCTGTATGATTTTCGCCCTGGATTAAGCAGCTACCTGCATACAAAGACATTAATTCCTCCTTACTAAAAATTTGTAGTATCGTGTTTTTACTGTATCTAGGATTGACTGCAAATATTACATAAAGATGAAACAGCACGTGAATACCCGCGGTATTTATAACTCAGCATCTGACCTAGATATTGCAGTTGCATGAATTCATTCGTTTCATTCTTCAACTGCAAATGGAAAATCTGTGATAACAGATATATGCAAACAGTTTGGATCCAGATCAGATGCCGTGTACCTCGATGTCTCGTCGGGATCCAAACTGTTTGGTGTGATTATAACTTTATAAGAAAACGGGAGAATATTTTTTATAAAATGTGCATGATAGCAGACGACAAATTAATGTTGATCTGCATTTGTTTTCTGCATATACTGTCGTCTGCTTCAATTCTAAACGTTATTTTTTCTTCGATTTCATTTCAAAAACAGGGCCAAAGTACAGTAGAACCTGTTTTAAGCGAAGAGTCTTAAAAAGCAGATGGTTACTTAATGCAGGTCAAAAATAATGCAGAAAGCTCCTATAGGAGCTTTCTGCATTAGTTTTGACCTGCATTTAGCTATCACCTGCCTTACAGACCCTTAATTAGAAATAGTTTTAATGGCCGTTTAATACAGGTTCTACAGTAAGTATGAAACAGTTTTGGATCATGATCACATGTCGACTTACTTGATTTCTGATCTGGAGCCATACTGTTGTAAATATGATCACACATTCGCTAGTAGAGTGATGAAGGTTTAACCCTTTACTCCATGAATATTCATGTAAGAACGAATGACGTCATGAATATTGATTAGATTGATTTCTATATTGGCACATGGATACGGGAAGTTTTTATCGTAGTAGTTCTAAACTGTATAATCACATCTATATTATTGCATAAGCAAATAGAGCAGACCCTGACCAGACGGCTCCTATAGGAACCGTCTGATCTGGGTCTACTCTGTTTGCAAATGCGTGAAAAGGCGTTTATATGAAGGAAAGGGTTAACAAAAGCCAAGTTCACCTGAAACCATTTCCTGTTGGATGTTCATGTAAGAAAAATGACATTATGAATATTTAGTAGCTGAAGTTTTATAATGGTGAAAGGATACAGAATGTTTGTCTATAACAGGAACGGTAGAATCAATGCTATATAATCTCATAGGCAAATACAGCAGACCCTGATCAGACAGCTCCTACAGGAAGCTGTTTGATCTGGGTCAACTCTGTTTGCAAATGCGTGAAAAGGCGTTTGTATGAAGGAACAGGTTATACAATGTTGTTCATTTGCAAATGTTATTATTGGCAAATGAATGTTATTACAGCAGAATCCCTCTAATGCTACCACTTAAATAAACATGAGTATCTTTATAAGCAGGTGGTAGCTTAATGCAGGACAAAAGTAATCAGAAAGCTCCTCTAGGAGCTTTCTGCATTACCTTTTTCCTGCATTAAGCTACCACCTGCATCTAGCACCCAGAATTGTACCTCTTTTAGGTGGTCGTATTAGCGGGGTTTTATTGTATTAAACACTTGTATATTAGCATTGACGATACAACATTATTAAACTAAACCTTAGGAAATATGTTGTGCGGCAAACGATCAGTCCCCGTTGTCTGTGTCAACCCTATCTGCCAATTCCCATATTACGGGACACGAGGCACAATTTGCTTCAATTCCGTCATAGAAGACTACATCAAAGATAAATATTATAGTCTTTAATATCTGGTACAGCAAAATCCCTCTCAACCGGATCCTTGATAAATGCTTTTAATCTGTTGAGGCAGGTTACTGCAAACTGCTAGGTGAAAGTCATGCAGAAATCTCCTAAAACATTTACTTCATAAATACGCATATCCACGCCTTTGCAAACAGAGTAGACCCATTCTAGACGGCCAAAGTAGACATACCTTTTCTAAGTGGGTTGGTTTAGAGAAGTATTCTTGTATATGTCATAGTCCTCTGTACATGTATGTACACGTGCTCCGACGTTCATGTCATCAAGAAATCCCTATATAAAGTCCGTCCTTGATCTAGTCTGTCACCAAATTTAGATCGACATCTGGGTTTTTTTTCAAAATGTAATATGTCGTCTGCGTATCTAGAAAATGGCTTAGCCTTTATTCTACCGAAAAAGATGTGCCTCCCTAAAGTCCGATGTGGTGTATTCTTCATTTACAACCGATGATTCAATAATTAATACATTTTGGAACTGATTGTCTGAGTGACAAACAGCTTGGATCCTGATGTGACGCCAAGTTATTCGGCGTCTCACCTGGGTCCCAGCTGTTTTCAAATGAGACCCAGTCAAGTTTGACGGGATAAGGGTTAAAACAAAGACACACTACAACTTATTGAACCAGTCTGGGAACACAGTCTAATTAGAACCTAGTTAATTAGCAGCTTGTTACATGTAATTAACCGTTTACTCCATGAATATTCATGTAAGGAATAATTACATTAAAATAATAATTAGAAAACGTTTGGCCCTGATACAACTGTAGAATCAGATCTATATAATTACACATGCAAACTGAGCAGACCCTACAGTAGCCGTCTGATCTGGATCTACTCTGTTTAAAAGACGTACATATGGAGTATAGGCTTAACCCATTTGCTCCCATGATCCCATATATAGGACGTAGGCAAACAGTGTAGACTCTGATAGGAAATTCAATACAAAAATGAAAATTTAGACCAGACATCCCTTAGATTAAAAATAGACTAATCCAATATATAAGCATGGAAGAATCCACTGGGAGCAAATGGGTTAATGAGCCCTTTCGTTGCCTTCTACGAATCAGCAATCACATTTACAAACACTTTGGATCCAGATGAAACCTCGAGTAACTCAGCGTCTCATCAGGATCCAAACTGTTTGAAACTGTGATAACTGTTTTGAAATTCCATCAAACAGACGACAATTTACGCGGCAGTGAAAAAGTGAGCATTGCCGTCTGCTATACAATAACAGTACAATATATCCTGCATATTGCGTCAGTGGAAAAGTGTTCTGTGTCGTCTGCTACATGTATATAATAACAATACAATAAATGTATAACCTGCATACAGCGTCAGTGGAAAAGTGTACTGTATCGTCTTCTATACAATAACAGTACAATACATGGTAGCTTAATGCATGTCAAAGGTAATACAGAAAGCTCCTATATGAACTTTTGCATTGCTTTTGCCCTGCATTAAGCAACCATCTGCTTTTTAAGACTCATATATTCAATAAATGAATGCCCGCTAAGGACATTTTTACTTTATGGAGTTCTATAATAGCAGGTGGTTGCATGATGCAGGACAAAATAATGCATTACGCTCTGCATTAAGCTTTCTGCATGACATTCGTCCTGCATTAGTCTCCCATCTTTCTTAACCCTTCGCTTGCTATTCACGTCAATATACCTACCTGTAAATAGTGAAGACCCAGATTAGACAGCTCAGGCAGGAGCTGTCTCATCAGGGTCTGCACTATTTACAAGTTGATTGTGCAACAAGTTCACTCCACAGCAGTGATTGCACAGCGAAATACTTGTACACAGTGAAGATATATGTAATTATACAACAGGGCATGGGTAAAGAAGGAGAAATGTATTTTAAAACTCAGCAAGAGAAGGGTTAAGACCCTACAACTAGACACTTATTTGGATGGTCGTTTTAGTCAGGTTTTACTGTATTTTGCTCTCTTAACAACCCACTCCTAGAGGATTGCCATCTGAAAATAAAACTGTCCTTCACATTCTGCCAGTAGTAATGTTCTTCTGTGTCGGTGGTCAAAATGACATAAAATCTCATCTCTATCCAAACTGTTTGTTACATCCCAAATACAGTAGACCACCATTAAATCGATTATTTAATGAATAAAAAGTTGTACATGTATCTTTATAACAGGTGGTTGCTTAATGCAGGTAGAAAGTAATGCTGAAGAATTTCTCTGCCCAACTACTGTACGAAGTAGTTATAAATGCTGATAAATGTACGATATCTCGTCCATTCATAAATCACGTGACTGAAATCCAACCCCACTAACCGCTTAACTACAGGGCATTAGTTCATTGACCTTTGCAAATAATGTACAATAGAACATGTCTTAACCCTTCTCTTGCTGAATTTTAAAATACATTTCTCATTCTTTACCCATACCCTGTTGTATAATTACATAATATCTTCACGGTGTACAAGTATTTCGCTTTGCAATCACTGTTGTGGAGTGCACTGGTTGCACACTCAATTTGTAAATAGTGCAGACCCTGATGAGACAGCTCCTGCAGGAGCTGTCTCATCTGGGTCTTCACTATTTACAGGTAGGTATATTGACGTGAATAGCAAGCGAAGGGTTAACTGGTCATCAAAACGAGGTCTAATTATAGGTCTGTAAGACAGGTGGTAGCTTAATCAGGTCAAACATAATGCAGAAAGATCCTGTAGGAGCTTGCTGCATTAATTTTGCCCTGCATTAAGCAAGTATCTCCTTTTTAAGACTCCTGTTTTCAATAAATGAATAGCCGCCTAGGTCAGATTCTACTGTATACGTACCAGATGGCTACTAGAAGAGCTCTATGATAGTGGTCTGCTCTGTTCGTCGTTCAAACTTTCACATATCACACCTCTTTTCATACTGAATGGACAGTGGATCGTTCCGGTTGGAAAATTTGTCATTCAAATATCTCAATACAGTACAGTAAAACCTCTCTATAACGGCCACTGAATTACATCAAGCATTTTATGTTAAAGGCAGGTGGCTGCTTAAAGCAAGGTGAAAGTAAAACAGAACGCTCCTGTAGGAGCGTTCTGTTTCACTTTCACCTTGCTTTAAGCGACCTTCTGCCCTAAATACCAAAATATTAACACAATTTATAATATATTAACAGCCGTCTGGTCTGGGTCTACTGTTTGCAGGTGTAGAAAGGCGCACCTTTGGAGTAATGGATTAAAGGCAGATGATAGCTTAACGAAGGGCAATAAAAATGCAGAATAACACAACTCCTATACCAGCTGTCCCATCTTGGACACATATGTTTACTTAGGTGTATAAAGGTGTATATGTGGAGGTGTATATGTGGAGTACATGTTTTATATCCAAGCGCTATTTAACACTTGTTTCTATTTTGAAAAATAGTAATGATATCTTTGAAATATCGTTTGACAGTTTTGATGCAGAGGACACATTGAAGAAACCGAAGAAGGCATTGGCGCATGCGCAGGAATGAATATTTCTCACGTATTAAGTCCATAATCTGGAACGCTGACTTCAAGTCAATATTTTTCCATTGTCGTTTGTGTTTGATAGGCCCACTACTATGTTTATCAGAATAGACTCAAGGTCGTCGTCGTCATTAAGTAATTTTGTCCAGTAGGTTTTCGTTTGTTTATTTGGTCTTGTC
Source organism: Azorinus chamasolen (assembly GCA_963576725.1). NCBI lineage: Eukaryota > Metazoa > Mollusca > Bivalvia > Cardiida > Solecurtidae > Azorinus > Azorinus chamasolen. The sequence goes on from OY755249.1 coordinate 54,186,224, forward strand.
TTATTTTTGTTTATTTGTTATTCTTTTCTGTTGACATATTTATTCTATCACGGTATGGAACTTTGTAGAGAAAAAAAGTTCTTTTTTGAAAATGTTTCAATTTACACATCTTATCTGGAGGGCTTGGTGGAAAACTATTCTAACTCCTTCACTTTAGTGAAGGAGTTAGAATAGTTTTGCACCAAGCCCTCGATCTGGACTTCTGTGGAGTATAATAGAATCTCTATAAAATGAACACATCAAATAAGTACAGTAAAACCTCTCTAAATCGACCAACATTGTCTAAATATGGGTCTCAAAGGCAAACGGTAGCTTAATGCAAGACGAAATTAAGCTAAAAGCTCATGTAGGAGCTTTCTGTATTACCTTTGTCTGCATTAAGCAACCACCTGTTTTAAAGACATCTATGTTCATTCCTAAAGTGATCGCTTGAGAGGGATTCAGGGTCCATGCTTATAAAACTTTTAGTTAAGTCTGAGTTCGTTCTCAAGTTTTTGATTGGTCAGAGTTGAGCCTTTGGCTCAAATCTGACCAATCAAAAGCTTGAGAACTCAAATCTGACCAATCAAAAGCTTGAGAACGAACTCAGACTCAACTAAAACCTTTATAAGCATGGACCCTGGTGTTTAGTACAGGAGGTAGCTTACCACACTGTAAATGTGGTTGTTTTGTGAATCCAAACATTTCTGAAAGCACGTAGCTGTAACAGTTTGAAAACACGTGTTGCGTGTTTTCAGCAAAAACACGTAAATAGCAAAGCACTAGTGTTTGGGGGGAAAACGTGTTATGTACAGTGTTTGGTCTGAAAATGGGCTACATGTGCTTTTTTTGCCCTGTAACAATTTGAAAACACGAATACACCTTTTAAGTAAGCATACTGTTTTATTTCAAAACACACAGTTTTAAATAAGTTTTATTTTAAATTACGTCATCCGTGGCAGTTTGGAATATCTCCATTAATAAATGACCTTAATGTATTGCAAAAAGTGTAGACCCAGACTAATCGTCAAAAGTTATACAGAAAGCTCCCATTGGAGCTTTCTGCACTACTCTTTTGTACAGTAAAACTTGTCTTTAATTGGCCATTAAAATATCTAATAATGGGGTTTAGGCAGATGGTAGGTTATTGCAGGTCTAAGGTAAATGCTTTCTGCATTACTTTTGCCCTACATTAAGCAACCACGCATTGTTTAACCCATTCCCTTATATTGGCGACTTTTGACGACTCTGTAAAAGTCACTTTGTGAAACCATGTGATAAATAGAGCATTTGCTCCTATAGGAGCAAATGCTTTGCTCCTATAGGAGCAAATGCTCTATTTATCACAATGGTTTCAAACTACAAGATTCTAAAAGTTTTCTTTTCTCTAGTTAATGCTCCTTTTCGGTAGATTTATTCTAAGAGTTTGTATCTAAAAATAGCCTGTGATGGAATGGGTTAAGACACCTATGTTCAATAAATAAGTGGCCACTTAGAAGAGGTTCTACTATACTGCATTAGGCAGCAAACTGTTTATTATGACTTACGTGTTTATTATTTATGTGGTCGCTTTAGATATGTTCTAGTCATTTAGCAAATCTAGGTCAACTGTTTCCTATATTCCTCCATCAAACCCACTCTGATTGCCTCTAATTAGTACCGTATTATGGTTCAGCCGAGGAGAGATTTAGAAGGACCAGTCGCTTACCATGTGTGTTAACCATTTCCTTCATATAAACGTGTTTTTACGCATTTGCAAACAGAGTAGACCCAGATCAGACGGTTCCTGAAGGAGACGTCTGATCAGGGTATGTTCTGTTTGCTTATGAAGTTATGATATAATATAGATATGATTCTACAGTTTCTGCCATGGTCAAAAACTCCTGTGTCCAATTTACTATTATAACAATTAATCTAATTAATATTCATGACATTTTTATTTCTTACATAAATATTAATGGAGTAAAGGGTTAACCCTTTACATAATGGATATGCATAAAAACAACTACTGAAGGCAAGAATATTAATCAGCTAAATTTTTAAAACGGCACTTTTTTACTATGGCAGAGACTGTAGAATCAGATCTATATTATATCTAAAGCAAACAGAGCAGACACTGATCAGACGGCCCCTACAGGAACCTCCGGATCTTAGTCTACTCTGTTTTCAAAGTTGTCAAAAGGCGTCTTTGTGGGGTAATAGGTTAAAGTGATTGTCTCTACATAACCCGTTTGCTTGTGGAATTATGTATATAGATCTGATTCCAAAATGTCTACTATTGCCACAATACAATAAAACCTCTCTATAACGGCCACTGAATTACATCAAGTATTTTGTGTTAAAGGCATGTGGCTGCTTAAAGCAAGGTGAAAGTAGAACAGAACGCTCCTATAGGAGCGTTCTGTTTTACTTTCACCTTGCTTTAAGCTGCCACCTGCCCTAAATACCAACTAGTTAACACAATTTAGTGACCGTTATAGAGAGGTTTTACATCTAATGCCATACAAGCTAACAGCTTCTGACATCGCACAAAGGTTGTCAAGAAGCAGACGAGGGTGAAATAAAACATGACAGAGAAGATATAGGAACTGTCTGACCTGGGTCTACTCTGTTTGCAAAGGTCGTCTCTATCAGGGATAAACCTGAATATTTTAATTAACTCGTCAAAATATGGATTATGAATGACTAACATTCTCATTTCGGGGGTGTTTCTACCAGAATTGATTTGTAACATTTAGAAAATACTTTGTGAAGCAAGCAGTGCTGACTCAGATCAAAAGATCATCTGATATTAGTCTATATTGTTTGCATATACACAAATAGGTTAACAGCAGACGACAGTGCACGTGCATATTCATACTAATGTAACAATGATTGCAATCTCTCATCCCACTTCAAACCAGCAATCTGAATCGTTGTCGGTCTAAAGTATGTCACTAGTTATTTTGACATCTAGTATACAATGACCGAATTGTGACAAAATTGCAAACCATTTGAAACCAGAGTAATTATGTGTTTCATCAGAATCCAAACTGTTTGACACTTTGATCGCATATGAAAATACGTGGACAAAGAAATTTCTTCAAGTATTGAAGCAGACGACAATACTATTGCAGACGACATATACTGGCGTTAACCCACTAACCGATAAATCGACTGTAATTATGCTACAACTGACGGCTACTTATATCTTTCACTAGTAATAGCGGATCTGTGATTACCTATGCAAACAGTTTGGATCCTGTTCAGACACCGAGTAACTCGGTGTCTGAACAGGATCCAAACTGTTTGGTGCTCTGGTTATGTTGCTTAACCAAAAATGGAGAAGAAACATGAACAATAAAAAATGTAGCAGACGACAAAGTTTGCAGACGACAATACGTGGCAGCAGAAGAGTAAACGTCAAGGACACGGGGCCCAATTGAAGTAGTGACTATCTATATATACTACTACATATATACATACATGTAACAATTTTACACCTACTGACCCGTTGCCTAATTTAATTTGAATCTATCTATCTCTATCTATCTATCTATCTATCTATCTATCTATCTATCTATCTATCTATCTATCTATCTATCTATCTATCTATCTTCCTACTTTTATTTCCCTACTTCTATCTACATACCTATTATCGCTTTCTCGTTTTATTGCCCTCTCTTTCTCTGTCTTTCTGTCAATCTATATCTGCTACTGTGTCTGTATGTCTGTCTACTTGTCTGTCTGTCTGTCTGTCTGTCTGTCTCTTTCTTTCTTTTACTCCTGTTATGGTCTCTGTTTTCTTCAGTCGCTTCTCTGTCTGTTATTCTCTCGCTGTCTCTGTATCTGTCTCATTAAAACTCTCTATCTCTCTCTCTCTCTCTCTCTCTCTCTCTCTCTCTCTCTCTCTCTCTCTCTCTCTCTCTCTACCTCTCTACCTCTCTCTCATTTTATATATTGCCACAACCTCTGCAAAATTAATCATTTTTGACTAAGGTCCATAAAACAAACATAAACAACCATCACATACGTAGGTTAGAGAGCGCCCTGCACTAATTGCTGGGAAATTGTTACAGTAAAACCTCTCTATAGCGGCCACTGAATTACATCAAGTATTTAATGTTAAAGGCAGGTGGCTGCTTAAAGCGAGGTGAAAGTAAAACAGAACGCTCCTATAGGAGCGTTCTGTTTCACTTTCACCTTGCTTTAAGCAACCACCTACATGTACCCTAAATACCAACTAATTAACACAATTTAGTGGCCGTTATAGAGAGGTTTTACTGTACTTTCCAAAAGTTACATCGACAAAAAAATTGCATTCTAAATGTCATCCAAAATGAAGCAGAAAATAGAAAAATTGTATTTGGGTGAATTCATAGAAAATACTGATAAAATGGATTTAAATGGGTTAACATGATTTTAGAAAACTAGCGTTAAAGGTCATGAACGAGCTGATATACATCAAAACGAGACTATATTGGTTTCAATTGCTGTCATGGCAAATTGATTTAATATCTACTTTTTTAATACTTCGTTCGAGTTAATTGCATCTAATTTAGATATATCTACTCGGTACCATGTACATATCATCACCAAATATGTCAAGGATAAATTAAAGATTAGATTGAATAAAATAGATAATGTAATATTTAACTTGTATTTTTAGTGAATTCGATTATTGTATATCTAAAGCTATTAAACCTTTTCCCTCGTAGAAACGCCCTTTAACCCTTCTCCTGTTCTATGTTTAATCCAAATATCAATACCTACTTAATACTCATGGACAAAATAGTTATAATGAGATATGGAAGATGGAACATTGTAGACATTTCAGAAACTAAAGAAACATGTCTGTCAAATTCCATTAGCAAACAGAGCAGACCCTGATCAGACTGCTCCTACAGGAGATGTATGATTTGGATCTACTCTGTATGCAGATGTGTGACAATGCGTTTATATGAAGGAAAGGATTAATCCATATGCAACCAGAGTAGATCCAGATCAGACAGTTCCTGTATGGTATGTCTGGCCAGGCTCTGTCCTGTCTGATCAGACAGTTCCTGTATGGTATGTCTGGCCAGGCTCTGTCCTGTCTGATCAGACAGTTCCTGTATGGTATGTCTGGCCAGGCTCTGTCCTCAGATCCGACAGTTCCTGTATGGTATGTCTGGCCAGGCTGTCACAGTTCCTGTATGGTATGTCTGGCCAGGCTCTGTCCTGTCTGATCAGACAGTTCCTGTATGGTATGTCTGGCCAGGCTCTGTCCTCAGATCAGACAGTTCCTGTATGGTATGTCTGGCCAGGCTGTCACAGTTCCTGTATGGTATGTCTGGCCAGGCTGTCACAGTTCCTGTATGGTATGTCTGGCCAGGCTCTGTCCTCTGATCAGACAGTTCCTGTATGGTATGTCTGGCCAGGCTCTGTCCTGTCTGATCAGACAGTTCCTGTATGGTATGTCTGGCCAGGCTCTGTCCTGTCTGATCAGACAGTTCCTGTATGGTATGTCTGGCCAGGCTCTGTCCTGTCTGATCAGACAGTTCCTGTATGGTATGTCTGGCCAGGCTCTGTCCTGTTTGCTACTGGAATTACACATGTATATAGATCTGACTCTACTTTACCTGATTATCAGTCAAGTAAACACATTATAATTGTAGGACTATTATTTAGCCGCATTTTTATAATGGCATAATGCTTTTATCAACTAGGATTTTTTATACTAGCATACAATAGAACCTGTCTTAAGTGATCATTCATTTGAACATAGGAGTCTTAAAAAGCAGGTGGTTGCTTTATGCAGGACAAAAGCAATGCAGAAAGCTCCTATAGGAGCTATCTGCATTATTTTTGACCTGCATTAAGCTATCACCTGCCTTAAAGAGCCATAATTAGACCACTCTGTGATGGCTGCTTATGACAGGTTATAATGTATGCTAGTATAAAAAATCCTAGTTGATAAAAGAACATATCCTTATCACATATCCGCCAGGGGAGCTACCTGGTATAGGTCTAATGTGGGAGTCTATCAGGTAAATAATTTTATGTTAACCCTTTCCCTGTTCTATGTTTATTCCTATTTTCAACACCTACTTAACATTCATGGCAAAATAGTTAAAATGAAATACGGAAGGTGTAACATTGTAGCCATTTTAGAAAGTAAAGAAACGGATCTTTCAAATTCCATTGGCAAACAGAGCAGACCCTGATCAGACGGCTCCTCTAGGAGCCGTCTGATCTGGGTCTACTATGTTTGCAAATGCGTGAAAACACGTTTATATTAGGGAAAGGATTAACTATTTCACTCATATAAACGCTTTTTCATGCATTTGCAAACAGAGTAGACCCCAGATTAGACGGTTTCTGTGTGAGCCGTCTGATCAGGGTCTGCTCTGTTTGCTTTTGACATAGAATAGATCTAATTCTACAGATTTTAGCTAAAGCAAAATAAACCCCTTGAACAAATTTATAAAAATTATAAAAATTCAGCTAATAAATATTCATGCTGTCATTTTTTCTTACATTGGTACAGAATGTATATAATAAAGATGTGAACATTGATCATTTATATTACTGCTCTTTTATTTTTAATCTTAGGATTTTACACGTAAGCATGTGATTAATTATAACTTTGCTTTGACCGTCCTTTGATTAGAAAACATATGTATCTCGCTATTAAACTCTCGCTCATGCAGTTATCGAGAGCATGTGGAAATAAAGTGAAGAAAACATTACTTTGAAAATTCAAGCGGACGACATTATTTTTTTTGCAAAGAAAAGAAAGCGTTAACCCTTATATTTCTATCCACAATCTGATTCGCGTTTGAAAACAGTTCGGAGCCAGCTGAGACACTGAGTAAATCGGCGTCTCAGGATCAAAGATGGATGACACTCGGTGAATAGTTTCACCAAAGCTTGAATCATGACGTCGAATCAGAATCTTAATTGTGTTAATTTGTTGGTATTTAGGGCAGGTGGCTGCTTAAAACAAGGTGAAAGTAAAACAGAGCGCTCCTATAGGAGCGTTCTGTTTTACTTTCACCTTGCTTTAAGCTGCCACCTGCCTTTAACACAAAATACTCTATGTAATTCAGTGGCCGTTATAGAGAGGTTTTACTGTACATGATTACAGGCAGAGCAACAGATAATGATGCGTACTCAAATACTAAAATCGTCATTTCTCGAAGAGACAATTCTAAAGAGGATTTGGTGGAGAAATAAAGACAGACAGACAGACTGATATGGTTTATTCTTTTCAATGTGTACATAAGTACCTTGTTGCAACACAATTCAATAATGTCATTTTGATCCCAGTACCACTCATTTCACTCACTCTATCCTCACCCCCTCTCATCCACCCTACAACACACTTTCTCACTCATACACAAACACACAACTTCTCTCACAGTATATCGCAATTTAACAACTAACTATGCATCCTATATACGTATAATAAGAAAATATAGGATTAAGTCTTAATAATATTTAAATTTACACATCTTATCTGGACCTCTGCGGGTATAAGGTATAAACATCTGTTTGCACAATGATCAATATGCAGCAATTCAGCCAGACTTTACAGTATTTGTTCGTCAAATCCCTTTCTGATCTGGTTCCGTAATAGAATTAATAACGTGCATTCAAGCAACACAGTGGTATACAGTAAAATCTCTCTATAACGGCCACTAAATTTGTTAATTAGCCGGTATTTAGGGCAGGTGGCTGCTGTAAGTAAGATCCTATAGGAGCGTTCTGTTTTACTTTCACCTTGCTTTAAGCAGCCACCTGCCTTTAACACAAAATACTTGATGTAATTTAGTGGTTGTTATAGAGAGGTTTTACTGTATCTGTCATTCCTAAAAATTGAGTGTGAGAGAGCACTGACACTGCTTTGCACGTGAGTAGATTGTATCAGCGGACACACTGGCCACTGACCTCACAAAACATGCAAGGTCAACTTTTTAATTCACGGGACCTTGCTGGTCCGTCATTGAACGATGATTTAAGGTAACTGACCTTAAAGTCACAAAAAAGAGGTGGCGAAGTAGTTGAGCAGGTAATAGGGTGTACCCAAACCATCTGCAGAGAGGCTGCGAGTGGATAACAGGAGCCGAGAGGCTGCGAGTGGATAACAGGGCCGAGTGGTTTATTCATCGAATACAACAAGTCCCCTGTAAAGCGACCACTTAACCCTTTCCCTCGTGAATATTAGAGTAAGAAATAATGGCATCATGAATATTTATTAGATTATGTTTTATAAAGGAACAGGGGAACTTTAAGCCGTGGGAGAAATTGTAGAATAAGATCTATAAAACTTAACAGGTAAGTAGAGCAGACCCTGATCTGACGGCTCATGATTTTGGTCTACTCTGTTAGCAAAGTGAAAACAGAATAGATGCAAATGAGAGTGCTCTTAACCCATTACCTCATAGGCTATTTTTAGATACAACATCTTTGAATAAACCTACCGAAAAGGAGCATTAACTAGAGAAATTTTTTTTAGAATTTTGTAGTTTGAAACCATTTTGATAAATAGAGCATTTGCTCCTATAGGAGCAAATGCTCTATTTATCACAATGGTTTCACAAAGTGACTTTTACAGAGTCGTCAAAAGTCGTCAATATGAGGGAAATGGTTAAAGGAGTCCTCAGATAAGGAAGGGTCTGCACTGTTTGTTCCATAATTCCTTTATTTTAAAATTCACATTGACAAAAACATTCTTGCATAAACACCCTTTCAAATGAAAGTAATTCACGACTATATAATACATATACAGTGAACCCTCATTATACCGGCATTCGTTACAATGGCACCCTCGTTATACCGGCAGTATGCCTTGAAACAAAATTAGCGTTACGTCTTTGAAACAACCACTGGATAAAATATGTACAATACAAATAAGACAGGTGATCGCTTAATGCAGAACACAAGAAGTGCAAAAAGCTCCCAAAGGGAGCTTTTTGCACTTCTTGCGTTCTGCATTAAGCGTTCACCTGTTGGTACTAGTTTAAAACTGGCCTTATGATTTCTTTCATATTTTAACTCGTTAATACGGCAACCTCGTTATACCAGCACAATGTCTGGAAACAAACACCTCAGTTGTAACGAGGGTTCACTGTATTGGCAAACTGCCAAGTGTACTTAGATAATGATGGGGACTGAAGAGATTCATAAACTTGTAACATTTCTTAACTGATAGCTGATATTTTATAGACCCAATATCTGACGCAATAGTATAAATATAATTCTATTAACTCCTTGAATCCGAGAAACGCGCGTGCAGTAAAACCTCTCTAAACCGGAATTCTAGTGGAGAGGAATTTAGATACTTTTCGGCATATGGCTGCTTAATGCAGGATGAAAGTCATGCAGAAAGAGGAGCTTTCTGCACGACTTTCACCCTGCATTAAGCTGCCACCACTATCCAAGCCCGTTAATTATACTAAATTTAACGTCCGGTTTAGAGAGTTTTACTGTAACGCCATTTGCAAACTATATAGGCCCAGATCAAAGGGCTCCTAAATCAATCCTCTGCTCAGGGTTTGTTCTGCTCGTCATTCAAAATCATCTATCAAAATTAAGCATTTCATACCAAATGGACTCTATAATTAACTACTATTGACCGTTCCATTTTGAATACAGCATTCAAACGATAAAGACTCTCAACATCAACACACTGTCGTGTATTCTAAAACATTTCAGAAATATTAATCGTTACTCCACTGCGGAAAAATATATGTACGCTCAAATTTGAATATTGCGTTATTCTGTCAACTTCCTACCCGATAAAAAAAAAGCTATTGAGAAACTATTGACCGAGTGTCAAACAGCGTTGGAAGTTTGAGCTTGCAATTTCACATTGACAGACTATAGTCACTAAAATATGATATTAATTCACATTTGTCATCACGAGAAAATGTTCAAGTAATATCCGTAAATAAAAGTATGAATGTATGACAGTGGAAGTCCGGCTTGGAGAAATGAACAAGTCCATTTTGTAGTTTCAGTGTTGTAATTAGTATAGTTCCAAATCATATACAGGTATGACAAGATCATCAAATAAGAAATCATATGCAAGTAAATGTCCAGTATGAAAATCCAAACTAAGGATAGTTGTAGAAATATGATTATTGTATAAGTGTCAGAATTTCTAACACATAGAAAGGGGTGGCCGTTGCCACCCAGTAAATATAAAACTACATTTTCCCGGCTGATGTTTTGCCGTTCGTGTAACCCGAAAAGTCTATGTCTTCTCTAACCAAAAACTAAACTAGAACTCCCTGTTGAATATGCAAAAGGGGAGGAGTAGGCAAGTCGCTGGATTTCAGCCAATCACATGCTGTCCAACTGGATCAGCATGCTTGGTCAGTGCGAACCCGTGAAACCCTGTGAGACTTAATGGAATGATGCTAATAAATTGTGTACCATACGGTTGTCAGTGTGTTAAGACTCTTAATAGTCTAACCCCAGTGATTTTACTTCATCTATCTTATATGGTTGTCAAAGGATTCGCAAATGTAAAGAGGTTATTATATCATTCAGTTAACAACAAAGCTAGCACCGTCTGACTGATTCCACCTGTTAAGAACATTAGGGATTTTCAAAGTAAAAAATATCTGAAATTATACTGGCGTACTATCACAGATACTACCCCTGATAAGCATATAACAGATAATGACTTAGATGGATTCTTCATCAGGATCCAAACAATTCTCAGTCTCTGATACACATACCATAAGTATTGTATTATTAGGTTTACTATTGTTATCATTTATCAAATGCACATGATTACTAATTATTATATGAAACTTAAATTCTAAATTAATTAATTATTTGTTCACCGAAGTGTTCATGTTTGATATAGTGAATTTGAGAATTAGGCACACTGAACATTTGTATATCAAGCTTAGAATAGAACCATCAGGTGTTGATATACCTGTATAACAATCCCCCCTGGTTTCACAAAGTTAAGCTCCCGCTTAACAAGATAAGCATTAATTGAACTATTTCACATATTCTAGTTTACTGTCACAACCGGTCAAAAGTAGAATTTCGCGATATGTACCAGACGCAAAGTGTAATTGCTGAATGAAGCTATACTATGGTATTTATACTGATGCAAACGCTGTCATGTAAATGTACATAGAAGTTAAACGGTTAAATATGGGTAACAACTTGCAGCTGACGACATTTTCACCTAACACCTATAACAATTTAACAATCATACATGCAAAGTTGTGGTATTTTAAGTATACATGTATGTAGTAAACTATTTATTCTTTTATAAAAAAAAACAATTGATACCAGTAATGTCTCGAAACTTGTAGAAATAGTGTACGTTGTTAAACTATGTATTCCCTTCGTAATTAACCGTAATGCAATTTCCAGAATAGCAAAATTTGACCAGCACGCGGGTCAAATATATATGGATCCCTGGGAGCACCGTCCGTATCTGGGATCTGGAAGCAATGTTCCGTATAGTAAGTAAGTATGAAGTACAGAATGTAGGAGCAAACGTCCCGAAAAGTAAATGTGGAAATGCATATACGTATAGTATAAATTTATAGAAGAGGAATAGATAATTAAACAAGTAACAAAATTCGAACTAAGGTTAAACTATATATTCCCTTCGTAATTAACCGTAATGCAGTTTCCGGAATAGCAAATCGACCAGCACACGGGTCAAATAATGTAACGATCCCTGGGAGCACCGTCCGTATCGGGATCTGGAAGCAATGTTCCGTATAGTAAGCATGAAGTACAGAATGTAGGAGCAAACGTCCCGAAAAGTAAGCGTGGAAATGCATATACGTATAGTATTCATTGAAGAGGAATATATAATTGTACAAATAACAAACTTCGAATTAATTTAAATCCGTACTGTCCCATAGCTAAATCGATGCCGGTGTCCTTTTGCCGGTGGCTATGCAGACAAAGTCATAAAAATACCCATGGTGATGAATGATTGGCCAAAAATGAGAAGAAAAATATAAAAAAGTGTTTTAGATGCAGACACCAGGTAAGGTTCCCAAACTGGGTTTGGAGAAGAAGACGCGTTACCTCTTTTCCAAACACTAGAACAATAATTATTAAATAATTATTAAATGTAGTAAAGAAACCTTCCTAGCATGTGCTGACTTTATTAAAATTTTCAGTCAACATTCTAAACTATGGGTGTTTAAATGGAATTACTGTTAATTTCTATCGGAGAATTATACAGGAACAATGTAGATACAGCCAATAAGTGTGTATGGTAAAACATGAAAATTGTGAATAAGAATAAGCCAGCGTAATTTGCCAAGTACGAATGCATGAATCGCAATTTGACTCGTAGACATGATGAACATAAGGCATTGAAAGTACTTGTAAATAAAACAACTCGTAACGAATTGTAGCAGTTAAGTACCATGTAAGCGTGAATGTAATTGCAGAATGTGAACTAATGCAGTACTATAAATAATTACGGAAAATTACTGACTGATACCAGTAATTTGACTCGAAATCGAAAGTAATAGAATACTTGTATCAGTAGTATAAATGCATGAAATCATGAAAGATATAAACATGAAGCAATTAACCTATATACAACCTAATCTATTTGTTTACTTTTTTCACATAATTTTGCGCATTATTTGTACTTGTTTTTTTTCGTGTAATACTTTGAAATAATAAATTGAACGTATTAAACTAGTGAATTAATATTATGAACGAATATACATGTAACAGTACTTTATCATGTACGGAAGCGGTTTGATAAAGAACTATGAGGTTGAATAAAGCAATTACTAATTAAAAAATCTAAAGTTTACAAGAACATGTAAATCGAGAATTTTCAGAACACATATAAAAATACACCAAAGCAACTCACTGTATGAATCATGAAATACTGTAAATTAGCTCGCTATAGATACATTCTATAGGTAGAATTAGTGTCCAAATCCTTGTATTAAATTTCACTAGTAAAGTTGGTCGAAAGTCCAAAGTTCGTAAGTATATCACAACACGGTTAATGTAGCGCCTTGTATAATCGTTGAGGAAAGTTCATATGAAGTTGGGGAAATTTAGCTCAAGTCCAAAACATCGCTGAAGGATAATGAAAAGTCCAAATCACTCGTAATCCACAGAGACACTCGCTGGCATGTGACAGTTCAACACCGTTGAGGATCGTACCCGGATTCTCCACCATTTGTCATCACGAGAAAATGTTCAAGTAATATCCGTAAATAAAAGTATGAATGTATGACAGTGGAAGTCCGGCTTGGAGAAATGAACAAGTCCATTTTGTAGTTTCAGTGTTGTAATTAGTATAGTTCCAAATCATATACAGGTATGACAAGATCATCAAATAAGAAATCATATGCAAGTAAATGTCCAGTATGAAAATCCAAACTAAGGATAGTTGTAGAAATATGATTATTGTATAAGTGTCAGAATTTCTAACACATAGAAAGGGGTGGCCGTTGCCACCCAGTAAATATAAAACTACATTTTCCCGGCTGATGTTTTGCCGTTCGTGTAACCCGAAAAGTCTATGTCTTCTCTAACCAAAAACTAAACTAGAACTCCCTGTTGAATATGCAAAAGGGGAGGAGTAGGCAAGTCGCTGGATTTCAGCCAATCACATGCTGTCCAACTGGATCAGCATGCTTGGTCAGTGCGAACCCGTGAAACCCTGTGAGACTTAATGGAATGATGCTAATAAATTGTGTACCATACGGTTGTCAGTGTGTTAAGACTCTTAATAGTCTAACCCCAGTGATTTTACTTCATCTATCTTATATGGTTGTCAAAGGATTCGCAAATGTAAAGAGGTTATTATATCATTCAGTTAACAACAAAGCTAGCACCGTCTGACTGATTCCACCTGTTAAGAACATTAGGGATTTTCAAAGTAAAAAATATCTGAAATTATACTGGCGTACTATCACAGATACTACCCCTGATAAGCATATAACAGATAATGACTTAGATGGATTCTTCATCAGGATCCAAACAATTCTCAGTCTCTGATACACATACCATAAGTATTGTATTATTAGGTTTACTATTGTTATCATTTATCAAATGCACATGATTACTAATTATTATATGAAACTTAAATTCTAAATTAATTAATTATTTGTTCACCGAAGTGTTCATGTTTGATATAGTGAATTTGAGAATTAGGCACACTGAACATTTGTATATCAAGCTTAGAATAGAACCATCAGGTGTTGATATACCTGTATAACACATTACATTACAACAATCTAAACATGGTTAGGCGATGTTTTCTATCACTGGATGTAAGAATTTACACAAACACAAACTATCTTATAATCAAATTCTTCTGGGTGATACTGTTATAAATATGTCACGGTTGTTAAAAAAAACCTTCATTGAAAATGCTTTCAACCAGGCGAAAACCCATTAGAGTGACATATTTTTAAAACTGATTATTCTGTTTATATTGTACCAAAGACCTATGATAACACATTATTTTTGATTGTACATGTACATATAAATTATAGATGAAAAAGTCTAAGGAAAAACAATAATATCGTCACCGGAAGTGACACCTTCATTAGTGACGATGTCACATTTATCGCTGTAAATAATTATAAGTTAGATACATGCAGTTGAACCTGTCTTAAGCGGCCATCAAAAAGAGGTCTAAATATAGATCTCTAAGGCAGATGGTAGTTTAATGCAGGTCCAATGTAATGCAGAAAGCTCCTACAGGAGCTTTCTGCATATTTTTGCCCTGCATTAAGCAACCACCTGATTTTAAGACTCATATGTTCAGTAAATGAAGGGAGGTTCTACTGTAATAAAACTCATTACCAATTTGTCTGACATCTAGGCTAATGAACTCAGTATTGACTTGACGTGTTTTAGTTAGTATGCAGAGGAGTGCACGTACACTAGAACGCGCCTATGACGGGCATATAAGGAATAAATATGGCAGGTCTATAAGAGCATGTGGTTACTTAATGCAGGATGAAAGGAATACAGAAAGCTCCTAGAGGAGCCTCTGTATGAATTCCCTCATGCATTCAGCCACATCCTGTCACGAATTAGATTTATTTTTGAGTGGCCGCGCAGTAGGCAGGATTTTAAACTGTATTTGTTATTAACCCTTTCCTCCATAAATACGCCTTTCTACGCCTCTGTAAAAGTCACCTGTTGAAACTATTGTGATAAATAGAACATTTGCTCCTACAGGAGCAAATGCTAGAAGTATTTATTACAATGGTTTCAAATTACAAAATTCTAAAATTTTCCTTTTCTCTAGTTAATGCTCATTTTCGGTAGATTTATTCAAAGATGTTTAGGTTATCTAAAAATAACCTATGAGGGGATGGGTTAAAACCACATAGAGCTAATTCAACATAGAGTTTATTCTACAGCAGAACCTGTCTTAAGCGGTCATCAAGAATATGTCTAAGTATAGGTCTGAAAGACAGGTGGTCGCTTAATGCAGGTCAGAAATAATATTTTCTGCATTACTTTTGCCCTGCATTAATCAACCACCTGCTGTTTAAGACGACTACGTTCAATAATAAATAAATAACCACTGTAGAGTGTATTCACGCATAGTTCTTGTTAACCCATTCTCGCCTAGGTTATTTTTAGACCCAGCCCCTTTGAATAAATCTATCGAAAAGGAACATTAACTATAGAAAAGGATAGTTTTAGATTTGTGTCGTCTTGAAACCATTGTGATAAATAGAGCATTTGCTCCACAGGAGCAAATGCTCTATTTATCGCAATGGTTTCAAAATGTGAATTTTATAGAGGCGCAACAATGCGTCACTAGGGGTTAATGTATTAAATTTTAATGCGTGACCTCTGTGTGGAAAGCTGTAACGCATGTAGCTCACAGTGGCCTTTATAAAGAGCTTGAATACAGCTTGAATGAGTAAGATATTTTCCGAAGTGAATACAGTAAACGTCTCTATAACGACCGCTAAATTAAATCAAGTATTTTGTGTTAGATGCAGGTGGCTGTTTAAAGCAAGGTGAAAGTAAAACAGAACGCTCCTATAGATAATATTGTGTTGTAGAACAAAAATTATCAGTATTGATGGAATCGGTTTATTTGTATCACAGGGGCATTTTTCAGCGGCTAGCTGTCTATTTTCATATTATTTTCATTGTAATAACTATTTCATATATCAGGTTTTCGGAACCAATTTTTTTTTTCTCGAAAATCTGGAGGGAAACTATGTAAAATCCCGTCTAAAAGAAAATACGGGTCAATAAGTAAAGGGACATCACCGCTGACAAAGTCAATTGTATTAGGCTAGGTTATCGTTCCTTTGCTGCCACGTACGACGATTTCTCCCTTATTTTGAGACATAAAATTACTTTTTTTTTATTGTAATAACTATTTCATATATCAGGTTTTCTAATACAAATTTGTGTTTTCGGAAATCCGGAGGGGAACTATGTAGAATCCCGTCTAACAGAAAATACGGGTCAATAAGCAAAGGGACATCACCGCTGACAAAGTCAATGATATTAGGCTAGGTTATCAGGTTTTCTAATACACATTTGGTTTTTTTGGAAATCTGGAGGGGAACTATGTAAAATCTCCTCTAACAGAAAATACGGGTAACAAATAATTCATATATGAAGCTTATTATTACACATCTGTTTGCAATAAAACTGGAACAAAAATGTAAATAAGGTACTAAAAAGCCATACGTGGCACTAAGCAAGGTACAGTTCTAAATACGTGATATCAAGAATTCAAATTATGGTAAAAAAAAATCGTCCATTTTTCTCGTATTATACAATAACTTTAATTTATTTATTTAATTCATTGAAAGCAAAAGAAATTCTTAACTTTTTCTTTTTTTAAATAATAATTCTCTTTGTATATATGGTGCGGAAACTTTCTTGAGGTGGGGGTGATTTTCACGAAAATGTGATTATTATGTGCATACGTGGTTTTAGATGACTTGCTAATGACACGTAATTACGTGGTAATAGAATCGGCCTTCTAGTTTTCCACCAATCAGAAACTATGTTACGTTGTAATTTGCATATGGCCTACTAGTATTTGGCAGTAAACTGTATTTTCATTAGTTAATAAATTGACTGACATACAGCCTTTTTATAATGCCTCTACACATGGCCAAACTATGTAAAATCCAGATATACAGTCTGCGAACGTGTCGAAATTCCTGGGGTCATATTAGATTGGGATTTAAAGAATTTAGACAAACGAAATTGTTATAGTGAAAATTTAACAATTGTTTTTAATAGTAACTGGTGATAGATCTAATATAACTAGAAGTAATACACTTCAACAGTATGAAACAGTATGAGTATATTGTAGTAAGAAACAATATGTAGACAAAGTATAAACAGGATCAGTATTAATTATCTTCAAATACAGTTTTATAAATTTATTTGTCTGAATGTAGTAAAATATTTATTTATTATCAATGTAAACAGATCCATGATTTGAAGTCTCGGGTGCTGGAGGAATTGCCTGGTTAAGAAATCGCCTACAATTACATATATAGTAAACCAATTGGAGATTTCGCCTAGAGAGCAATTATATAGTGGTTGTAGTTCGCACCTATAACGTTTGTAACAAGAATAAATTGTCCTGTTGTGTTGTTTTCCAGATCAAAATGACCCAGAGGAGACGATCAGTGCAGCCCCGATCACCACCTGGAATTGCAGCCCATTATTACAGGGTTTGATAATTATATACCGATTATTAGCAAAAAGTGAAAAGGTCATACGCACGGAACAAGTTATAATATGAGTCTTACTTCTTGTTAGATCTGGATCCAATAAATGTTCGAAAAACAATATTAGTTAGTACAAAGTGTCGGTTACAACAGTAATTAATAAAATTAATATTTTCGGCAAATAACTGATCCCCGGTACGGTACTTTGTTGGAAATGGTTAATTCCACAGACAGAAGTTATACATATTTATACAGAAAGACAGAATAATAGCTGCAAAGGAAACTTCCATCTAGTGATTTGGGTAGGATGTCTGACTTCAGACAGTGAACAGGTACAATATAGTCCACATTTAGGCAATAGCTAAAACATTAGCTTATTATAATCTGGCAGATTGACAAATTCACGAATGATGATGAAATCAGTCTATTTTGTGCAGCAGATGGATTGATACGGCAAAATTGTACGAACGTATAGCATATGCACATCCGTAAATCGAGCTTGTAAGGCTATTTACCACCATCAGCATTTGGAACGGGATGAAAATACAATAAATACCGACACCAATCACAGGCGGGGCTTGTGAAATCAGACACGCGTGCTACAATGCAACCTTTATTGTGCCAAACAATAAATGATTTGTGAAGTTTAAAATCCTGATCAGAACCACTGAAATCATTATGTCATTTATATCAAATCAATGCTCATATCCTATAAATATGGAAAAATAGTCAAACAGGGAGAGCCACACACGGAATGACACCGCATCAAACACCATCTAACGAGAAACGATAAAGCCACAAGACAAAACATAACAGGACGCATATCAAGACGAAACACATTAAACATTAAGCATATTAAAAAACAAAATTGACCGTAGGGTGAAAGCAGGAGTGCCGCCTTGGAACGGTCAGCAGCCAAAAGCAATAAAAAAAATTGGCTACTGGGGGACTTGAACCTGGTTTATGGGTACCCAACCTCGTCCTTATCCCACTTTCACCAAAGTCAAAATGTAAATAAAATTCCCCCTCCAGACAACACCACAACATGCGTAACGATGTATGCCAAAATGAAAATGATTTGAAAATGAACGTTATTAGAAGTAAACAAGCGACGTCATCATGTAAATGACGTCATAATTTAAAAGTACGGGAAAACAATTTGAAACACTTCTACTGCGACATTTAAAAGATCAATCGCAAGAAAATACAATTACCAGTGGATATTAATCATACACAACTGTTTTGTTTGCAAAAGAATAAACTTGACATCATAGGCATGTACTCGATGACTATTCAGGTCAGAGCAGCTGTGGAGTAGTCATTTGGGGTACGACAGAACTAGCAAAATACAAATATCTAATTTCCTCCCTCCGTAAACGGGTTTTTTAAATATCAACAGAACAAATATCTTTCATTAAGTCAACAGATACCAGTATTATGACGAGACCAAAGTGTTAAGTTGGATAATGAAAACATACATGCTTTATTAGTTTTGAATTATTGACCAAGTAAACACATGCATACTTCAAAGGTCTACTACATGATAGTGCCACGTCGCCTGGCAACATCTTGATTTTAGATGCAACGAAACGTGCAATGCATTGGTAATGTTATGTAAACATTCACAAATAGGATCTGCCTGCTCTGTTTGCTTATGGTGTAATATAGATCTAATTCTACAGCGTCTTCCTGAGTCAACATGAGAGAGATAAAGAGTATATTAGAGTAGTGGCATTAATAGTATTAATTACTTTCCCCAACCACAGCACCGGGGTTCTGGGTGTTGGCTCACTGTGATATAGAGCTACTTACTGAAGGCTATTGATACGGCTCTTTCACCTTGTGCTTTGGATCTTGGAAGTAGGTTTACTCAGGGAGCCAATATTGCCTACCGTGCACCCCCGACTTTTTTTCATGGGTACCAAAATGTTCAGAAAAAGTGTCCTGAATGAGAATCGCGAATGTACTCAAACTTAAATTATTTTAGGCTATGTGTATTTTAACCGTTTCCATGGCACCCCCCCCCCCCCAGTTTTCGTAATGATGACCCATACCTACAAATTCGCCCATATCACAGCCAGTTTTTGTCCTAAAGGTATAAAACTGGTACCAAATGGAAGATAAGACATTGTGCATTTATGTCCAATTAAAACTTACCTTATTCGCATACTCATGAATATTAATGAGAACATTTAAAAAATAGTAAAAAAAGTATAGAAATAACGTAAACCTTTCATTTTTTTTTCCTACAAATATCAGAAAATAACTTTAAATGTAGTTTAACATGGTGACAAAAACCCCAGGAAACAAAATATCCAATTTGAGGACCAAAGCATTAAGTTTAAGTACCGTTTTCACCGTTTCCATGGCAACACCCCAGTTTTCATAATGATGACCCGTACCTGCAAAATCGTCCATATCACAGCCAGTTTTTGTCCTAAACCTATAAAACTGGTATTAAATTGGAGATACGACATTGTGCTTTTATTTCCAGCTTGTTTATTAAAATTACCTTATTTGCATACTCATGAATATTAATGAGAACATTAAAAATAGTAAAAACAATATAGAAATAACGTAAATAATGTAAACTATTCACTTTTTATCCTACAAATATCAGAAAACAACTTTAAATGCAGTTTAACATGATGACAAAATCCTCAGAAAACAAAATATCCAACTTGAGGAACAAATTTTTGACTCTACGTAACTTTTTAACTGTTTCCATAGTAACCATTCATTTCACTCTGTTCACACATAATTTGTTAGTCGACACCTACCTGCAAACTCTTCCATTCCACAGAAAGTTTTTGTGCTAACTGTATAAAACTGGTACCGAATTAAAGCTACGACCTTGTGCTTTTGTTTAAAATCTATACTTAGGAATTACCTTATTTGCATACAAATGAATATTAATGAGAATAATTTAAAAATAGCAAAAAAATACAGAAATAACGTAAAAATCTCAATTTTTATCCTACCGATATAAAAAAAAACTTCAAATGTAGTTTACATTGATGACAAAATACTCAGAAAGCAAAGTATCTAAATTGATACCCAAACAATGAACTGTAAGTAACATTGTAACGGTTTCCATGGTAACCGTTCCTTTCACAAATTTTGGAAATTTGACATCTACCCGTAATACTCCGCTAGATCTCAGTTATTTTTGATGAATCATGAAATCAGTTGTTACAAACATAGATATGAGGCATTGCTTTAATAGTAACTATTACTTTTTTGATACAAACTAATTTGCACATGTATGAATATTTATGAGATCAGTAATAGATGTTGACATTTTCGACAGACACCAGTCTTTCTCTTATAAAGCAAACAAAAATGCAAAATGGTTAGCTAAAGTTTACAATGATCACTGAGTATCACCAAGATTGTTAGATAAATAAAGTAGGGACAAATTATATAGCACTGATGGTGATATATCTGTTTCCTAGGTAACCATTCTAACCTCTTTGTTCATATTACAGAGTGTTTAACTACCTGCAACATACAAAGATATTGGGGCCTACTTTGGTGATAATTATAAATGATATAAACATATACCCGGTAGTTGATGTATTATTCTTAATGTTTGGTTTATTTTATGCAAATCCCATTATTTGCATACTCATGAATATTAATAAGTGATAAGAAAACAAAGAGAAACACTATTGAAAATAATATGTTTGGCAGTATGCCGAGCACAACATTACACCATGCTCCAAATATAGCTTGCAATAACAAATGTGCCTTTTGGTGATGAATAAATATTTTTTATGTCTAAAACTGTTACCAAAATGTCCATGCACTGCTTCCATGGTAACTGTTGAAAGCCAAGTACATGTACTTATGAGACCCCAAACAATCTTCTGTTATTGTTTTTAAAGTGTTAAGAAAACAAAGAGAAACAATATTGAAAATAACATGTTTGGCAGTATGTCGAGCACAACATTACACCATTCTCCAAATACAGCTTGCAATGATAAATGTATATTTTGGTGATAAATAAATGAATTTTAATTCAAAACTGTCTAAAAGATGTTAAAGAGGAGGTCCCTACAATGATCGCATATTTTCAATAATATCACAAACCTTGGTATTTGTTATGCTCTATCATTATTATGAAGGTTCCCAATTTGAACTTATATCGAAAAATGCCCCTGTGATACAAATAAACCGATTTCATCAATAACTGATACTTTTTGTTCTACAACACAATATTATCGGCCTTTTCCGTTAAATTCTTCCGCGTTTTGCCGATGATCACCCGATCCCTCCATTGTTTACGCAATAGCTTTCTCGGAAGTGATCGGAGAATCGCGAATACACTGTAAATGCGGGTGTTTTGAATCCAAACACTTCTGAAAACACGTAGCTGTAACAGTTTGAAAACACGTGTTACGTGTTTTAAACAAAAACACGTAAATAGCAAAACACTAGTGTTTGGGGGGAAAACACGTTACAGTGTTTTGTCTGAAAACGGGTTACACGTGTTTTGGCCCTGTAACAGTTTGAAAACACAAATACGCGTTTTAAGTAATTATAGTGTTTTATTTCAAAACATTACAGTTTTATTTTAAAACACATTATCCGTGTCAGTTTGGAAGATCTGCATTAATAATGACTGTACTGCACTGCAAACAGTGTGGACCCAGACTAATCGTCCAATCTCTAGACTCTCATCAGGTTTGAGATGTTGGTAGCTACACAAAGCACACACTAGTGTTGAATAGACTTACGCAAAAAAACAGGAATGATATGGATCCACATTTTTTGCAAAGCATGAAGATAACGTTTCAGAGAATTACATTAAGTTTTATTTAGAAACTATAGAAGGTCTTAGACCCATGTGGCATTACATGTACAACATATATGGCAGACAGTATAATTGAATAAATCAAAATCATACGCAATGATTGATAGTGGTAGCATATCGAGGGCTTGGTGCAAAACTATTCTAACTTCTTCACTTTGTGACGGAGTTAGAATAGTTTTGCACCAAGCCCTCGATATAGGATGTGGCTAAATCCATTTACCCAACCAGAAGACTATATATAATATACCAAATGGGTAAGGTTTCGCGCTCAAAAGCCTAAAATGCTTGCATTCATATTTTTGCAATCATATTTTAGACGTCTTTTCATTTGATGTCTCATTCTGATCAAAACTGTCTGAAGCATACCCAACTACATAAAGAGAACTCACAGTTAAATTCTCCCACATTTTATCAACCTTAAATTGTTTCAAAACGAAACTATATAGAACTGTCACTGAAGGTGATGACTACCCCCACTGGAGCAGTAACTCTAATTCCTTTGGAGGATTCGCGAGAAAATTATGTCATGCATACCTCACTTCATTACAAATGCAGTGAAATGCATATCTTAAATTTCATCTTAATCCAAGAAGAATTTAAGAAGAAGTAGTTTTCGTCAGAATATTTTGTCCATGGACCAACAGACCGACCAACAAACCAACAAATTGACTCCTTTATACCGTCTCTCAAACTTCGTTTGCGGGGGTATGATTACAAGAGTGACAAGTGGATGAATGTAGTAATTCTATACCCCGATGTTCTAAAATAGAATACAGCTATATCTATCTATCAACAGACCATTACTATAAAGTTAGATATACAGCCAATATTTGCAGTAATACTTAAAATGGTATATAACGTGACATCTGGCTAAACATATAAAAGCATCACATGACCCCTTATAACTTACTAAAGAAAAGCCCTTAGGAGCTTTTTGCATTGCCTCCATTATTCCAGGCTAGAAACCAATTCATTTGGAGTCTCATCTGGATCCAAATTGTATGAAGTATATCCACTATTTTAAAGATAATTAACTGTTCTCCTACATTAGTCAACCTTGTTTCGAAACGAAAATACAAGAGTGACAAGAGGTTGAATGCAGTAATTCAATTTACTATTAATTTCATCTACACATGACTATGAGAAAGTTAAACAGAATTCAAACAGTTGCAGTGATACTTTGTCTTATATACTCAAGTCCGGTTAGGTGTCATATATTAAGATTCACCATTTGACCTCACTTACACTCAAGTTAACATATGTCATGATCTTCCACATTAAACAGATCAATTTATTATAGGATGAAAGCAAGACAGAAAGCTCTTTAAGGAGTTTTCCACATTCCTTCCATTCTGCAGTAAGCTACAAATTGCTTTTGACTAAATCCAAATTAATACACTTAACAATACTTTCCCATTTCAATACATACAGGCTACTGAATATTTATGCAGAAAATTATTTCATTTTAATATGGAAGATGGAATATTTATTCAAACAATTAACTATATTCAGTTGCAAAATAAAGTGTGCACTTTTTAATTTAGAATATTTTATTATTTAGAAGACGTATCGTACTCTCTCCTTTCTCGCTTAAAACCATCCACTTAGACTGATCGTAACTCAAAATGTGATGTGTGCACAGTTTATTTTGCAACTTAAGTCTTAGTATATTTGCTCAGCTATATCTATTTGATTTTAGTAATATGGAAGTAAGTTCAGTTCATCAGCACTTGCTCAGTTCCAGAGCTTCTCTACTTTGTTCATGAACTGAACAAATGTGGTTGTCTTCTGGCACTGAAACGGGTGTTTGATGATAGTTTGCTGGCAAAAACCAAGGAGCTGAGAGTAACATTTGGGATAATTCAAGTATTTGATGCAACACCATCAAATCAGAAGAAAGAGCCCCTCCATAACTGACTTTGTGTCCGCTGGTATCTTTGTTTTATCACCAATTAGGTAGATGCTGTCAATCTCGTTCTCCTCAGTTAGTATGACAACTAGACTTGGTTGATCTAATGGTCTGGATGCCAATACCCTTGACAAATGTGACTCCTGAACCACCTGAAACAAAAACTTAACCATTTATTTTGTTTCAATAGACACAAATGCCAAACTATATCATTAAAAATATAAATATATAAGTATTAACGAATTTTAGATGAATGTAGAACCCATTTATCCATCTGAGTATTATAATTTGCTAGTTTTCAACTACACAGAGGCCAAATGAAAGAGAATACTTTATTTTAAAGAGTGAATAGCAAAGGAAACTAGAATTTGTTTTAAAAAAAACGTACGTCTCCCCAACCCCCCCCCCCCTCCACCCCCACCTTCTGATGCCTCTCATGCATGTTTTTAAGCGCAAACACGTTACAAAGTTCTGTAACTTTACAAAACGTCACTGCAAACATTTTCTTTTTCATAAACATCTTCACAACAAGGTTTTGTGAAAGTTTTAAGCAAATTCTCCAAGTGGTGTATTAGGAGTTTGACCCACATAAAGTTTTATAGTGAAAAAAAGGACAAAGTCCTGTAAGTCCTGTAAGAATGGAGCAAAGAATCCCCCCTTCTGTACAATCATCTTCACATTGAGGATGTTCCCTTGTGAATTTTGGAAATAATTCCTAAACATGGAATATTTATATAAGCAGTTAGATACATAAAAAGTTTTCACTATGTCTCATACACTACAGGGTTACCACAAATCAGAGAGAAATTCCCTAACAGTTCTCTGATAATTTTCCAAATTTCCCTGACACATTACATTGAAACATTTGGTCTTTCTTTCATAATAAATTTAATAGTTTTGAGAAAGTCTAAAATATACTTCTTAAATCTATTTTGTTTTCAAAATTCCCTGACATTTGCCTATATTTTCAAATTTTCCTGACAGTTCTCAAAATTCCCTTACAAGTCCCTGACCTTAAACAAATCAATTTCCCTGACATGTCGCAACCATGTAATATATAATGAAGAAAATTCCAGTTACTAACTGACTAATTAAGGTAATAATGGCTGAAACCTGAAACAAAAATTTACTTCTCTTTGTCATTTTGCACATCAAAAGTTTCATCTATGCACGTTCGAAATAATTCTTCCAAATGTGTTCATACATTTATGGGATGTGCATATGGATGGACAGAAAAGACCATGATTATATGCCTCCAGCCTTTCTGGGGGCATAAAAAGAAATGTATTATTTGTTTATTGGTGTTGAACATGGCTTTTCAGTGTTATGACAATGTTTGGTTAATTCCAGGTCCAGGAAGGACCTTGGTGTTTTTTTGTACTCGATCCCTATGCCTGAAGCTAGATAGATTTCTCCCATACCCCTAATGGGACATAACTATTTCACAGCAAAGAGAGGCCTTGCTAATGTTCATGTATTTTGATGGCACCTTTACCCTCTTTGTCATTGAGGTCCCTTCCCCTAAAGTGGTTTTCAAGTTTGTCTTGAAATATATAATATTATATTAGTAAAATTACGATGTGTTTGACTGTTTGCTGCATACAGACTGTGATCAGGTATTATAGAACTTATAACCATATTAAATGTTATGTATAGTAAATAAATACAGGAGCCATTATACCTGGGTCTAACTTGTAAGCAAAAGTAAATCTACAGACTTGAGGGATAAAGAATGACTCATGTATGTGAATGAATATTCTTACCTCCACAGTAGACAGCTTAGTGCTTTTCAATTGTTTCCTTTGCTGCTAGGATCAAATCTGACATTTGTTCCCCTTGACAAATGATCCAAGCAAGACTTCACTTTAAGACAGTTGATGCCATAGTGTAATGTGTATGGTGGCACCATTTTGCGAAATTATCATTGTTCTGATGTCTGCAGGTGCAGCAACTGCACCAATAATCACCATGTGTTTTGCCTCCATCTGAAAATGTATGAACAGGACAAGTAAAGATACAGATTGCTACTATACTACAGATAACTAATTGAAGAAAAGCCGGCCTAAAGTAAAATGATGAAATATTCAATTAGAAATAATCAAATCATGATTATTTATTAGTTAATTTGATTTTCTCCACCAGGGGCAGAACTTACAATCACATCTGAATAATTCCTTTGGCAAACTGAGCAAACCCTGATCAGATGGCATCTTCAAGAGCCATCTGATCTGGGTCTCCTCTGTTTGCAAAGGTGTTGGTTTAAATCAAAGAATCCATCAGTAAATCAAGTCTTTATTAACCCTTTACTCCATGAATACACTTTTACACATTTGCAAAAAGAATAGACCCAGATCTGATGGTTCCTATACATGTAGGAGCCACCTGAGGCTGATCAGAGTCTGCTCTGTGTGCTTATGGTATACATTGCCATGGTCAAACATACCTGTGTCAATCTAATTACTATTCATGATTTCATTATTTCCTACATGGAGTAAAGAATTAAGTAGACTTTAACATCCATATTACGTCATAACAGCAGTCAGCATAATTTATCCCTAGGAGCCTATAAACTCATTACTTAGGCTTATACTTAGACAAAGGCTTATTCAAATATTTTGCAACCAGTGCTGTTCCCGATCAGACAGTCTCTGAGCCAGTGTCATGAATTAGCGAATTGAACTGGATCGAACACTGATATTTACCATTTCCCTCATGTTGACGACTTTTGACGACTCTGTAAAAGTCACTTTGTGAAACCATTGTGATAAATAGAGCATTTGCTCCTATAGGAATGTGTGATCCCTATAGGATCTTGAATTTAAATCCAATATAACAAATGAGACGATAATTATTCAAAGGGGGTAATTATAAAGGTACAGTACAACATGTCATTAAGTCTGATAAGGTTGGTACTGAATAGGAAGGTGACAGGCCAAAACAGCATAGTATTTAGGGATCACTTTTCCGTCGTCTGTCTGACTTTTTTTTATTCTAACACTTCTCCCTGCACATGTGTTCCTTTGAACAATCTTGTTATGATATATTAACATGTGTTACTTCCATGTATGAATTATTCAATAAGTAAAAATATTTGTATGTGTTATATGGTGAAAAAGTTGTAACTCGACTGGGGCTCGAACCCAGGGCCTCTGGCTTACCATGCCATCACTCTACCGACTGAACTACCAAGCCACACTATCAACTGTTTCACCACAATTTTTATCTGACTACATACGAATTATTGAATGAATGTATTATAAGAATATATCACATATGATATAACATGTGAAGTTATTATGTATAATTTATAAACATTATTTTATCTTTATATCTGAGCCTTGATCTGATAAATTAAGCCTTAGTGACATTCAAATAGCTGCATTGCCCCTGATGGTGCTGTTGATCAGGGTCTGCACTATTTGCCAGTATTTGGCATACACCAGTATCATTTGTTTTAAAAAAAAAATGCAGCACATTATATTTAAACAGCACATGTCATATATCTATTGTTTAAAGTTAATGTGTTAAATTCATACCAATTAATTATCACTTTTTTGACTGATTGAGATTGTTCCTTTCCAGACTTATAATCATTGTGGATAATTATTGGATGCCGTTTGAATTATTCAAAAAATGTCCCATCTTTAATGATCTAATCAGGATTTATGAAAAAAACAAATGACTGTCTTTAAATGCAAATAACATGGGTTCTTCTTCGAAGGTGTCATACTACTTACATTATAGAGTTAAATATATATTACAAAGATTAATTTAATGATGGTTTTCTATCAAATCGATTAATTTTTTTTATATTAGGTGTGATACTTTCAACCCTTTACTCAATGAATATTTTTAAGTAAGAAATAATGATGTCATGAATATTAATTACAAGTAGATTAATTTTCAAAATGGCATATTAACACATGAAATTTTGCCAAAGAGAAACTATAGAATCACATCTATATTATTCTGAATTTATTCCATAAGCTAACAGAGCAGACTCTGGTCTGATGGCTGCTAAGGTCCCATCTGATCTGGGTCTATTCTGTTTGCAAAGGCATAGAAATGCATATTGGCTCCTATATGAGCCATCTGATCTGGGTCTAGTACTCTGAACATTACCCTGTTTGCAAAGGCGTAGAAAGGCGTATTTATGGAGTAAAAGGTCAAGTCTTTTCCCTGAAAATATATTATTCTATCATCAATACACAACATTTACAAGAAAGAAATTGTAATAAATAGGATCTCATTAACCCTTTCCTTCATATAAATGTGTTTTTGCATATTTCAAACAGATTAGACCCAGATCATACGGTTTCTATAGGGGTAGTCTGATCTGCCAGACTGGGTTTGCACTGTTTGCTAATAGAATTTGAAAGATGTTACTTTATATAAAATGGCTATAATTTTCCACCTTCCATATTTTGTTATTACTATTTTGTCCATGAATATATTCAGTAGATCTAGGTATTGATATTTGGAATAAATACAGAACAGGGAAAGGGTTAACTGAACACTATTACATCTCGATCATAGTCTCATGATGACATCAATTGCGCTGTTAAACATAGCATGCTAATTTTCTGATGGTTGCCTTCTGCCGGAATATCGTTAAAACCGAAAGTAGCTCAATATCACAATTTAGACTACGCACATGTGAAATATCATATAAGCAAATTTACATTATAATATACTAGTAGTACCAAAATATGGGCCGTTTTGACATGGGCAAATCTGGTTTGAGATATAAAGTGGGCCGTTTTGACCCACATTCAAATTCAATAGAAATCTTAAATCAGATGGTAGCTAGTACGAATTGTTATGGGACTAAATGATATCTGTAATTTAGCATATTAAAAAAACTAGTCTACTTATAAATGCAGATCTAGATACATTATTTACAATTAATATGTAGATCTACAATTCGATAGGCTTCTTTGATGGGAGAAATAAAATATACTTACCAAATAAGTTGAAATAGCACGGTCTCGCAAATCGTTTGAAAAATGTTTCTGGCCACTTCGAGCAGTTCTGCATCTATTCGGGTGCTAATGTGTAGAGATCAACGACGTTCTGACCATCAATCATTTGCCTGTCTCCGTTACATTGTCAGTAACGTTACTGATACGACAAATTCAAGAAATGCCTGTAGAGTTGAAACGGGGCTGTTTACCCCCACCCACTTATTTACACACGCGAAGTCACAAGGTCACTGTACAGACGCGGATTATTGCTTCCTTAAATATATCTATATCAATACAAATGATTTATTGAATGCAGTTTACGATCGAAGAACAGATTGCATTGTGACAGACTTACACGCAACCCAAATATAGGCAATAACTAATCTTATAAATGAAACTGGCGTGTACGCGGTTCTGAACTCAAAGCTGCAGACGCTCTCATCAGACGCTTGACGCCCACGTCATCAAGACTATCCCTGATGACGTAGGTGTTTTGTTGAGAAACGTGTTTTCTGGCGGACCGTTTTTAACTTAAACGCTTTGAAAACGGCAGTGTTTTAAAGCACTGTCTGTCTCTGAAAATATTTTCAAAATAGCACTTATAGGACTTATTTCAACAGAATTTAGTCTTTTTTGGATAAAACACACATAATATGGCTTACTACTCTGAGGAGGGGATACAAATGTTAATATAACATTTCATTGTTACTAAGTGAAAACGTCGGCGTTTTAGTGACACGCTTTAGTAAAACACACGTGTTTAATTCCAAAACGCAACAAAAACGCCAATGTTTTGGTGCAAAACATTAGCGTTATTGAATCAAACACCTTCAAAACACGTTAGATGACGGTAAAATTTACAGTGTAGGGCGAACAGTTACGAAACTAAAACTCAACCCGAATAAAACTGAAACATCGGGGAGTAAAACCGGGATCGGCGATATCAAACACATTGATGTGTAGTCATTATAAACGGTAATTGGATGGGGCTTTTTGTGATATACTACTTTTCAGCATATAAACAAATGAGTTTTGTATATTTTAAGTGTTTATGAAACGCGTCAAATGTAGGGACATCCCCTTTAAAGGTCATGCATACATCTAGAAAAGGGTTAATCCCACTATCTGCTTTAAAACATCTTTACAGAAAGCTTCCGTGAGTATGCCAACTCAAACAAAATAGATGAGTGATATCTCACTTAACCCTTTACTAGCTGAATATTCATGTTAGAAATAATGACATCATGGGTTTTTATCAGCTAATTTATAAATTGAAGGTCTGACTCTCAGAGCATACCTTAATTAGAGGCTAAAATGGAACATTTTATATTGGATCTTCTCAGGTAATACTCTGATAAGAGGTCAAGATAACATTGCTGTTGGTTGTCTGTCAGAGCATATCCTTATTATAGGCCACAATGTAATCATTTCCGTTGATTGACTGTCAGAGTTACATGTTGACAACCATTCTTCTGTAAAACAGGAGGAATGTCTGGGTCGGGAAAGTGAGATCTCTTCCAGAGTATCAACTGGAAAATAACTCTTCAGATGTGCTGTATTAAGCAGGCCCTACAAGGGGGTAATGTTCCCATATCAAAATTGCGCAGTGCATCTGTTGGCTTATCTTCACAGTTCTTCTTAACCTTAAACAATATCAATTCATTCACAGTGTGAAATCTAGGGTTGCCATACATTGCACACGTAAATTCATCCAAGTCTTGCACAAGATCTCCAGACACATCACATTTGGGTGTCAAATGTTCTCTGCCATTGAATGTACTTGTAGAATCACAGTCACAGTACAAATGGAGACCCAGAAGTGCTGATCGGTAATCTTCTGTGTATGCTTGGGTAACTTCTCACATGTTTATTATTTTTTGATGGCTGCCTGAGCCAGTATCAAACAAGACAGTAATACCTTCAAACCTGTTAAGGTAATACAGAAGAATGAAGAATATATCAATATCTGGAGTTCGAAGATGAACAGTTTTGTAGCCTTGTTCTTTTGCATACATTGTGTAAAGAACGATTCTTGTATCAGTTTCTTCCTGTGTTGTATTCAGGGCATCAAGACTGTTTCTCACTGTTGATATACCATAATCTAGCGAGAACTGGTAAGCCTCACCGTCATAGATGTGAAAAAACATTTCTGTCTTGCAGCTTCTTAGCGTAAGGAATCAAGGAATTGTAGCAATTATTAGTGGTTCACAAAGACCCAATATGCATATTGATATAGGTGAGCTGATGAAGTATCCGCTGACACCAGTTCCCTTCGGTATTGGCACGGCTGATGATGGCTTAGCAAGACAGACAAATCATAGGGTTTTAAAACACATCACAGGCTTACCAGTTCTCGACAGATGATGGCATATCAAAAGTGAGAAACAGTCTTAATACCCCGAATTCAACACAGGCCATAAAATCACTGACACTTTAAAAACAATAACAGAAGATTGTTTGGGGTATCATAAGTACTTGGCTTTCAACAGTTACCATGGAAGCAGTGCATGGTCATTTTTGTAACAGCTTTAGACATAAATAAAGATATTTATTCATCACCAAAAGGCACATTTATTATCGCAAGCTATATTTGGAGCATGGTGTAATGTTGTGCTCGGCATACTGCCAAACATGTTATTTTCAATAGTGTTTCTCTTTGTTTTCTTATCACTAATTAATATTCACGAGGATTTGCATAAAATAAACCAACATTAAGATTAATACATCAACTACCGGGTATATGTTTATATCATTTATAATTATCGCCAAAGTAGGCCCCAATAGCTTTGTATGTTGCAGGTAGTTAAACACTCTGTAATATGAACAAAGAGGTTAGGATGGTTGTCTAGGAAACAGATATATCACCATCAGTGCTATATAATTTGTCCCTAATTTATTTATCTAACAAGCTTGGTGATATTCAGTGATCATTGTAAACTTTAGCTAACCATTTTGCATTTTTGTTTGCTTTATAAGAGAAAGACTGGTGTCTGTCGAAAATGTCAAGATCTATTAAAGCAATGCCTCATATCTATGTTTGTAACAATTGAATTCATGATTCATCAAAAATAACTGAGATCTAGCGGAGTATTACGGGTAGATGTCAAATTGTCAAAACTTGTGAAAGGATCGGTTACCATGGAAACCGTTACAATGTTACTTACAGTTCATTGTTTGGGTATCAATTTAGATATTTTGCTTTCTGAGTATTTTGTCATCAATTTAAATTACATTTGAAGTTGTTTTTTGATATCGGTAGGATAAAAATTGAGATTTTTACGTTATTTATGTACTTTTTTGCTATTTTTTAATTATTCTCATTAATATTCATGTGTATTTAAATAAGGTAGTTCCTAATTATAGCATTTAAACAAAAGCACAATGTATTAACTTTAATTCAGTACCAGTTTTATACAGTTAGCACAAAAACTTTCTGTGAAATGGAAGATTTTTGCAGGTAGGTGTCGACTAACAAAATATGTGTGAACAGAGTGAAATGAATGGTTACTATGGAAACAGTTAAAAAGTTACGTAGAGTCAAAGTTTTGTTCCTCAAGTTGGATATTTTGTTTTCCGAGGATTTTGTCATCATGTTAAACTGCATTTGAAGTTGTTTTCTGATATTTGTATACGTGAATAGTTTACATTATTTACGTTATTTCTATATTGATTTTACTATTTTTAATGTTCTCATTAATATTCATGAGTATGCAAATAAGGTAATTTTAAAACAAACAGCTGGAAATAAAAGCACAATGTCGTATCTCCAATTTTGTACCAGTTTTATAGGTTTAGGACAAAAACTGGCTGTGACATGGACGATTTTGCAGGTACGGGCCATCATTACGAAAACTGGGGTGTTGCCATAGAAACGGTGAAAATGGTACCTAAACTTAATGCTTTGGTCCTCAAATTGTATATTTTGTTTCCTGGGGGTTTTGTCATCATGTTAAACTGCATTTAAAGTTATTTTCTGATATTTGTAGGATAAAATATGAAAGGTTTACGTTATTTCTATACTTATTTTTTAAGTATTCATATTCATGAGTATGCAAATAAGGTAACACAATTGGACATAAAAGCACAATGTCTTATCTTCCATTTGGTACCAGTTTTATAGTTTTAGGGCAAAAACTGGCTGTGATATGGGCGAATTTGTAGGTATGGGTCATCATTACGAAAACTGGGGGTTTGCCATGGAAACCGTTAAATACATATAGCCTAAAATAATTTAAATTTGAGTACATTCGCGATTCTGATTCAGGACACTTTTCTGAACATTTTGGTACCCATGAAAAAAGTCTAGGGGTGCACGGTAGGCACTATTGGCTCCCTGAGTAGTTTATGCTGCTAACTTTATATTGTTTTACAATACATATAGATTCAGGTAATGATATCACTAATGATGATACACAAATGCTAGGTAAATACGTTCTTTAAGTAATTACAGACTCTGCACAAACATAAACTAAATGCTATATGCTTTAAAGTGTATTCAATGTGCTATATTCATATAAATATACATGTAGATATACGCGCTTTCATGCACATTTTTGTAATAGGTAAAATGAAGAACTAATTAGATATTTTTAAAAAGTACTTTGACATTGTACAGTGTAGTAGTGATTTCCTATAAAAGTAACTTGATATATTTCAATAATTGCTTCTTCTTCTCCAAGTCATTTCCATTGCATGCCTCACTGCTAGTATAATAATAAGCAACCCTTCAAACAATTAGTTCCCTGTACTGATAGAATCTCCAAACGTTGACTTAATATGGCAGATATTTAATACCATTATTGTCAATATTTGAATGTCGCTGAATATCTTTTTTAAAAGATATTTCTTGTTCGATATAAGTTCAAATTGGGAACCTTCATAATAATGATAGAGCATAACAAATACCTAGTTTTATGATATTATTGAAAATATGCGATCATTGTAGGGACTTCCTCTTTAATGGTATCCAACAGAGATTTCGAGACAGGTTTTTTCTCTCTGTCACATTAGAGATTGCCGTCCCATGAGTTATTTAACACTTATTCTACGCTTTACAATTCTGCTACAAATTTAGACATTTCATTAGAATCTGTCTTAAGCGGCCATTAATTTTTCCCTACATTAAGCAACCACCTGCTTTTTAAGACTCCTATGTTCAATAAATGAATGGTCGCTTAAAACAAGGTTCTACTGTATACGATTTGCAGCTACCTCGAATAAAATAAACGAGCTGCTCGACGTCTATTCTGAATTTAAAGTGTTTGCCAGTCAAGGACCGAATGAATTACAGTAAAACCTCTTTATAACGACCACTAAATTATGTTAATTTGTTGGTATTTTGGGCAGGTCGTTGCTTAAAGCAAGGTGAGAGTAAAACAGAACGCTCCTATAGGAGCGTTCTGTTTTACTTTCACCTTGCTTTAAGCAGTCACCTGCATTTAACACAAAATATTTGATGTAATTTAGTAGTCGTTTTTGTTTCGTAATAGCCAACATGACTAAGTATAAGAATGAGAGTTAAGTTACGGAAAAATGTGTTCAAATTACGCAAAAGATCCGATTACAGTCCGAAATTCGAAAACTCGGTCAATGATGAGACTTTTAGTTTTAAAATAAATGTCAAGATCAAGTTGAGATATAAAGAGCTTTACCTTATGAATATTCGTGTAAGAAATAACCATATCATTAATATTCATAAGCTGAATAGCTAAACAACCTCCTATGAGCACGTGGTTGTTTTTGTCATATCAGAAACTGTAGACCCAGATCCATAAGCAAACAGAGAAGACCCTGATCAAACGGCTCCTACAGGAGCCGTCTGATCTGGGTCTACTCTGCTTGCAAATGTGTCAAAATGTTTTAACTATATGATAAAGGGTTTAAGCTCTGTATATAAGATAAAAAGTAGTTTTGCCTACGTGCGTGATATACCGGTAGTATACTATATTAAACACGTGTCACAAAACTAGCGCGACCCACATTGGTATTTCAAAATTAACTAACCTCTTTGTAAAACAAGGAAGAGACGAACGTGATAACCAATATCAAATTTCATTTTGCTTGTGGCGAAATATTTCAATATTTTTGGATAAAGCTGGCTACTGTTCGTTTCCTTGATACTTTGCACGTGCGCGGCGAGTTTTGGTTACCAATGGAGGCAGATTGGATCCAGATAAAACGCCGAGTAACTTTTCGTCTTATCAGGATCCACACTGTTTGATACTGTAATTGCAATTTTGAGAATTGAATAAGAACTGGCGTTGACAATTGTAGAAGATGACAATTTTTGAAGACGTCAAATGAGTGATAAAGTACTTAACGTCCGCTTTAACTTTAACCCACAAAGCAAAATGCCATCGGTAAAAGTAATTTTATTTCGGTTTTCACATTTAATGTATTTTTCAAGTGCAAAAAGTTTGGGAAACAAGGTTACTGCTGTTTGAGAACAGAGTAGACCCAGACCAGATGAGATGTGTAAATTGAAACATTTTCAAAAATAACTTCCTTATTTCTCCATGCACCAAACCCTTTGTTGTGACCACTCTTTAGAATCGTCTCGAAGAGACGATTCTAAAGAGTGGTCACAACAAAGGGTTTGGTGGAGAAAAGATGAGTTTAGTGCAAAAGTACTCACAGATATCTGTTGCTCTGGGTTTGTGTTTAAACGTAAAATACATAGTATAGCCACTAGGCTAAGACATAAAACATAGCATAACCACTAGACTAAGACATAAAACATAGCATAGCCACTAGGCTAAAACATAAAACATTCAAATGAGTGTTTTAATTAATCCATTTTTTAATTCAAGATGATGTTTTTGCAAGAAATCTGAATGTTTGTTTTAGCAGTTTCAAAATTGATATGTGAAGCAAAGTGTGCAAACCTTGACCATGGAGTTCCTTCAGAATTCCTCTTGTCTGGGTCTACACTGTCCCTATTAACCCATTCCCTCCTACTGACGCATTTTGACGCCTCTGTAATAGTCATTGCTTGAACCATTGTGATAAATAGAGCATTTGCTCCGTAGGAGCAAATGCTCTATTTATCACAATGGTTTCAAATCTACACAATTCTAAAACTTTTCTTTTCTCTAGTAAATTCTTATTTTCGGTAGATTTATTCAAAGAGGTTGGGTCTAAAATAGTCTAGGAGGAAATGAGTTAAAGGACACTGGACAGACATGGGTTACTGTAGATATGTATACATTTATATGTACAGATAAACACTGTAGACCCAGGACAGAGGACCTCTACAATCGAGACCTACATGGTTTGCTTTACATCCAAAATCCAAACTTCTCTAATGAGACCACCAAATGGAGGTCTTATTATGGGCCATGCAGGCAAGTGGCTGCTTAATGCAAGACAAGCGTTATACAGAAAGTGCCTATATGAAATTTATTCAATGCTTCCGCCCTGTATTAACCCATTTCCTCATATTGACGACTTTTGACGACTATGTAAATGTCACTTTGTGAAACCATTGTGAAAAATAGAGCATTTGCTCCTATAGGAGCGATATATACTTAACACATGATTAATGTGATGTTTAGGGGGTTTTACAACGACCATCACTGTAAAGACACTCACGTTTAATTATCAGAGTATCCCCTAAGAGTGGTTCTACTGTATAAAATATCACTTTCAAACAGTGTACATCCTAATGAGATGCCAAATACCCAGGCACTCATCTTGATCTATAATATTCGCAAATCGAATAATAGATTAACAGAAATGAAAAGACATTTTTTAAACGCTAATATTTAGCCTGCTGTGGGCGGATGAGTGATAACCTTTGGAAACAGTTTGGATCCAGATGAGACGCCGATTCACTCAGCGTCTCATCAGGATCCAAACAGTTTGATACCCTGACCGTGCTGTTGAAGAATCAACAGAGACAAATGAAATCAAGAACGCTTTCTGCAAACAAATTTTGCTCAGCACGCTAAACGTTCAAGGAGGGGGTTACAAAAGTTTGACACTGAGTCCTCGAATATTTCTAGTGTCTGATAAAATGGGTTGAAGTCATTGATCATGTGTACTTTCAGTAAAGTGAG
Source organism: Azorinus chamasolen (assembly GCA_963576725.1). Taxonomy (NCBI): domain Eukaryota; kingdom Metazoa; phylum Mollusca; class Bivalvia; order Cardiida; family Solecurtidae; genus Azorinus; species Azorinus chamasolen. Next base: position 54,223,615 of record OY755249.1, read on the forward strand.
TTATCTGACAAGCTACCTCACCTACATTGCACAAAGTGCATCTGGCCCACAACCTTATTTTTTTTTATTTTTCTTTATCAGTAATACAAGGAGTGTCTTCCAATAAAAATACTATTTTTAAAAACAAGAAAGATTTACAGCGGTTATTTAAAGAAATACAACAGCACCCATCTAAGGCGGGCACAGTGACACTATAAATTATGCATGTCTTTAAAAGCGGACAGTTGTTTAACCCTTTCCCTGATATATAGGAAATAATGACGTCATAAATATTATTAAGTTTATTTTTTATAATGGCTTATAAACACATGACATTTTGGCTCAGGAAGAAGCTGTAGAATAAGATCTATATAACACCATCAGCAAACAGAGCAGACCCTGATCAGACGGCTCCTATACGAGCCGTCTGATATGGGTCTACTCTGTTTGCAGATGTGTCAAAATGCGCTTGCATAAGGGAAAGAGTTAACTTATTCCCTTCTAGACTATTTTAGATTATTTTAAATCTACCGAAAAGGGGCATTAACTATAGAAAATGAAAATTTTAGAATTGTATAGTTTTGAAACCATTATGATAAATAAGAGCAAATGCTCTATTTATCACAATGGTTTCAAATCTACACAATTCTAAAATTCTCCTTTTCCATAGTTAATGCTCCTTTTCGGTAGATTTATGATGTAAATGTTTAATGCATATAAACATTGATGCCTTTAAATGCACGTGGTACCGTGATCCTTTACTTGACGAGTATTCATGTAAGTTATAATGACATCATGAATACGTATTAGATGATATTTCTTGCATCGGTATGTGAACACTGGACTGTATAGTATTCCCTTGGTCGAAACTTACAATCAGATCTATATTATTTCATAAGTAAATAGAGCCGATCTTGATCAAATGGCTCTTACATGAGTAATCTGATCTGGATCTACTCTGTTTGCAAAGGCGCCTCTATAAGGTAAGTGGATAATACAGAACGAAAGTAATGCAGAAAGTTTCTAGAGCAGCTATATCTGTAAGTTTCGTCCTGCAGTAATTCTTTACTCCATTAATATTTATGTCAAAATAAAAATGTCATGAATATTAATTGGATTAATTGTTATAATGGCACTTGGATACAGGAGTAGTTGGTCATGACAGAAACTGAAAAATCATATCCATATTATTCCATAAGCAAACAGAGCAGACCCTAATCAGACGGCTCCTGCAGGAGTCGTCTTATCTGAGTCTATTCTTTTTTGCATAGGCGTAGAAAGGCCTATTTATGGAGGAAAGGGTTAAGATACCAATCCCTAATATTTCCGCTTTTGACGCCTCTCTAAAAGTTATTTTTGAAACCATTGTGATAAATAGAGCATTTGTTCCTATGGAGCAAGTGCTCTAATTGTCACATTTGTTTCAAAACTATATAATTCTAATAGTTTCCTTTTTTCTAATAAATGCTCCTTTTCAGTAGATTTATTTAAATAGGTTGGATCTAAAGGTAGTCAAGGAGATAATGGTTTAAATACTTAGAATTAGACATTCAATAAGAGTGTTATTATAGGGAGGTGGCACTGTACCTTATTTCACGTGACTTCAGGACTAAATCCATTATTGGCGCAATGGTTTTATCAAAATGCTCTCGTGAACAGTTCGTGTTCTTATTATGCCAACGTGTCATAATTCTCATGAATAAATAATGCCCAGCGCTAATTCACGACATTATCTGAAAAAGATCCACATCATTCTATGGTAGAAATTAGTTTGTAAACTACATGTACAGAATATTCTCGATTATTCGAACACTAACTAAAATACGAATTATGATCGATCTTTAAGGCAGGTGGCAGCTTAATGCATGGTGAAAGTCATTCAGAAAGCTCCTAGAGGAGCTTTCTGTATGACTTTCACCATGCATTAAGCAGCCACCTGCCTAAAAGGGTCTAAATTCTTCTATAAAGGAAATTCGAATAATCGAGATTTTACTGTTTTTGCGAACAGTTTGCAGCTACACTAGACGCCATGTAAGTCAATGTTCCATCACGATTCATATGTTTGACTCTTAGATCATGCTTTTGAAAATGAAGGGACTTTGAAGACTGCAGGAGATGAAAGAAAGCATTTACTGAAAGCATTAACTGTCATAAAATCGTCATAAAATGCTGTGTTCATATCGTATAATGTACATGTAAAACATTCTTGTTAATCATATACATGTATATGCATGTCTAAAAACAACTGGACCAACGTATATTTGAATAAGAATTCGAAAATAGGTGTGTGAGTGAGTGGACGGGTGAGTAAGGTTGCGAATGGGCGAGTGAATGAGTGGAAGAGTGAGTGAGGGTGTGAATGGGCAAGTAAGTGAGTGAGTGAGTGAGTGAGTGGATGGGTGGAGTGAGTGAGTGAGTGAGTGAGAGAGAGAGAGAGAGAGAGAGAGGGGGGAAGAGAGAGAAAGAGGGCGAGTGAGCAGAGTCGGGGATATAGAAATGTGATCATAATTATATCACGTTTATACGTTAAGAATGGATGAAAATGATGAGAAAGAAGATAGTTAGAAGATGAGTTCAGCTAACGCACACAGTACAATTCAGTATATGAAACCCAAATCACCGTGGATCCTAACAGAAGAGATAGTAAAAGTATAATTTGTCTATAGAGACTACTAAATACATAACTACAGCAGTCATTTAACCCATTCCTTCATACACTATTTTTGACACAACCTCGTTGAATACATCTACTGAAAAGGAGCATTAACTAGAGAAAAGGAACATTTTAGAATGTTGTAGTTTGAAACCATTGTGATAAATAGAGCATTTGCTCCTAAGGGAGCAAATGCTCTATTTATCACAATGGTTTCAATAGATGATTTTTACAGGGGCGTAGAAAGAGGTATTTATGGAGAAAAGGGTTCAAGGCAGGTCGTTAATTGCATTACTTTCGTCCTGCATTAAGCTACCACCTGTCTTACCCCCCCCCCCCCCCCCCCCCGATTTAGACTCGTTTGAGTGGCCGCTTGAGGTAGGATGTAGTGTATTCCTGACATACATAAAACACGCCCGAAAAATAAATGTGACAAGATATGTGACGCAGACGTGTGCATGCACCACAATGCGCTATAAGTTGTCCCTGAACTGCCTACGCTGTTTATTTCTGGGGCACATGAAAGGACATGTTCAACGAAATAATTCTTAGAAATGCCAGTTCTGGGCGATGTCAGGATGACTAACTGTTTATAAATGTCAGACTTAAAATACTTAAATTCGCCCATGATGTTTTAACGTCAGTTGACATTCAGAGGATTACACCCTTAACCTGCTGTGATAAAAAATAATGTCTGCTCAAATATGAATCAGGTACACTTGTGACTACCTCAAACACGATCTAGCTTTTGATTGGGTGTCAAGTGGGTTGGATCCTGATGTAACTCGGTGTCTTATCTGGATCCACACTGTTTGAAAATGTAAAGTTGAGTCACAAATAGCGAGGTAAGAGTTGCACAGTATCATTAATAATTAACATATATGTATTTTGAAAATAAGATATTTAAATGGTAAGGTAACCATTTTTTATGCAGAAGCATCGTTATACACTCCGATGATGTAAACAAGATAAAAATATGGCTACAGCGACTGATCTTTATAGAGTAGAGTTTCTCTAATACGACCACTAGAGCGAGTGACCACTGTACAGTAAAGTTTCTCTAATACGACCACTAGAGCGAGTGACCACTGTACAGTGAAGTTTCTCTAATACGACCACTAGAGCGAGTGACCACTGTACAGTGAAGTTTCTCTAATACGACCACTAGAGCGAGTGACCACTGTACAGTAAAGTTTCTCTAATACGACCACTAGAGCGAGTGACCACTGTACAGTAAAGTTTCTCTAATACGACCACTAGAGCGAGTGACCACTGTACAGTGAAGTTTCTCTAATACGACCACTAGAGCGAGTGACAACTGTACAGTAAAGTTTCTCTAATACGACCACTAGAGCGAGTGACCACTGTACAGTAAAGTTTCTCTAATACGACCACTAAAGCGAATGGTCAGTATGGAGTAAAGCTTCTCTAATACTACCAGACAAGTGTTATTTTGGATTTTAACCCTTCGCTTGCTATTCACGTCAATATACCTACCTGTAAATAATGAAGACCCAGATGAGACAGTTCCTGCAGGAGCTGTCTCATCAGGGTCTGCACTATTTACAAGTTGATTGTGCAACCAGTGCACTCCACAGCAGTGATTGCACAGCGAAATACTTGTACACAGTGAAGATAAATGTAATTATACAACAGGGCATGGGTAAAGAAGGAGAAATGTATTTTAAAATTCAGCAAGAGAAGGGTTAATACAATTGGTAGCTTAATGCAGAACGACAATACCCTTTTGGAACTTTCTGAATTATGTTGCCCTGCATTAACCAGCTAATTTTACAGACTCCTGTGTAACCTTTAGCCTGCTAAGCGCCTCAACTATCATTTGCAAACAGCTTGAATCAAGATGAGACGCCGAGTAACTCGGCTTCTCATCTTGATCCAAGCTGTTTGACACGCTATCAATAGGATCTCAAAAGCTTAACCCATTACCTCACAGGCTATTTTTTAGATGCAATCTCTTTGAATAAATGTACCGAAAAGGAACATTAACTAGAAAAAAGGAAAACATTTAGAATGTTGTAGTTTGAAACCATTGTGATAAATAGTTCATTTGCTCCTATAGGAGCTAATGCTCTATTTGTTACAATGGTTTCACAAAGAGTCGTCAAAAGTCGTCAATATGATGGAATGGGTTAAACGAACCAGTAGTAAGTGACAACGGCAACAGATCGGAGCTTAAGCAGAACTCATTTTCATAGCACGCTAAAGGTTAATACACTATGTGGTTATATATTTTATGCAATCTTCTACTGAATTATGTGGTTATATATTTTATGCAATCTTCTACTGAATTATGTCTTATAAAGTTTAAAAATCAGTGGCAGCTTATTCGGACCCTCACCCTCGGACATGGAATTCTGCATATTATGATATAGAACCAAACTAGAACTTAAAAAAACAACAACCACCGCCACCCACCACCACCACCTCTACACGTGTTCGTTCTCAAGTTTTTGATTGGTCAGATTTGAGCCTCTGGCTCAAATCTGACCAATCAAAAACCTGAGAACTCAAATCTGACCAATCAAAGGCTTAAAAACGAACTCGGACTCAACTACAAAGCTTTATAAGCAGGGACCCAGATCTGGTTCTGGTTGTGCTCTGTTTGTTTATGAAATATGATGTAGATATGATTCAACAGTGCCTGTGACTGCAAAATGCTCCTTGTTTATTCGTCATAATAATAATTAAGCTAATGAATATTCATACAGTCATTATTTCTTCCATCAGTATTCACGATGTAAAGGATTGGTTAGAATTATCAACGGAAACAACGTTTTATATATGAGCCTGGCCTATATAACAATGCTTTATAAATGCGCCTAGTTGGCGTAACAACGTTTTATTGGACAGGTCATCAGACCTCTCCACAGTGTTGGAACTAGATGTCGGCCTATTCTGGGATATCTTTGCTTCCTGACTTGATTCTTATATTAACAACGCGTTTCTTCAGTGGTAGATTAAGCTAATAAAACTGATAAATTAGCACAGTTTATCGTCACAGGCTCTGTAGAGCTGACTATTGTGTTTCAAATTCGCTTTTGTGTGACCTGGTGTGGGTTGGAATCCACATATAAACAAAAATATATTCTCTTTTTATTATTTTCTCATATTTGTATAATTCTATTGTTGATTTTTTTGTTATTCCGTCAACTTATGCATATTTGCAGAAAATTAAAATAGATCTATTGTTATAGGATCATTATGCCTCAGAAACGGCTACTAACCTAATAAACCTTCTAGACACTACCGGAAGAAAGCCTAATTGGAGGATCTGGCTCACTTGGAGGTGCTTGCTAGTATAATAACTAAGCTAGATATCTAAACCAATGTTTTGACAGGCGTTTCCATGTAACTTAGATCTTCGCGAGGCAGCAAGATGAATAAAATATATTGTTGTTTGTATGTGATTTGTCAATATGTGCCTAAGTTTATTTATGATACATGTGCTTTAGTTTCATGTCAGTTGTGTTAATCATAAATGTTTTAGTACGTGTTGATTTGTAACTCGAGAGGGTCCATGGTTGGTAAATAAAATCTATTCTATTCTATTCGATTCTAATAAATCTAAGTTTTATCAGCATCCCCTTCATTGCGTCATTAGAGAAGCCTGGTGACTGAATAAATTCTAATAAATAGAACACTTTTTTTTAAAGAACTACTTGCAACAACCCGGAAGTGAACGCATACAGGGCCGACGCCGTATGTCCGACAGATCCTTTTCCATAACTTTATGTTAAAGCATTTTATCTAGGCAGTGGCGCTTGATAGACATCGCCTTCGTTCTATTTATAGCGCACGTACCACAGTTATTTATAGAAACCTATTTACGATCCGGTGCCAAACACTTGTCAAACGGCGCCTGTATATAACAACTGTTTGATAAGAAACTGCTGCATACCTCTCTTTGGCTTCTTTTTTAAAGGAAGCCAACTTGTATATGAGTCTGGCCTATGTAAGAACGTTTATAAATGCGCCTGATTGATGTTTTTTAAATGAATCTGGCTGACGTTTTATATATGAGCCTGGTTGATGTAACAACAATTTGTATATGTTGTTACAACGGTTTAAATATGAAACAGGTCGATGTATCAATGTTTTATATATGAGTCTGGATGATGATTATGAGCCAGGCTTTATGTTAGTATCATTTTATAGATGAGCCAGGCTGGTGTATACATATTTTAATATATGATTCAGACTGAAGTAACAACTTCGTTTGTTGTAGCAACGTTTTATATTTGAGACAGGCTGGTGTAACAACGTTTTATATATGTGCCAGTTTGATGTAGCAACGTTTTATATATGAGACAAGCTGGTGTAACAACGTTTAATATATGGACAGGATGTATTACCTGTAACAACGTTTCATATATGAGACAAGAGGGGAGTAAATGTACAGTCGGACTGAAAGTGGACTACACCAAGGCACTTTACTTTACTTTTTTATATATGAGACAGGCTGGTGTAACAACGTTTGATATATGAGACAGGATGTATTAACAACATTTAATATATGAGACAGGCTGATGTAACAACATTTTATATATGAGCCGGTTTGATGTAACAACCTTTTACATATGAGTCATTTTGATGTAACAACGTTTTATATATGAGACAGGCTGATGTAACAACGTTTTATATATGTGTCGGTTTGATGTAACAACATTTTATATATGAGCCGGTTTGATGTAACAACATTTTATATTTGAGCGGGTTTGATGTAACAACGTTTGATATATGAGCCGATTTGATGTAACAACATTTTATATATGAGCCGGTTTGATGTAACAACGTTTTATATATGAGCCGGTTTGATGTAACAACATCTTATATATGAACCGGGTTGATGTAACAGCTACAGCAGGATATGACTATAGCGACTATATAAGTGTGATGAATAAGACAGGTGTTTGCTTAATGCAGGATGAAAGTAATGCAGAAAACTCATTCCTGGATAAGCTTTTTGCATGACTTTCTTCAGACATTAAGCTACCACATGTCATACGCACCCATAATTAGACTCAGTATGGATGGTCGCTGTAGACAGATTCTACTGTACTTGACGCTTCAATGATAATACAGTAAAACACCTCTAAACCGAACAATAGTGGTACAGTAAAATAGTGGTACAGTTAAACACCTCTAAACGGAACTTTACATTTAGCATAAATATCGGTCTTGGAAACAGGTGGCAGTTTAATGTAGATTGAGAGGCATGCGGAAAGCTCCTCTGGGAGCTGTCTGCATGACTTTCACCCTGCATAAAGCAGCCACCTGCCTAAAAGTATCTACATTCTTCTGTACTAGAAATCCGGTTTCGAGAGTTTTACTGTATTTATTAACACAATACATTCACTGACCAACATTGTGTTGTTTACTGTAGGGCTTACGTGCATTTTCACTGTGTTTTATTTTGCATTTTAAACCATGAAATGCAATCTCCTTTCTTGCTGTGATGCCGCCCTTGTTCACATCAATGTTGTTTTTGTAGTATTTCTTGTGAGGTGAATTATCACAATATGACTGCGTGGCTGTACTACAATCTTACGTGACTTTCCAATAACACACTCTTTCAACGGGAGTTCTATAAAAGGATATGGACTAACTCTTGCTAAAATGGAAACTCTCTTTTCTTCTTAAAACCATTTGTCTGCTAAAGCTCTGAATTTGAGTAGGTTTTGCTTACTTCCGGTTCGTTCGGGCTCTTGAGACACAGATGACCGAGTGTCAAACAGCACTATATCCTGATGAGGCACGTGGTTACTCGGCTTCTCATCCGGATCCAATCTGTTTGTAGATGCCAACCAGATCACGCTTGATTGGCTAAGAGTTAACATTCAGGAATAAATATGGAAGCAACATGCTAATCTAATATACAGTAAAATCTGTCCTAAAGCGATTATTTATTTATTGAACAAAACAGTCTTAAACATTTAACCCATTCCCTCATATTGACGAATTTTGACGACGCTGTAGAAGTCAATTTGTGAAACCATTGTGATAAATAGAGCATTTGCTCCTATAGGAGCAAATGCTCTATTTATCACAATGGTTTCAAACTACAAACTTTTCTTTTCTCTTGTTAATGCTCCTTTTCGGTAGATTTATTCAAAGAAGTTGTAACTAAAAATATTCTATGAGGTAATGGGTTAATGTTTGCTTAATGCAGGGCAATTGGATGTAATGACCATAGGACTCAATCAATTTTTAGTAGACATTATGTTTTATATTGCGAGATAAGAACTAACATGTAACCAGTACATCCCGCCTCGTTGACAGTCAACGATCATTAGTGAGAACCACCAGTGGGCATGGCACAAACCCAGACATCAATGCACACATTAGAACTGGAACATCATATCAGGGTCACGCGCATAAACGAAGGTACTGCTTAGACATGTCCTCATTATATTATACTGGATCGCCTTCTGTAATGACAGGGAGTGTGGCTCCTAGTTAGTAAACCCAATAATTGTTACATATTTAACGTGTTACTGTTTGGACCTGTCCTCATTATATAGTACTGTGGCGCCTTCTGTACGGACAGGGAATGTGACTCCTTGTTAGGAAACTACATTGGAACTGTCCTCAATATACTGTACTGTGACACCTTTTGTAAGGACAGGGAATGTAGCTCCTTGTTAGGAATTTACATTGGACCTGTCCTCTATATATTGTACTGTGGCGCCTTCGGTAAGAACAGGGAATGTAGCGAGCCTCCTTGTTAGGAAACTACATTGGACCTGTCCTTAATATACTGTTCTGTGACGCCTTTTGTAAGGACAGGGAATGTAGCTCCCAGTTAGTAAACCCAACCCTTGTTTCATATTTTACCCTTTCCTTGCTATATATTTATTCCCAATATCAATTCTACAGAAAATTAATGGACAAAATAATTACAATGAAATATGGAAGGTTGAGCAATGGAACCATTTAAGAAACTAAAGAAACAAATACATGTTGTGTATCAAATTCTAGTAACAAATATAGCAGACCCTGATCAGATGGCGCCTTTAAGAGCCGCCTGATCCTGGTCTGCTCTGTTTGCAGATGCGTGACAATCTGTTTATATGAAGGAAAGGGTTAACATGTTACCTCTATGAGTATGTAGTGAGAAATTATGACTACATGAATATTCATAGGCTGAGTTTTTATAATTACAGAGGTCCAGATAAGATGTGCCATTTTAAACATGTTCAAGAATAGCTCGTTTATTTCTCCACCAAGCCCTATATTATGACCACTCTTTAGAATTGGTACTCACCTTTATCTGTAGCTCTGTGCACATATAATTATGGCGTGTTCACTCAAATTTGCAAATAATTAGTGCAACAGTGTATATACATGACGTAAACACATGCTATGACAAATATTGATTGTCACAAAGTAGTGTCCTAATTATTACCATATGTTGCTGATCATCAAAACAGAATACTGAACAGACAGGACATTAAATTTATGTCATCCTGGTTATGTTACATAACATTAAGGTGTACAGTAAACCTCTCTAAACCGGAATTCTAGCACAGACGATTTTAGATACTTTTATGCAGGTGGCTGCTTATTGCAGGGTAAAAGTCATTCAGAAAGCTCCTAGAGGAGCTTTCTGAATGACTTTCACCCCGCATTAAGCTGCCACCTGTCTCCAAGACCAATATTTATACTGAATTTTTACGTCCGGTTTAGAGGGGTTTTACTGTATATCTATAATGTCTTCTTGAATAAGTAATGTCTTGTCCGGGTGGTGTCTTGACGTCTTACCTGTTTGGTGTCTGGAATTGGGGTTGTCTGGATGGTGTCTTGAATAAATAATTGTTTGTCTGGATGGTGTCTTCAAGTCTTACCTGTTTGATGTCTGATCTGGATGGTGTCTTGAAGCCGTAAGCGTCGTATATGAATGGTGCCTTTAATAAGGGGGTGCATTAAATAGTAGATCTTATTGCATTGCCTTGCATCTGCATTTAGTCAGAGTCTTGGATATACATGTAATAGGTTCTCTGCCACCAAGTTTAAGTTCTGCATAGGTTTAGAGTGTATAAAATATGCACTATGTCAACCCGATGCAGTTCTGTAAAGGTTTTGTGTCAGTCAACTGGAGTTCCGTAAATGTTTTTGCCAACCACCAATTGTTCCATGTACGTTTGGTATCAACCACCAGAAGTTCTGTATAGGGTTTGTTTCAGCCAACGGTAGTTCTGTATAGGGTTTGTGTCAGCCAACAGTAGTTCTGTATAGGTTTTGAACGGTAGTTCTGTATAGGTTTTGTGTCAGCCAAAGGAAGTTCTGTGTAGGTTTTGTGTCAGCCAAAGGAAGTTCTGTATAGGTTTTGTGTCAGCCAACGGTAGTTCTGTATAGGTTTTGTGTCAGCCAACGGTAGTTCTCTATATGTTTTGTGTCAGCCAACGGTAGTTCTCTATAGGTTTTGTGTCAGCCAACGATAGTTCTCTATAGGTTTTGTGTCAGCCAACGGTAGTTCTCTATAGGTTTTGTGTCAGCCAACAGTAGTTCTGTATAGGTTTTGTGTCAGCCAACAGTGGTTCTCTATAGGTTTTGTGTCAGCCAACGGTAGTTCTCGATAGGTTTTGTGTCAGCCAACAGTAGTTCTGTATAGGTTTTGTGTCAGCCAACAGTAGTTCTCTATAGGTTTTGTGTCAGCCAACGGTAGTTCTCTATAGGTTTTGTGTCAACCACCAGTGGTTCTTTATATGTCTGTTTTGTCGAACACCAGGTATTCTGTATAGTCTTTGCATCAAAGACAGAAGTTAAGTATAATTTTGTGTCAACCACATGGAGTTCCGTATATGCTTTTGGTCAAACACCAGGGTCCATGCTTATAAAGCTTTTAGTTGAGTCTGAGTTTCGTTCTCAAGCTTTTGATTGGTCAGATTTGAGTTCTCAAGCTTTTGATTGGTCAGATTTGAGCCTTTGGCTCAAATCTGACCAATCAAAAACTTGAGAACGAACTCAAACTCAACTAAACGTTTTATAAGCATGGACTCAGTACTCTGTATAGGTTTTGTCTCAACGACCAGTGGTTCTGTATAGGTTTCGTATCAAACAACCTGGAATTCTGTATAGGTTTTGTGTCAACAACCTGGAATTCTGTATATAGGTTTTGTGTCAACAACCTGGAATTCTGTATTAGGTTTTTGTGTAAATTACCTGGAATTCTGTATAGGTTTTGTCTCAACGACCAGTGGTTCTGTATAGGGTTTGTCTCAACGACCAGTAGTTCTGTATAGGTTTCGCATCAAACAACCTGGAATTCTGTATAGGTTTTGTGTCAACAACCTGGAATTCTGTATAGGTTTTGTGTCAACAAAATGGAATTCTGTATTAGGTTTTTGTGTCAATTACCTGGAATTCTGTATCGGTTTTGTGTCAACAACCTAGAATTATGTATAGGTCTTGTATCAACCACTTGTTTTTCTGTATCGGTTTTGTGTCAAGCACTGGAGTTCTGTAGCGTTTTGTGTCAACCACCTGGAGGTCTGTAATTTTTGTGACAACCATCATGAGTTTTGTCTGGGCTTTGTGTCAACTACTTGTAGTTCTATATAAGGTCGCCTAGACCTCTGTATGGGGGTTGTGCCAACCACCAGTAGTTCTGTAAAAGGTTTTGGAGTTCTGTAAGGTTTTGTGTCAATCACTTGGGGTTCTGTACATTTTTTGCCAACTACCTGGAGTTGTGTCTGGGTTTTGTGTCAACCATCTGGAGTTGCCTGAAGGTATTATGTCAACCATATAGAGTTCTGTATGTCTGTGAATATGGTTTAGCATTACTGCTCAAGATATCACGTCCCCATATCTGACCTATAGCATTGACCTATAGCACATGATATGACGGAATATTTGTCGCAAATGACCTTCCTCGACAACACAACGACCCACAATGAGAAGTAATTTGCTTGCTCAGAGGATAAGGTAACATAACAACCCTAACCATTTTCTCCATGAATATTCATTCAAGAAATAATGGCATAATAAATTATCTTTATGGCATCTTGTTATTATGTAAGAAACTATAGAATTAGATCTGTATTAGTCCGAGAACAAACAGAATAGACCCTGATCAGACGGTTCCTACAGGAGCCGTCTGATCTGGGTATATTTTGTATTCTAAGGCGTTAAAAGGTTTATTTGTGGAGTAAAGGGTTAAAATGTAGACAACATCCCTATACGATCAGAAGAGGAGTACTGGTTTATCCAATTCTCTTATTTCCAAGCCATACCTTATCGTGTTGGTATTCATAGCGCCTTAGAAAGGCAAGCCATACCTTATCTTGTTGGTATTCATAGCGCCTTGGAAAGGCCAGCCATACCTTATCTTATTGGTATTCATAGCGCCTTGGAAAGGTCAGCCATACCTTATCTTATTGGTATTCATATCACCTTAGAAGGGCTCCTTATCTTATTGGTATCCATAGCGCCTTAGAAAGGCTAGCCATACCTTATCTTATTGGTATTCATAGCGCCTTGGAAAGGCTCCTTATCTTGTTGGTATTCATAGCGCCTTGGAAAGGCTAGCAATATCTTATCTTGTTGGTATTCATAGCGCCTTAGAAAGGCTAGCAATATCTTATCCTGTTGGTATTCATAGCGCCTTAGAAAGGCTAGCAATATCTTATATTGTTGGTATTCATAGCGCCTTAGAAAGGCTAGCAATATCTTATCCTGTTGGTATTCATAGCGCCTTAGAAAGGCTAGCAATATCTTATCCTGTTGGTATCCATAGCGCCTTAGAAAGGCTAGCCATACCTTATCTTATTGGTATTCATAGCGCCTTGGAAAGGCTCCTTATCTTGTTGGTATTCATAGCGCCTTAGAAAGGCTAGCAATATCTTATCTTGTTGGTATTCATAGCGCCTTAGAAAGGCTAGCAATATCTTATCCTGTTGGTATTCATAGCGCCTTAGAAAGGCTAGCCATACCTTATCCTGTCGGTATTCATAGCGCCTTAGAAAGGCTAGCAATATCTTATCCTGTTGGTATTCATAGCGCCTTAGAAAGGCTAGCCATATCTTATCCTGTCGGTATTCATAGCGCCTTAGAAAGGCTAGCAATATCTTATCCTGTCGGTATTCATAGCGCCTTAGAAAAGCCAGCCATACCATATCCTGTTGGTATTCATAGTGCCTTAGAAAGGCCAGTCATATCATATCCTGTTGGTATTCATAGCGCCTTAGAAAGGCCAGTCATACCTTATCTTGGTATTCATAGCGCCTTAGAAAGGGGATTGTAATGAGTACCAACAAGAAACGGTTTGGTGGAGAACTTAATAGCAAATAACAGTAGAACCTGTCTTAAGCAACCACCAAACGGATGTATATATTTTGGACTATAGAGCATGTGGTAGCTTAAGGCAGGTCAAAAGTACTGCAGAAAGCTCCAATTTCTGATTAGTTTTGCCCTGCATTAAACAACCACCTGTTTTTATCATTCTTGTGTCAAATCAATATATGGTCGCTTAAGGCAGGTTCTACTGTATATTGATTTCTGAACTGTTGTTTTATAAAAGTCTGTGTATGGCTGTACAGAAATGAAAGACCATGTCAGGGTTGTTTCTTTATCATGTGTAATGGAACTACAGTGCTCCCTCTCTATAACGACTCCCTTTGGGATACGAAGATTGTATGTGTTGTTCAGAGGGAGTTGTTATAGGGAGGGAAAATCAACATAATTAGCTTGTTTACAGATCCCCAGATCAGGTATATTTCGAGAACTAAAACCGTTATGCCTCCATCAAACCCTATGTTGTGACCACTCTTTAGAATCGTCACAAAGTGACGATTCTAAAGAGTGGTCACAACATAGGGTTTGATGGAGGCATACCTATGTTGTGACCACTCTTTAGAATCGTCACAAAGTGACGATTCTAAAGAGTGGTCACAACATAGGGTTTGATGGAGGCATAAAGAAAATACGATGGAAAAAAGTTGTTCCGGAGCCTTGTTGTTTCGGAAACAGTGACATGCGTTGTTGTAAGGAGGGAATCGTTATAGAGAGGACCGTTGTAGGGAGGGAGCACTGTACAAACTAATTTGTCACATATGATCACCATGACTAAACACCGTGCTACAAACAAGAACAATGTCACCAACTTGAAGGTCAATGTTACGAGCGTACATGCTGCCCTTGAGTTTCATATAACCATTAGTCCTTCTCAAAAGCTACCAATATCTCAAAATCTAATTGTAGGTCTTTTAACCCTTTACTCCATGTTTATTTATATAATAAATAATGACACCATGAGTATTATTGTTTATAATTGCACATGACCACGGGAATATTTTGCTATGGTAGAAACTGTAGAATCATATACATATACCCTGATCAGACGATTCTTAAAGGAACCGTCTTATTTGGGTCTCCTCTGTTTGCTTATGACATAATATAGAGATGATTCTACAGTATCTGTCATTGCTAAAACGTCATGTGTTAATGTATTATTATAAAAAAAATCAATATTCATGATACAAATGTATCATTTTTGCATGAATATTCATGGCGTAAAGAGTTAAATGGTCGCCCAGTCCTTATATTTCACTGAAACGCATTTTAAAGCCTTTGCAAAAATAGTATATGCTCGGCCATCTTGAGAACAGGGTCCATGCTTATAAAACTTTTTAGTTGAGTCTGAGCTGGGTCAGATTTGAGTTCTCAAGCTTTGATTGGTCAGATTTGAGCCAAAGGCTCAAATCTGACCAATCAAAAACTTGAGAACGAACTCAGACTCAACTAAAAGTTGTATAAGCATGGACCCAGAGTATGTTTTCTGAGACTGATCAGTATCAGTCTCAGAGAAATCGACTCAGTCTCATAACAAACTCAACTCAAGAATTTTTATAGCCCCGACTTTCCTGAGTTTGAACTCAGTCAGAGCACATCGTTCGTTTCTGAGCACGGAGTTCAAAATCCGAAGTTTTATAACCTTGGGGGCTGATGACTCCTGTAGAAGCCGTATGATAAGGGTCTGCACTGTTTGATTATGACATGATATAAATCTGCTTTTACAGTTTCTGCCATGCAAATGATTCCTTTGTCCATATGCTGTTATAGATATTCAGTTAACGAATATTTATGGTGTCATTATTTCTAACATTCACGAATATTCATGAAGTGAATGGTTCGGTAAGGTTTTCACTGTGTTGAGAGACGAGGTACAGTAAAACCTCTCTATAACGACCACTAAATTACTTTAAGTATTTTGTGTTAAAGGCAGGTGGATGCTTAAAGCAACGTGAAAGTAAAACAGAACGCTCCTATAGGAGCGTTCTGTTTTACTTTCACCTTGCTTTAAGCAACCACCTGCCCAAAATACCAACTAATTAACACAATTTAGTGGTCGTTATAGAGAGGTTTTTCATATTATCAAAGGAAATTTCTGCATAACTTTCGTCCTGCATTACAACCCTGTCTCATATAACAGTTTTTCACGCCTTTGCTAACAGAGTAGACCCAGTTCTGTTTACTCCTGTATCAGCCTCCTGATCAGAGTGTATTCTGTTGCTTAACCCTTTACCCCATAAATACGCCTTTCTACGCCTTTGCAAACAGAGTAGATCCAGATCAGACGACTCCTGTAGCAGCCGCCTGATCAGAGTGTGCTCTATTTGCTTTAGGGATTATATAGTTCTAAATCTAATGTTTCTCAAATGCAGTAAAACCTCTCTATAACGGCCACTAAATTGTGTTAATTAGTTAGTATTTAGGACAGGTGGCTGCTTAAAGCAAGGTGAAAGTAAACAGAACGCTCCTATAGGAGCTCTAATTTACTTCCACATTGCTTTAAGCAGCCACCTGCCTTTAACAAAAATACTTGATGCAATTTAGTGGCCGTTATAGAGAGGTTTTACTGTGTTTCTAAAACTTGCCTTGTTCACTGGACATTATAAAAAAAACAAGTTAATAAATATTGATGAAGTGACAACTTCTTGTATGAATATTCACGAGAGAGGCTATCAACTGTCTTGTAAAGCCAAAAATATACTATAATTCATTACCGACAAATAGAATATCTTAATCAGACTCAGTGCCCCTGACACGACAGCTGGCCTGGGTCAACATTGTTTGTAAAACTCTGGAACGCTTTTGCTTAGGGTCCGCATGCACTAAACACCCATTACGCTACCTTTCTGTACTTACCCAGCCTTCCCCATTGAAAGTACAGATGAGACGAATGCCCTGCGTTAGTGAAATGTGACTGGATATCACCCCACCCCGCGTTTACATAATAATAGAACCCCTTTGTTAACCCTAAAAGTGTGGCAACTGAGTATATAAGAAAGTTGCAAACAGTGTAGATCTAGATCAAACAGCTCATTAGGTAGTCGTTTGTTCAGGGTCTGCACTGTTTGTAATATAAAAAAAAGATCTTAACTGATAACTTTATTTATTGTTGTGTTTAATTATTATTCAGAATTGGAGGAGCTAGCCTTAATTCAGCAAGTTGAGGGTTAACCTTTTGAAGGCTGAATTTCAAATTGAATGGTCTATCATTCCCTCATATAAACGACTTATATATATACAGTAAAACCCCGCTAATGCGACCACCAAAAAAGGGCATAATTCTTGGTGGCAAATGCAGGTGGTAGCTTAATGCAGGACGAAAGTTATGCAGAAAGCTCCTGCATAACTTTCGTCCTGCATTAAGCAACCACCTGCTTTAAACGACGCCATTGACCGTTTATTAAGTGGTCGCATTAGCGGGGTTTTACTGTATATGTTTTTTTAGATGCATTTGCAAACAGAGTAGACCCAGATCAGACGGTTCCTAGATGAGCCATCTGGTCAGGGTCTACTCTGTATGTCTACTCTATTCAACCAATACCAAAACATCCTTTGTACAAATGCCATAATAAAACAAAATCTGCTAATAAAATTAATATTCATGATATCATTATTTCAAATGACTTCTTTTCAACAGGGAAAGGGTTAAGTTTTCAGCGTGAAGAGACCTATAAGGGATGACAAATAGTACGTCTTACATGGGTCTATATTTTGGATAGATACTAGTTAGATTAGTTTCCCCGCATTCAAAGGTATATGCAGAGTTATTCAGGCATGGGTAAGCTTTATGGTTGAAAATAGAACATAAAAACAGAATGATTGCGTGTTTAACCTTGGCTGTACCTTGACTTAAATACCGTTAACCCTTCGCTTGCTGTTCACGTCAATATACCTACCTGTAAATAGTGAAGACACAGATGAGACAGCTCCTGCAGGAGCTGTCTCATCAGGGTCTTCACTATTTACAAGTTGATTGTGCAACCAGTGCACTCCACAGCAGTAATTGCATAGCGAAATACTTGTACACAGGGAAGATATATGTAATTATACAACAGGGCATGGGTAAAGAAGAACTGGGTTTTTTTAAAATTCAGCAAGAGAAAGGTTAAATACCGTTAAATCATTCAACCCTGTATTTAATAATCCCACCCTTCTGACTCATTTGCGAACAGTGTAAACCTAGATCTGACATTTGTCTGATCACTTGTCTGATCAGGGTCTGTTCTGGTTATGATACATAATTGAATTCAAATCTGCTGTGGCTTTCAACTTCGTTGTTTTATATTTTTAAAACATTTTTTGTTAAAATTCAAGACTAACATGTATGTACCTGAAACTGGGAAACAAAACAACAACTGCTGAAATTACAGTATGGCCTGTCTGCATGTGGCGACTTTATAATGAATAAACTTACGGGTCTATGAGAACAGGTGTTGCTTAATGCAGGACGAAAATAATGCAGAATGATCAAAGAGGAGCCTGCTGCATAACTTTCAAACTCCATAAAGCTACTACCTGTTTAATTATTGCCCTCATATAAATGCTCCTGTAAGAGCTTTCTGCATTATTTAAGAGCTTTCTGCATTATTTTTGACCTGCATTAAGCTACCACCTGCTTTACAGACCCATAATTAGACCTCTTTTTATGGCCGCTTAAGACAGGTTCTATTGTATTCTAAGGGATTGTGTGGTAATTTAAAACTAATTGCAGATATTTATCTGTGTGAAACAAGCGTAGCATATACAACCATGAACGTGTTGTCAGCTCTAACGCTCAATTGAGAATAAGTTTCATTTATTTCCTATTCATCCTTGCTTTTAAGAAATACTTGATCGATTCTCAAACACCTCGGATCCTGATGAGACACTGAGCTACCTGAGTCACTTCAATGTCCAAGCTGTTTTGGGGACGTCAGTCAGGTGGCTATCTCCAGGCAAATGGTTAATATAGAATGTAGGGCACTGTGTCAGGGGCGATATGGGACGAGGAAAAATTGGGTGGGATGATTTTGAATACATTCAACAATTGCTGTCCGTAAATATCATACTTTACGAAAACTTGCTGCAGTGTAATGAAACAGAACAACGGGTAACTTAGATGAGACACCAAGCGTGCGAATTAACGTCTTTGCATTTTTGGAAAGTACAGCGAACCCTCATTATACCGGCATTCGTTACAATGGCACCCTCGTTATACCGGCAGTATGCCTTGAAACAAAATTAGCGTTATGTCTTTGAAACAACCACTGAATAAATATGTACAATACCAATATGACAGGTGATCGCTTAATGCAGAACACAAGAAGTGCAAAAAGCTCCCAAAGGGAGCTTTTTGCACTTCATGTGTTCTGCATTAAGCGTTCGCCTGTTGGTACTAGTTTAAAACTGGCCATATGGTTCCTTTCATATTTAAACTCGTTATAACGGGAATCTTCGTTATACCAGCAAAATGCCTGGAAACAAACACCTGCGTTGTAACGAGGATTCACTGTAGTCTAATAATATGGTAACCCTTACATGGTGGGACACGAGTCACTAATGCCCTTTGCAAACAGTGTAGACCCAGATGAGAGCGCCCTCTCATCGGGGTATACACTGTTTGTCATGTTACACCATTTGTTTTAGAAAACTCGCTAAATAGTCACCATAAGCTTGACTTGTTTGAATTTTGGAATGGTTCATTTAAACATTCTGGGTTAAAACTTAACCTTGAGAAAAGCATCGTTATGCCGCCTACCGTGGAACTTTGCCTACTCTCTGGTACCGTCTACTGCAACGTTGTGTCTGCAAGCAGTTTCGTATGCTGTCTAAGTGTCGCATGCTGTCTAAATTTGTCGTCTGCTGTCTAAAAGTGTTATGTGCTGTCTAAAGTGTCATATATATATATAGGATGTCTAAAAGTGTCGTGTGTTGTCTAAATATGTCGTCTGCTGTCTAAATGTATCGTCTGATCTCTAAAAGTGTCGTAGGTGTCTAACGTGTCACATGCTGTCTAAAATTGACACCCTGTATCCAAATGCGTCGGCCACTGTCTAAAGATTCCTTAACCCATTCCATCATATTGACGCCTTTTAAAGCCTCTGTAAACGCCACTTTTTGAAACCACCGTGATAAATAGAGCATTTGCTCCTTATGAGCAAATGCACGTTTTATCACAATGGTTTCATAACTATACAATTCTATTTTTTAATGTTTAATGCTTTTCAGTAGAGATGTATTCAAAGAGATTTGATCTAAAATAGCGTATGAGGGAATGGGTTAAAATGTTTTGTTTTACTTAAAGTGTAGCCTTTTTATCAATAGTGTCTTCATTTTCCCAAAGGTATCGTTTGCATTCTTGTGTACAGACTACTGTCTCTAAATGGTGCCGTAGGCAAACGATGTAGTGTCGTCTGTTGTCTTCAAATGTCTCTGTAGTCTTCAAGGGTCGTCTGTTGTCCTCAAATGTCTGTTGTCGTTTAGTATTAGTTCGCCGGTTGTCTTCAAATGTCGTCTGCTTTCTTATAGTTCGCATGGTGTCTTCAAAAGTCGTCTGTTGTCTTTCAGTTCGTATGTTGTCGTATAATTCGTCTTTTGTCTTATAATTCGTCTGCTTTATACATGTAGTTCGTCTATTCACTTCAAATTATAGCTGCTGTCTCATAGTTCGTCTGTTGTCCTCAAATTTCGTATGTTGTCTTCAAATGCCACTTGTTGTCTTATAGTTCACCTGCTGTCTTATAGTTCGTCTGTTGTCTTCAAATATACTGTTTGTTGTCTTATAGTTCGTTTGTGGTTTTATTGTTCGTTTGTCATCTTACAGTTCGTCTGCTGTCTTAGAATGTTGTCGTCAAATGATTGCTGTCTTAATATTTAACGTGTCGTCATTCGTCTTCGTATGTCGTCTGTTATCTTAATTTGTGTACCTTGCATCCACATACCTACTGTTGTCTGCTATCTTAAATTGTCTTTTGTATCTACATACATACTGTCGTCTGCTATCTTAAATTGTGTCTTTTGTATCTACATACATACTGTCGTCTGCTATCTTAAATTATGTCTTTTGTATCTACATACATACTGTCGTCTGCTATCTTAAATTACTGCCTATTGTATACATACCTATTACCAACTGTCGTCTGCTATCTTACAGTGTCGACATGTCATGTGTCTTAATGTATCCGCTGCTGATTAAATTATTTTCTTTTATCTTAACATACCTTCTGTTTTCTGCTATCTTGGAATGCTGTCTGTTGTCATCAAATAGCGTGTTGTGTTGTATTTTAGGACTATCTTAAATTCTTTTCTTTTATCTTCACTTACCTTCTGTCGCATGAAGTCTTATAGTGCCTTTATTGTCTTATACTGTTGTATTTGTCTTATAATGTCGACTGTTGTCTTAAGAGTGCCGTATGTTGTCTTATAGTGTTGTATCAGTTGTTTAAAGTGTCGTCTGTTGTCTTATGGTGTTGTGTCTTTTGTATTGTAGTGTTGTCAAATGTCGTCAAGTGTCGTCTACTGTCTTAAAGTGTCGCCTATTGTCTTAAAGTGTCGTCTTAGCTCGTCTACTGTCTTAAGGTGTCGTCCATTGTCTGATAATACCGTATGTTGTCTTAAAAATGTCGTATGTTGTCTTATAGTGTCGCATGTTGTCTTATATTGAAGTATGTTGTCTTATAGTGTAGTCTGTTGTCTTACAGTGTCGTCTACTCTGTTATAGTGTCGTCTATTGTCTTATAGTGCCGTCTGTTGTCCTAAAGAGCCGTATATTGCCTTACAGTGTCATATTTTTGCCTTAAAGGATCGTCTACTGTCTTATAGTGTCATCTACTATGTTATAGTACCGTGTGTTGTCGTACAATGAGATTGGTTGCCTAACACTGTGGTATGTTGTCTTATAGAGTCGTCTATTGTCTTATAGTGTGGTCCTTATAGTGCCTTTGTCTTATAGTATCGTCTATTGTATTATGGTATTGTCTATTGTCTTATAGTGTCCTTGATTGTCTTATAGTATCGTCTATTGTCTTACAGTGTTGTCTATTGTCTTATAGTGTTGTCGATTGTCTTATAGTGTCCTTGTCTTATAGTATCGTCTATTGTCTTATGGTATTGTAAATTGTCTTATTGTTTCCTTGATTGTCTTATAGTATCGTCTATTGTCTTATAGTGTTGTCTATTGTCTTATAGTGTCCTTGTCTTATAGTATCGTCTATTGTCTTATGGTATTGTAAATTGTCTTATTGTTTCCTTGATTGTCTTATAGTATCGTCTACTGTCTTATAGTGTTGTCTATTGTCTTATAGTGTCCTTGGTTGTCTTATAGTATCGTCTATTGTCTTATAGTGTTGTTTATTGTATTGTAGTGTTGTCTATTGTCTTATAGTGTCCTTTATTGTCTTATAGTGTTTTCTGTTGTCCTGTAGTGGTGTCTATTGTTTTATAGTATTGTGTATTGTCTTATAGTGTCGTCTATCGTCTTATAATGTATTCGATCTGTTGTCTTATAGTGTCTTCTATTGTCTTTTAGTATCGTATATTGTCTTATACATATAGCCGTCTGTTGTCTCGTAGTGTCGTGTGTTGTCTTATAGTGCCGTCTGTTGTCTCCAAGTGTTTCTTAATGTGCGTCAGTTGTCTTAAGTGGCATTTGTTGTCTCATTATGTCCTCTGTTAAAATTATTTCCGTTGTTTTAATATGTGCTTTTTATTGTCATAATGTTCCTTCTGATGTCCTAATGCGCCGTCCGTTGTTTTAATGTGCTTTCTGTAGTCTTAACATGTTGTTTAATACCTTAACTCTTTCCCTCGTATAAGCGTTTTTAAAGGATTTGCAAACAGGGTAGACCCTGATCAGACGGCTCCTATAGGAGCCGTCTGATCAGGGTCTGCTCTGCTTGCTTGCGAACATATATAGTTCTGATTCTATAGTTTCTACCATGGGCAAAAGGTTGCAATGTTCTGGTCCCATTATAAAACATAACCTTATAGATATTCATTATGCAATTATTTCTTACATAAATAGTATGTAAAGTGTAAAGCGTTAATGTGCCTCCTGCTATCTTAACCCATTACCTCATAGGCTATTTTAGACCCAACCACTTTGAATAAATCTACCGAAAAGGAGCATTAAATAGAGAAAAGGAAAATTGTAGAATTTTGTAGTTTGAAAACATTGTGGTAAATAGAGCATTTGCTCCTATAGGAGCAAATGCTCTATTTATCACAATGGTTTCACAAAGTGATTTCTACAGAGGCGTCAAAAGTCGTCAATATAAGGGAAGGGATTAATACACGCTCTGTCTTGTCTTTTTAATGAGCATGTTGTTTTGATGTGCTTTCGGCTGTCTTATGTCTTATCATTTTTATCTCCCTATTGTCCTTGGTTATTCGGTAGGTATTGGAATTTGGAACAAGGAAAGGGTTAAATCGACACCAAACGGCTTATGTATGGCAATCCGTTGGCAATCAAAATTTAACCCTTTACTCCAACATACGCCTTTCTAAGTCTTTGCAAACTGAGCAGACACAAATTAGACGGCTCATGTAGGAGTCTTCTGATCAGGGTCTGCTCTGTTTGCTTATGATATAATATAGACATGATTCTACAGTTTCTACCATAGCTAAAACCTTCTATGTCCAAATGTTATTATATATAAAAAATAATCTAATTAATATTCATTATGTCATTATTCCTTACATGAATATTCATGAAGCAAAGGGTTAAAAGTGAAATGTCCCATTCAGTGCGATACTAGATACTTTGTTAGAATATCCCGAATGTCAAATAATGCAGATCTTGATCAGAAGGCTTCTGGGTTAGCTTTCTTGATCTGCACTGTTTGCAAATTCCCAATTTAAAACGTTAAATGACACGACAGTTAATGCTCTCTAAAGCAGCCTCCCACAAGAGACAAACGCCTTTTCACGCATTTGCAAACAGAGTTGACCCAGATCAGAGGCTCCTATAGGAGCCGTCCGATCAGGGTCAGCTCTGTTTGCTAATGAAAATTGATAGATCTGTGTTTTTAGTTTCTAAAATGGCTACAGTGTTACACCATCTATATTCCATTATAACTATTATGTCAATTAATATTCAGTGGGTATTGAAAATTGGACTACATATAGATCAGGGAAAGGGTTAAAGCCTTTTATGGCTTAATGTGGGACGAATGTTATGCAGAAAGCTTAATCTCTCTGCATTACTTTCGGTCTGCAGTAAACAACCATACGATTTAACGCTTACTCCATAAATACGTCTTTTCAAACAGACGACTCATTTTGGTAGCGGTCTGATCAGGACCTGTTCTAGTTACTTATGGAATAATATAGATCTGATTCTACAGTTTCATATTGGCAAACATTTCATGAGTTACTATGATATTTCAAAAATGGTTCTAATTAATATTCATGACGTCATCATTTCTTTCATGAATATCCACGGAGTAAAGGGTTAAAGCCACCAATAATATTATGTTATAAAGGGGTCGCTGTACAGTGATTCTATTGTATCTAATAATATCAATTGTACGTACCGTGGATTATTTTTAGTATTTCTTACATAGCCTGCATGTAGGTGAGATGTTGTGATGGTTAGCGTGGGCCTACACTATGTTCCTTTCGACAAAATAATCTTAACCCTGCTTTGAAAGCATAATGTCTCCTCCAATTAGGAGCTGGTGCAATGGTGAGTTACTCGGCGTCTCATCTGGATCCAAACTGTTTGCAAATGAGAGTCAAGTCGCCAATAGCGGGATATGGGTTAATTCTCAATTATTCCATTTGGGGGCGAACGCTTGATGTCTTGTCATGTTTTGTCATACCAGCATTCGCGCGTCAAACATATACAGTACAACTCGATACTACGAGCACTCGAAAACGTACCGTTATTGATCTTTAACATTGTGGTAGCTTAATGCAGGATGAAAGTCATGCAGAGAGCTCTTCTAGGAGCTTTCTGCATCACTTTCACCCCGCATTAAGCAGCCACCTGCCTACAAAGACATACATTCTTCATTATTAAAAAAGTTCGTAGTATCGAGTTTGTACTGTGAATACTTTACAATCCTAACGTCAGGCCAGACGCATATCAGAGTCAGCATGTTAGCCCTTTGGAATGCTAAATTTTCAAAGTGGAATTTTCCATCATCGTTTAACGCTTTATTCCATGAATATTCATGTAAGAAAAAATGACATCATGAATATTAATTAGATTATTTGTTATAATAGCACATGGGCACAGGCCATGGCAGAAACTGTAAAATCATATCTATATTATTTCATAAGCAAACATAGCAGACCCTGATCAGACGGCTCCTACAAGGACCGTTTGATCTGGGTCTACACTGTTTGCAAAGGCACAGAGAGGCGTATTGATGGAGTAAAGCTTAATCAAATGATGATGTCTATTCAGAATGAAAGGGTTTAATTTGCGAGAGGAATTTGAATAACAAACAATGCAGATCCTGATCAGAAAGCTCCTCTAGTAACCATCTGATCTTGGTCTACATCGTATGCAAATATGGGTATTCGTTTCCTGCACTCAAGGGGTTACCCCGTTGCTTCACAAAGACGAGTATTTATGACCGAGATCAGACATTATCTGGTAGAGCCGTCTAATCGGAGTCTACTCTGTTGGCCTTTGTAGCGCTCACCTGATTATCTACGATTTTCAATGGCAAAAATAATGTTTATTTAGTATTTTCAAAAACAGTTATAGTAGAACCTGTCCTAAGCGGTCGATCATTTAGTGCACATATGAGCCTTAAAAAACAATTGGTTGCTTAATGCAGGGCAAAAGCAATACAGAAGCTGCATTACTATTGCCCTGCATTAACCTATTACCTCATAGGCTATTTTTAGACCCAACCTCTTTGAATTAATCTACCGAAAAGGAGCATCAACTAGAGAAAAGGAATGTTTTAGAATTTTGTAGTTTGAAACCATTGTGATAAATAGAGCATTTGCTCCTATAGGAGCAAATGCTCTATTTATCACAATGGTTTCACAAAGTGACTTTTACAGAGTCGTCAAAAGTCGTCAATATGAGGGAATGGGTTAATGCAGGGCAAAAGCAATACAAAAGGTGCATTATTATTGCCCTGCATTAAGCTACCATCTGCCTTGCAGACCCATGATTAGACCTCTTTTTGATGGACGCTTAAGCCAGGTTCTACTGTAATTGATATTCATTAACTTGTTGTTTCTTGTATGAATATTCATTTAGTAAAGCATTAACCCTTTCGCTGCCAATGCCGGATCTGTGATTACCTATGCAAACAGTTTGGATCCATATGAGACGCCGAGTAACTCGGCGTCTCATTAGGATCCAAACTGTTTGTTACTGATACTATATAAGTTAGCAGACGACAGAGTTTGGCAGTGAAAGGGTTAAGCTACTACATTGTATGGCAGATGTGTTTTCGTATACGTTTCGGTTCTTTATCTCTTTACTCTATAGATACGCATTTTACCACCTATGCAGACAAGGTAGACCCAGATCAGACGGCTCCTGTATGATCTGTCTGATCAGGGTCTGCTCTGTTTACTTGTGAACTAATACAGATCTTATTTTACAATTTCTGTCATGATAAAAAAAATCCTTAGTTGATTAAGTTAATCAATATTCATGATTTATTACATGAATATTCGTGGACTAAATGGTTACGTCTTACGATTAACTCTTCGCTTGCTAAGCGCGTCAATATACCTACCTGTAAATAGTGAAGACCCAGATGAGACAGCTCCTGCAGGAGCTGTCTCATCAGGGTCTGCACTATTTACAAGTTGATTGTGCAACCAGTGCACTCCACAGCAGTGATTGCACAGCGAAATACTTGTACACAGTGAAGATATATGTAATTATACAACAGGACATGGGTAAAGAAGGAGAAATGTGTTTTAAAATTCAGCAAGAGAAGGGTTAACAACTATTATGAGAAACCATTTGTCAAACGTCAGTCCTGTTGTTAGGGTTAAAACAGAAAGTAGGGCACGACGCCTTGCTCTAGTAAGTACAAATGAAATACGGCTATCCTCACGTGACTCAGTAGGAAAAGTACACATTTTTGCTTGTTGGTTAAACAGCCAGTGCATACATTTTACGCAACAAGTTTGGTAAACAGTGTATATTAGAAACTGTCTAATGCGACCACCATAAGCACACACAAAAATGTCACTGTTGGAGGTAGGTGGTAGCTTAATGCAGGACAAACTTATGCAGAAAGCTCCCAAGGGAACATCTTTAATGCGACCACACACACACACACACACACACACACACACACACACACACAATGCCACTCTTGAATTAGGTGGTGGCTTAATGCAGGACAAAAGACCCGACTCGCATTTACAAACAGTCTGGATCCAGATGAGAGTAGACACTTAGTACCTCCGCTTCTCATCAGAAGCCAAACTGTTTGACACTCGATCAGTAACTTCTAACACTCTTGAAAGAAAGTAGATACAATTGCAGCCAACCAGGAATTGGGCAGACATCGCTTTTACAGCAGAATAAGGACGGTTTTTTGTCATGCAAAACAAAGGCCTTTCACACAAGGTCATGCTGAAAGGAAACGTGTTTGGCCTACTTCGAGATTTATTTACGTCTTCCGAGAGTCATGTGCAGCTTATAAGATACAGGTATGGAGTGCATAATACAGAACAAACAAGAAAATCATTGATGCGAAGCATCAAAGGGCGCGTATTACCGAATCATAATCAAACCTATTTTATATAATATTTAAGTAATGTCAACAAAATGTCTAAATGTTTCATCACAAAAGGGCCCTTGAAACGACAGCCATTTCTGTCGGATGACCCTAGTTATACAATGACCCTTTCAGTCTCACACTGGACCCATTATACCTTTTCAGGCTAAATATTCATGTAAGAAATGATGACATCATGAATATTTATTAGCCAACGTTTATATAATGGCATAAGCACAAATATTCAATTTCTAATCTGAACAATTTCTTAAGTTCACAACTTATTGCAGATCTGTAGGTTTTTTAGACATGACAGTATTTATTTCATACTATATATTATCCAATTCGAGATATCAAAGTTCAACTGTATGTCTAAATGAAACGCCAAAGAGTATCATATGTAACTGTAGCCTATCTTGATACTTTGAGCCTAGAGTCACTGGCCATCTCACCAAGATCCAAATTGCCTAACGTACAATAACAGTGAGTTTTCATGTAAGTGTCATTATGACAATTAATTAGTGGCATTTTCATAAAGAAATTTGAACACTGGAAGTTTACCATGGCAGAAACTTTTGCATCAGATCTATATTAGTTAATAATTAAAAAGAGACGATTCAGCAGGAGCCATTATTTTGAGTCTACTCTAGGTTTACCCTGTTTGCAAAGGTGTATCTACGAAGTAAAATGTTGTGCATGGGTCTTAAATCATGCTCTAGCATAAAATATGTGTAAATATTAATTAAAAACACTAATTATTACATATTATTAATAACCCACAGTTCTTCATTCAATTACATTACTTAAGACCTCCTTTCGAGGGATTTACTGTGGCGAAAGGAGTAAGTACTCCGTTTTCGAGGGACTGAGATACAGGGACAGAGTCACACAGGGACATACAGGGACAGAGACACAGAGAGAGACACACGCAGGGATAGAGACAGAGACACACAGGGACAGAGACACACATGTGGGGACACACGGGGAAAGAGAGACAGAGACACGCAGACACAGGGACAGAGACAGAGACACACAGGGATATAGACGGAGACACAGAGACTGGGACACTCAGGGACACACATAGACAAAGCGACAAAGACACGCAGGGACACACGGGGACCGAGACACTCAGGGACACTCAGGGACACACAGAGACAGAGAGACAGAGACACGCATGGCCATTCAGGAACAGATGCACACTGGGACACACAGGGACAGAGACACAGGGACAGAGACACACTGGAACACACATGGACAGAGTTACAGGAAAAGAGATACCCATTGATACAGAGAGACGGAGACACAGGGATACACTAAAACAGATACACACAGGGATAGAGACAGGGGCGGACTATGTGCAATAATACACACTATCCGTATTGTCGTCGGCGCATTTCTTTGTCTTGCCAAGAGTTATAACTCTCCAGCTGATGTCTTTCATCGTTATCCACCTTGTTGATTTTTCATGTGCCAGACACTAATTTGGGAACTTTGAAGAAAATAGTCGACAATTTAAGACTTCAACAGAGAGTTATAGGTGCAAATAGTTCCTTGAAAAAATGAATATGCTTGATTTGACATGTCTGCTGGTTCCTGTGTGGAGCTCAGGCTGTATTTTTGTTGAAAATAAATTATTTCTGATATTGACAAGACATTGACAATGTTTATTTCTTTCCATTTCAGGACTTTTTCCCCATTCGGATGGATATTAAAGAGGCAGTGCTGGGGTCGGCCATGTTGTTTTGGTCGTGTGTTTTTGGACAGTGTTTTTATTCAACGGAGGGTAGTGGAAAAAGTAGACGGTGATTGTATAATCAAACTATGCTTAAACAAAGGGGAAATGTTCATAGATGAACACAGTATACAGGGCTAGACCCAAAATTTGATGTGGTCTAGGCTGCAGGGCCCGAAAGTGACCCATTTTTACATAGATTATATAGGGCGAAATTTGACCGGGCCGACACCTATATTTGCTCATTGCTTCGTTTTCTGGAATACATGTCTATTTTCTGGGGTTTCTCCGTATACATTGTACATTTACTCAGCTTTAGCAGCAGTACAGTAGAACCTGTCTTAAGTGACCATCAAAACGACGTATAATTATAGGTATGTAAGGCATGTGGTAGCTTAATGCAGGTCAAATGTATTGCAGAAAGTTCCTAAAGAAGCTTCATGCATTACTTTTGCCATGCGCCATGCAATCACTTGTTTTTATCACTCCTATACTCGATAAAAGAATGACCGCTCAATACATGTTTTATAGTAGTTCCTTCATCATTATGCGCTTTATATATTTGTTCATACACATACAGTCTTGATATCACCTATTTGAATCCTGAAAGAGCAATTTGGTCACAGTCTACACTGTTTGCTTTTGATGTATGCTGCCCTAATTTAGGTTTATCAAAACGGTGTCAAATTCAATAGATAGAGTGGGAGAGCTGGCGTCGGAATACTTCAGGTAATAAAGGTATTAAATGTTTCATTATTAAATTTGCAATATCTCGACGATACTGTTGTGGCTTTGTTGGCTTTTTGCTTTGTTTATTGGGTTGTGCTTTGTGTTTTTATTTTTGGTTTTTGATTTTTGTTGTTGGTTTTGTTAGGGGTTTTGGGTTGTTAGTTGTTGTTGTTTTTCGGGGGGTCAATAATAGCCAACATAAATTTAGCACAAATGTGGCAGTACCATAGAATCTCACGAAGTGGTTACCTAATGACCTTAATTACTTTCAAATGCAGAGAACCCCCTTACGGGTTTTCTGCATAACTTTTGTCCTGAATGATGCTTTAACATATCTGAAACATCCAGCATTAGACATTACATTAAAACCTCCCTCATGCAAACCACCAAAAGGAAGTAAAATAGGGGCCTTAATGGCAGGTGGTAGCTTAACCCTTTTAAAATACATTTCTCCTTCTTTACCCACGCCTTGTTGTATAATTAGATATATATTCACTGTGCACAAGTATTTCGCGGTGAAATCACTGCTGTGAAGTGCACTGGTTGCACAATCAACTTGTAAATAGTGCAGACCCTGATGAGACAGCTCCTGCAGGAGCTGTCTCATCTTGGTCTTCACTATTTACAGGTAGGTATATTGACGTGAATAGCAAGCGAAGGGTTAATGCAGGACGAAAGTTAGACAGAAAACTCCCACGCAGGAGCTTTCTGCATTACTTTCGTCCTGCATTAAGCGAGTACCTGGTTTAGAAACCGGACATTGTCTATTTACTAAGTGGTTATACAGTATAGTTGGTGGTCGTTATAGAGAGGTTTGACTGGAATACCGTCTACAATAGAACAGGTCTCAAATGGTTATCAAACAAAAATATAATTACGAGGCCTATAAGGCAGTTAGCGTAATGCAGGTCAAAAGTAATTCAGAAAGCTCCTATAATTTAAGACTTCTACTGCAGAGTTACATTTGCTCATCGCTTCGTTTTCTGGAGGTCATGTCAATTTTCTGGGGTTTATGCGTATACATGTATGGCATGTATTTACTCAGCTTTAGCATTACAGTAGAATCTGTCTTAAGTGACCATCAAAACGAAGTTTGTAAGAGAGGTTGCGGCTTAATGCAGGTCAAAAGTAATGCAGAAAGATAGGAGCTTTCCGCATTACTTTTGCGCTGCATTAAGCAACCACCTGCTTTTTATCACTCCTGGGTTCAATAAATGAATGTCCGCTTAAGACATGTATTAATGTGTTTATGATCAACATCTAGAGCGGGTAAATCTACTACTTATAGGATTTGTGAAAGCAGTGCATGCCAAGGCAACATTTTAACATTGTTTTGTGCTAAGAAGGATACATTTAACTGCTTTCAAAACAAAGGTCTTCTTTATAAAAATTGCACAACATACATATATAGAACGTTCTGTGCATTTAATACCGAAATGTTGTGTGAAAAGAAATAGAACGGTTTGATCTAACAATGTAACCTCCAGGTCAAATAAATACAAAAAAAAGTTCACAAATACATGTAGAACAAATCGTATGTACTAATACTATGTTATACCCTATACCCTTATCCATGAATATTCTTGTCAGAAGAATGACGTCATGCATATCAATTAGATTAGTTGTTATAATAACACATGCATGATACAAGATTTTTTGGCGATGGCAGAAACTGTACAAGCATATCTATATCATAGCATAAGCAAATAGCAGACCCTGGTCAGACGGCTCCTATAGGAGTCGTTTGATCTGGGTCCGCTCTGTTTGCAAAAGCGTGAAAATGCGTTTAATGTGAATGAAGGGGTTAATCCTTCTCGTGCTAAGGGCGATCTGAATTCGCATTTGAAAACAGTGTGGATCCAGATGAGATATCGCGTACCTCGGTGTCTCATCAGGACCCAATGTATTTGACACTCAGGCAACAGTTTATTAAAAAATATACAGTGAATCCTTGTTACAACGGAGTTGTTTGTTTCCAGACATTGTGCTGGTATAACGAGGTTTAAATATGAAAGGAACCATATGACCAGATTTAAACTAGTACCAACAGGTGAACTTTTTGCACTTCTTGTGTTCTGCATTAAGCGATCACCTGTCTTATTGGTATTGTACATATTTATTCAGTGGTTGTTTCAAAGACGTTCCACGCTAATTTTGTTTCAAGGCATACTGCCGGTATAACGAGGGTGCCATTGTAACGAATGCCGGTATAACGAGGGTGCCATTGTAACGAATGCCGGTATAACGAGGGTGCCATTGTAACGAATGCCGGTATAACGAGGGTGACATTGTAACGAATGTCGGTATAATGAGGGTTCACTGTATAATAGTTGTTGAAGATTAACATGACTTCGTGTATTACCATGTAGTACCCGACTTACCATGTAGTACCCGACTTATTTGCACACATTACCATGTAGTGTCCTACTTATGTGCATACGTTACCATGCAATACCCGACTTATTTGCACACATTACCATGTAGTATCCTACTTATGTGCATACGTTACCATGCAATACCCGACTTATTTGCACACATTACCATGTAGTATCCTACTTATTTGCACACGTTACCATGTAGTACCCGACTTATTTGCACTCCCCGCCGATCCGTAAAGCTATGTAATTCAAATTGACGCAATTTTGATAAACTTAACCCTTTCCCCGTTCAATAGTCATGTAAAAAATAATGACATACTGAATATAAATTAGCTGAATGTGTATAGTGTCAACATTTCAAGGATCGTTTTTGCTTGGACAAAAACTATAGAATCAGATATATGTCATGTCAAAATCAAACAGAGCAGACTCTGATTAGACGACTCTGTTTGCAAATGCATGAAAAGGTGTTCTTACGAAGGAAAGGGTTAAGCTAGAGTAACATAGTAACAAACAGTGTGAAGACCTCTCTATAACGGTCACTAAATTACATCAATTTTTTTGTGTAAAAGACAGGTGGCTGCTTAAAGCAAGGTGGGAGTCAAACAGAACGCTCCTACAGGAACGTTCTGTTTCACTTTCACCTTGCTTTATGCAACCACCTGTCCTAAATACCAACTATTTAACACAATTTAGTGGCCGTTATAGAGAGGTTTTACTGCAGTGTGAAGACCTAGATGAAACCGTTCCTTCGATATGGTTTGCTGTATGTGCCTATGCTTATCTTATATTACAATATCCTACACATAATTGGAGGAATTGTACGCTTTACATGCAACGGTCAACTGCAAATATCGAGTGTTGCTGTTTGAAATGGAATTAAATCTGAACTGCTTTTATAAAGTTGATAAATTATTAAAATGACATGTCATAAAGGGAAGACTTTTAGGTCATTGACCTTCTGTCTGATGGTTTTCCTAAGACATCAATTCGGGACACCCCGCTCAGGTTTCGCGCACTCATCAAATTCAATGTGTGGTGGCCTTGATCGCTCTCTGGGTTGTCCTTTAGAAAGCCGTCGATGAATGGATAATTGGTAAACAGTTTGGGCCCAGACCAGAAGTCGAGTTACTCGGCGGCTTATTCGTATCGAATTAAGTTGGCGCTCAAATTGCATCGTTGAAGAGAAAGAGAGCTTGATATATTTTTTTTCAGAATGAAGCAGACGACCAGGCGGGTAGACGCTATATTTTATCTAAGCGTGTCAGGTAATAGTACACACGACATGTCAAGGGCACAATCGCGTAAAAAGGCAGAACAAAAGACTTACTCAAGTTCGAAATTATT
Organism: Azorinus chamasolen; assembly: GCA_963576725.1. Classification (NCBI taxonomy): domain Eukaryota; kingdom Metazoa; phylum Mollusca; class Bivalvia; order Cardiida; family Solecurtidae; genus Azorinus; species Azorinus chamasolen. The sequence continues at coordinate 54,257,431 of OY755249.1, forward strand.
CGTACATCTAAAACGGTTTTATAAAGTGGTTTACAAATAACCGAAACAATTCGGTCAGATGAACTTTACAAAAATCTAGAACATTGTTTGGATCCGAATAAAATTGAAGTTGTCTCCAATGGCGTCAGATATGTAGGAATCTCCCATTTTCATATTCGTGACGTACTACATCATTGGACTAGCTTTTTACTTCATGAATATTCACTGAGGAATGAATAAAGTTATTGAATTTAATAAGATGATTTTTTTTTATGATTTTATGTCAACACACTCAGGAAGTTTGTCTTACTTATAGGTTATATTTTTAAAATTATGAATTTTGAAAACTTCTTTGAAAATGGTTTCTTAACTCTTTCCTTGTTCTATATTTATTCCTATTTATACCTACTGAATATTTATTGACGAATTAGTTATAATCAAACATGGAAAGTGGAACATTGTTGCCATTTTACAAACTAAAGAAATATATATATATTTCATATTCCATTAGCAAACGGAGCAGCCCCTATAGGAACCATCTAATCTGGGTCTACTCTGTTTGCTAATGTGTTAAAACACGTTTATATAAAGGAAAGGTTAATTTAGAAAAGCCTTATAATAGCCAATATTGAAACTGTTGAATCAGATCTATATTATTTCATTAAAGCAATTATAGCAGAACCTGATAATACAGCTCATACAGAAGCCCTTTGATATGTGTCTACTCTATTTGCAAAGTCGTGAAAGGGCACGTGCACATCTATGCAGTAATGTGTTAACCTTAAGTTTAAACACACGACCTTAACGGTATAAAAAAGTAACATTGGGTGCATAGGCGATGTATTACTGCACTCGTGTTCTTGCATTCAAACTGATAGTCACAAGCGGAACAGGTCACCGTACGCTTTAATCTATTCTGAACGATATGTTTTATCTTCTAAACATTATCATTCAAGAATATCGGTCATAATGTTTCATGCAGTGACTTTTCACATCAAGTCATGAGAGGTGGATCCAAACTGGTTAAGATAAAGCGCTGTTACCAGAATGAGCGGGCTAAGGGGTATGACAAAGCGGCTGTTCTACGGTCTGGCTTTTGACTTACACCAGGTGAGATAATCTCGTGGAATGCGATACTTGTTAGGTTAGTGTGCCAAGGCTGTCTGGCATGAACTGGAACAAAGCACGGCGCTGAGCGATAAAAATAGACCCGGTGGGGAAAATATGTAAATACGTATCCTCTCTATGGCGTAGGAATACTAGGTGACGTACAGAATAGTAGGAAAGTAGGACCGGTCAGAATTAAGCGCGTCACAAACGTTGTTCGATCAGCGCATATTGTCTTCAGGAGTGAAAGGCGTTATTATGATTGGACAATTCTCACAGCTCTCATAAATGTATATGATTATTATAACTTAATTGATTTACATGTGTTTCTGTCAGCCTGTGTCACTCGGATTGTCTGGAAAACCCCGGCTAACGTAACGCAGGCTTTGTAGTCATTTATTTATTTATCAGCCTCCATAAACGGAGAGTAGGCTAGTACATGATACAAATATGATACAAGTAATACATAGCAACTAATGCATAGCAACTTGTCACAAAATAAATAAACGGATAGAAAAGAAAGATTAAATTGAATAAACAGAACAGTAAAACTGACTAAATAAAATTAATAAATCCACCACACACTGAAATAATATGAATACGTGGCATACAATGCACCCGCACAACTCTTTATCGAAACGAAATATAGAAGAATTAATAAGGAGCATCTAGACACGAAACAGAACTATATAGATCCATACGCAAAACAGATCAGACCCATACCAGACGGTTCCTACAGGAGCAGTCTGATCTGGGCGCACTCTGTTTTCTAAAGTCTTGAAAAGGCGTTAATATTATGAAGGAAAGGGTTAACCTATAGGAACAAAGCCGTACTAAACATATTAAGCAGAGTATTCTTCTTCTGTACTTATATACGGTATACAAAGTGCCAAATTTAAAAGTGTCGTCTGCAATAATAATTTCATATTAAATATAATTCTTAACTAAATAATAAAGGTATATTAGTAAAACATTTGTTTTTAACCCTTTCCCTGTTCTATGTTTAATCCAAATTCCAATACCTACAGAATATTCATTGACAGAATATTTATAAAGAAATATGGAAGGTGGAACATTGTAGACATTTTAGAAAGCAAAAAAAACTGATATTTCAAGTTCTATTAGCAAACAGAGTAGACCCTGATCAGACGGCTCCTGTAGGAGCCGTCTGATCTGGGTCTACTCTATTTGCAAATGCGTGAAAACGCGTTTATATGAGGGAAAGGGTTAAAAACCTGTATTCTTGGGCTAAAATAATACAGAAAACAGTGAAGTCCCAGGTCAGATGCCGCCTTGAAAAGGCGGCATCTGACCTTGGGACTGCATTGTTTTCAATGGTGCCACAAGGCGACATTGGCACCGAAAGAGTTAAAACAACTTCTAGTCAAATGCAGTTAAACGCAACACAGACAGCTTCCATGAGAATGTTCTGTGTCACTGTTGTGCCAACTTAAGCAACAGTGAATAGTCATGTTAAAGTAAAAATAACATAACCAAAAGCAATTGTATTAATTGTTATGTGATGCTTACCTTTCAGCCTCCTGTTCGTCCGCCATCTTGGAAAAGTCTAAACATTCGCGACCGTACAGCTTGCACCACAGTGATAATAGCACAAGGACACCGAGCTTTTGAGTATTGCAGATACTTTACAATCGTATTTATATTATATAATAAACAACCGATCAGACCTTGACCAGATGGCTCCTACGGAAGCCGTCTAAACTTGGTCTACTCTGTTTAAATAGGCATAGAAATACCTATTTATGGAGTAAAGGATCAACCATTTACTCCATGAATATTCATGGTAGAAAGAATTATATAATGAATATAAATTCGATGAAATTTTATAATACTGCAGACGAATCCGAGATTTTGTTTAGTGTTGCCATGGTAGAAACTGTAGAATAACATCTATATTATTCCATAAGCAAACAGAGGAGACCCTCATTAGACGGTCCCTACAGGGGTCGTCTTCTACAGGAGTCGTCGTCTTCTACAGGAGCCGTCTTCTACAGGAGCCGTCTGTTCTAGGTGCACTCTGTTTGCAAATGTATTAACCCTTTTCTCCATAAATACGCCTTTCTGTGCCTCTGTAATAACCACTCCTTGAAACCATTGTGAGCAAATGCTCTATTTATCACAATGGTTGCAAACTACAAAATGCTAAAATTTTACTTTTCTCTAGTAAATGCTCCTTTTGGGTAGATTCATTCAAAGAGGTTGGGTCTAAAAATAGCCTATGGAGGAAAGGGTTAAAAGGTGTATTTATTGAGTAAAGGGTGAAGAACCATAGACTAGGTTTGGTTGTCCTAGTGACTGAATATTGTGTCTAAACCCTTTACTTCGTGAATATTCGTTAAATGAATGTTTATAATGGCCAATGAAATGTGTTTGCCATTTCAGAAACTGTTGAATCAAATTTATAGCTTACCATAAGCAAACAGAGTAGATCTGATCTGGGCCTACGTACCATGTTTGAAAAGGCGCCTAAAGGCGTATTTATCATGTAAAAGGTTTAAACCTATGAAGTGTTCATCAGTACACCCAGATCTACATAAAAATATGAGAGGGATATTTAGGTAATCTACCACCAACCCCTGTATTTCCTTCATAATTATTTAGAATCACCGGTCCGGGTAGACTCTTAGAAGTACAAACAAGATAAGTAGGTTTTGGCGGAGAGGTAAAATACACTGGAACTTCGATATCTCGAACTCGGATAACTCGAAATTCGATATAATTCGAATTAAACTTCGGCCCCTACCAAAAGTTGCACTACAGAATTATTCTAACCCCCCCCCCCCCCCCCCCCCCCCCCCTGCACATAGCTATAAAGAACTGCGACAGCTTGATCTGCATTTAGAGGTCACATCGAGAATGTTTCCAAGTTAGAAATAGGCTGACTCGAGCTCCCGTTATCTCGAAGTAATTTGTATCGCCCCTCAATGTTCGAGATATCGAGGTCCCACTGTATATAGATAGATCAGTACTAATCGTATCTACAGTTCAGAAGGTATCCGAATATATCAGTACTAATCGTATCTACAGTTCAGAAGGTTTCCGAATAGATCAGTACTAATCGTATCTACAGTTCAGAAGGTATCCGAATAGGCCAGTACTAATCGTATCTACAGTTCTGAAGGTTTCCGAATAGACCAGTACTCATCGTATCTACAGTTCAGAAGGTATCCGAATAGATCAGTACTCGTATCTACAGTTCAGAAGGTATCCGAATCAGTACTAATCGTATCTACAGTTCAGAAGGTATCCGAATAGATCAGTACTAATCGTATCTACAGTTCAGAAGGTATCCGAATAGATCATTACTAATCGTATCTACGGTTCAGAAGGTATCCGAATAGACCAGTACTAATCGTATCTACGTTTCAGAAGGTATCCGAATAGACCAGTACTCATCGTATCTACGGTTCAGAAGGTATCCGAATAGACCAGTACTAATCGTATCTACGGTTCAGAAGGTATCCGAATAGACCAGTACTAATCGTATCTACGTTTCAGAAGGTATCCGAATAGACCAGTACTCATCGTATCTACGGTTCAGAAGATATCCGAATAGACCAGTACTCATCGTATCTACAGTTCTGAAGGTATCCGAATAAATCAGTATTAATCGTATCTACAGTTCTGAAGGTATCCGAATAGATCAGTATTAATCGTATCTACAGTTCTGAAGGTATCCGAATTCTCTATTTGGAGTGCCTATCAGTTATCGATGTCCGAAAAATGGACACTATGCAATTAAACCCCATGTCTCATGAATATTCGCATACGAAATGATTATATTATGGATATTTATGTGCTAATTTCTTATGATGGCATGATAACACGTGGTGTTTTAGCCCAGACAGAGGCTGTAGAATCAGATCTATATTATATATAAGCAAACAGAGCAGACCCTGATCAGACGACTTCTATAGGAACCGTCTGGTCTGGGTCTACTATGTTGCTTGCTACTAGGCTAACATAGCTAAAAAAAATTCATTGCAATTCGTATAAGAAAGTATTATGACTGTATCGTCCGCACAGTGAACCGCTTGACCTCTAGAAATCCTTATACTAATCCGCTTTCTGAGTGAAGGAAAGTATTTTTGGTCGCACAATTTACATGTATGCTATTTTCAATGATCCAATTTCTAACCCTTTACCGGATAAATATCCATGTAAGGAACAATGACACAAAGGATATTATTTCTTGGATTTTTTATAATGGTATTATAAACAAGAACTGGGTTTTTTAATCATTACAGAAACTGTAGAATCGGATCTACATAATGGCATAAGCAACCAGAACAGACCCTGATCAGCTGGCTCGTATGGGATACATCTGATCTGAGTATACTCTGTTTGCAAAAGTCTCTGCCAGGTAAAAGGTCAAGCGATTTCTACTAGAAGCACGTCTGCATGTCTCCAGACTTCAAATAGAGATCCCTGAACACGTACAATTATTTTGCTCTTTTGCTGCTTGATAATTATAAGTGATAGACCGGTTTGGATATTACTGACCATCTTTTGATGATGATGATAGGAGATCATGACTTGCTTTTGAGAGGGGAAAAACAGAGAGCATCAACAACTGCAATACAGTGCTCCCTCTCTACAACGACACCCTTTGGGATACGAAAATTGTATGTGTTGTTCAGAGGGAGTTGTTATAGGGAGGGAAAATCAAACATAATTAGTTTGTTTGCAGATCCCCAGATAGGGTGTATTTCGAGAACTAAAACCGTTATGCCTCAATCAAACCCTATGTTGTGACCACTCTTTAGAATCGTCACAAAGTGACGATTCTAAAGAGTGGTCACAACATAGGGTTTGTTTGAGGCATAAAGACAATACGATGGAAAAAAGTTGTTTCTGGAGCCGTGTTGTTTCGGAAACAGTGACATGCGTTATTGTAAGGAGGGAGTCGTTATTGAGAGGGTCGTTGTAGGGAGGGAGCACTGTAGCTGTAAACGATCATCGTTACGATGTATGCGCACGCCTCTGGGTTTCCAGCTTCGGACTGAGGATTCATATGAGACGTCATAGGAGCATGCACAGATTAGGTCCTCGTCCATCGCCCGAAGGGCAACCAGTAGCATAGTACATGTAGTAGTATAAATCTATGTTTCTTTAATTAAGTTCCAGTATATTCACAACAAAATTAGTTCGATTATGTTACCTGTGATACCAGTTATGTCTGAATTATTTACTGTTTCTGATCGGTCCTTTGTAATAGACAGTAAAAACAAACTCTAATGCAACCACCCAAAAAAGAGGTCTATGCCCTTAGACCTTTTTTAATTGTCACCTAAGACAGGTTCTACTGTGATTTGTTTGTAAAGGCACTGAAAGCCCTCCTATAATGTAAAGGATTACAATAAAAACAGGAATTCTAGTAGGGAAGAGTTTAAATACTTTTAGGCAGATGGCTGCTCAATGCAGGGTGAAAGTCATACAGAAAGCTCCTAGAGGAGCTTTCTGCATGACTTTCACCCTGCATTAAGCTGCCATCTGGCTCCAAGACCGATATTCATACTAAATTTAACGTTCGGTTTAGATGGGTTTTACTGTATATGGAAGTCGCACATATGAGCTTCACGTATAGCCATAGAATAATAGAACGAGTGAACGATGTCACTGACTGTGGACTCGTGTTTAGTAAAAACATTTTACAGCAACGACTGCATGGATACATGAATAAACACAAATGTCTTTAAAACAGGCCATTGGTTAGTATAGGATGTAAGTAATACAGAAAGCTAATACAAGATCGTTCTGCATAACTCTTCCTGCATTAAGATACCACCTGTCTTGAACCCTTTACTCCATGAATATACCTTTCTACTCAATTGCAAAGAGAATAGGTCCAGATCAGACGGCTGGTCAGGATCTGTTCTGTTTGCTTATGAAATTATATACAGTTGAACTTCGATATTTCGAACTTCAAGGGACTAAATAAATAAGTTCGAGATAACAGAAGTTCGAGTTGTCCGATTTGTAATCTGGACAATTTCTCAAGCTCATAGCTTAATGCAGGTCTACAGTAATGCTGAAAGCTCCTGCAGGAGCTTTCAGCATTACTGTAGAACTGCATTAAGCTGTGAAATGTGTTTCTAGATATACGTAGTGATACATTTTAGAGCAATTCTGTATTGTAAGATTTTAGAAGGACCGAACTTTTAGTTCGAGTTATCCCAAAGTTCGAGTTATCCGAGTTCGAGATATCGAAGTTCAACTGTACATCTAATTCTACACTTGCTATCATGACTAAAACAGCATGTGTCCGTAAGAAATTTAATGCAACTGATATCCAGGATGTCATTATTTTTTACATGAATATTAATTAACCCTTCGCTTGCTAAGCGCGTCAATATACCTACCTGTAAATAGTGAAGACCCAGATGAGACAGCTCCTGCAGGAGCTGTCTCATCAGGGTCTGCACTATTTACAAGTTGATTGTGCAACCAGAGCAATCCACAGCAGTGATTGCACAGCGAAATACTTGTACACAGTGAAGATATATGTAATTATACAACAGGACATGGGTAAGGAAGGAGAAATGTATTTTAAAATTCAGCAAGAGAAGTGTTAAACAGGGAAAATGGTTAAAGACTGATTATTTGATCGCCGCATGAGCGGCGATCACTAATGGAATGTTCAAAAGTATTTACCCATGTAGGAGAGGTAGCGACAAGTTTTACAAAGTCTATTCTGCGTATATTGGTGAGAAGAACCAAATGAATTGGCACATGAGGGCGTGGCAGAGAATAGTTTCTATCTACATTATTGATGTAGTGAAATATGTGATGTAAAAACCTTCATACGATGTTTAAAAAGAAATTTATCAAACAAATGTACAATAATAACAATAATTATGACACTTTTTTCGTCGAAGTATCGACATTAAATGCCAAAAACAGTTTTGTAAACATAAATGAAGCCGGGTCAAAGTCGCAGAATTGAAGCCGGGTCAAAACTGTAGTCGTGCACCTGTTTGCGGTGCTCTCGTTCTAAATTATGCCCTTCAGAGATTTTGACATATTACAGTATTGTTTATTGTCCAAAAATGTCGACAAAAGTAATACATACATCAGTATATTTATACACGTGATATACACATGTTAAGTTATGAATAGATTCAAACTCTTTGCTAGTGCCTTTAATTGTGAAAGCGATATATACATCTTCAATTTCCCTTGAAGTATGTCTGGCCTGATAGCGTAGTGGTTACCACGGTCGCCTATCGTGCAGTCAGCTCTGGTTCGATTCTCACCACTGACGAAACTTTTTTTTCTCTCTTTTTCCTTTCTATTTTTTTTTAATGACGGTTTGGGTTTTTACTGGGATAGTTAATGATAATTATCCATATTAAGTGTTTTTTCTTTCAACTGATACGTTATTTTTGGTAAAACAAATTTGTAGAAAGATTAAAAATAGTTCCTGTTGTAAGAAGAAATTCCTACACCTACTATACAAATAAACCTCTACTGTACATATAAACTTAGGTTTATTATGCTACCCCTTTATTACGTCACTAGCGGCTGTAGTGACGGGATAAAATATTTATCCTCTTACCTTTTGGTATCGTCAATATGCCTCTGAACCAATCAATGACCGACCTAGATATTTGTGTCAAGTTTCATGTGATACTTCCAACAATGCATAATTATGTCATAATAGTTTTACCAGGTATTAACTTGTTACAGTTTGCAACAGAGTTCTTTATCAGCATGCCATAGTATATTTTCTTGTTTACATAGTTATTTGTTTCATAATAAATGACTATATTTTTAATTTATAGCCTTGTCTCTTTATTATCACCTTTTTAGAGAAGGGGAGTAGGATATTCATTTATCCTCATTTTTTTAGCTCACCAGAGCACGACGTGCTCATGCTGAGCTTTTAGGATCGTTGGATGTTCCTCGTCTGTTGTCCGTTGAGATACCACATTTTGCACTTGATCTCTAAGTAAATTGGTTTGTGTTTTGCCCTGCATGAAATTTAGGTCAATCTCGAATATGGGTCACCTGGGCTCAAAAACAAGGTCACTAGGTCAACTCTTAGAAAATCTTGTTAATGCTCTAGAAGCTACAAATCTTATTGGATCTTACTGAAATTTTATCAGAATGTGTCTCCATGAAATCTACGCCAAGTTCGAATATTGGTCATGTCGGGTCAAAAACTAGGTCACTAGGTCAAATCTTACAAAAATCCTAAACACTCTGGAGGCCACATTTTGCACTTGATCTTTAAGTAAATTGGTTTGTGTATTGACCCTGATGAAATCTAGGTCAAGTTCGAATATGAATCGCCTGCAGTCATAAACTAGGCCACTAGGTCAAATCATAGAAAAATCTTGTTCACACTCAAGTGGCTACAAATGTTATCAGATCTTACTGAAATTTTATCAGAATGTTTGTCCACATGCAATCTTGGTCAAGTTCAAATATGGATCATGTCGGGTTCAAAACTAGGTCACTACGTCATTACACTCTTGAGGCTACATATCTCGTTAAGTTTTAATGAAATGTTGTATTTCAATTGTCTTAAAAAAACAGTTCCTTATTAAAAACCTTCCTTGTATACAAATTTCGCGGCGATCCAATGCCTTGCATCAGTATTCGTCTTGTGATATATATGTGAATGTTTACATTAGCAGGATTTCAGTGTACAAGAAATACTCATTGTGTATATTTGGGATAAGAGGTTTTACTGCAGTTAAAGGGGAATAATCCAATTTTGGAAAATGAAACAAATTAAAAGAACATGCAATTTTGTAACAGTTACATGTACTTAGTAGACTTTAGTGATCCCGAAAACTTTCAGTTAACACTCTATTAATGTAAATATGGACCATTTCCAAGCTCCACACCGTCCATTAATGTGCTGTTACATAAAGGCTGCTAATTTGCATAATGCTTCATCAAGGTCTACATAGCGGGTACCACTTTGTTAAAGATAGTACAATGTACATTTGATAGTACTTACTATAGTACATTAGAGAGTACATGTACATTAGATAGTACATTAGACAGTACATTAAATAGCACATACTACAGTACATTAGAGAGTACATGTACATTAAATAGTACATTAGACAGTACATTAGATAGTACATACTATAGTACATTAGAGAGTACATGTACATTAGAGAGTACATTAGACAGAACATTAAATAGTACATTAGATAGTATATTAGACAGTACATTAAATAGTACATTAGATAGAACATAAACTAGTACATTAGACAGTACATTTAATAGTACATTAGATGGAACATTAAATGGTACATTAGATAGTACTTACTATAGTACATTAGAGAGTACATGTGCATTAAACAGTACATTAGACAGTACATTAGATAGTACATTAGATAGAACTTACTATAGTACATTAGAGAGTACATGTACATTAAATAGTACATTAGACACTACATTAAATAGTACATTAGATAGTATAATTATATACTTTAACCATTTACTCCATAAATTTGCCTTTCTACGCCTTTGCAACAGAGTAGATCCAGATCAGACGGCTCCTATAGGAGCCGTCTGATCAGGGTCTGCTCTGGTTGCTTATGATATAATATAGATATGATTATACAGTATCCGCCATGACTAAAAAGTTCCATGTTCATGTGCTATTATAACATTTAATCTTATTAATATTCATGACGTCATTATAATTTTTTTGTATCTTACATGAATATTTATGAAGAAAATGATTAATTAGTACAATAGACAGTGCATTAAATAGTACATTAGTTGGTACACACGAATGACACGATAGTATATAATATAGTACATTAGATAGCACAATAAAAGTACATTAGATAGTACATTGCATGGCCTGCATTGTTTATTCAACAGTTTCAGAACTCCTCAGACCCTTTTGTCCAGGTTTTTTTCTACACATACTCTTTTATATGTTAACGCTTGCTGTGCGGGACATGAGTCACTAATGTCATATGCAAAACAGTGTAGACCCAGATGAGAGGGCTCCTAGAGGAGCCCTCTCATCAGGGTCTGCACTGTTTGCCATGTTACACTTTTATTTAGAAAAATCCCCAAATATTCACCATAGGCTTGACCTGTTTGAATTTTGGAATAGTCCATTTAAAAAATCAGCGTAGTAATGGTTAAACGGCACCTACGTAATGCGATCCGTTCATTAATTCACATGAATGACCTAAAATGTAGGTGGCTGCTTAATGCAAACAGAAGCAAGGCTAAAAGCCCAACGAAGAGTTTTCTGCATAACTTTAGTTCTCCATTAAGTTACTTTAGTGTTTAACCATTTCCCCGTTGAATATTCATGCAAGAAAAAAATGACCTCATGAATATTAATTAGAATATGTATATTCATGACATTTTGGTTTAGGCAGAAATAACAGATTCATGTCTATATTATACCATAAGCAAACAGAGCAGACCCTGATTAGACGACTCCTATAGGAACCGTCTGAGCTGGGTCTTCTCTGTTTGCAAATGCGTGAAAAAGCGTTAAATTCCCCAATTAGACTGCATAGTTATTTTGCCAACATGGTGTGTAAAACTTTGTTTTTGTCACTGCGTTTTAAGACACAATGTCCAATTACTGGGACAACGAGATCTAGCACTACAATCATAAAGTGACTGGGATAACGAGATCTAGCGCTACAGTCATAAAGTGACTGGGACAACGAGATCTAGCACTACAATCATAAAGTGATAGTATCGAGAGGCAATAAATCTTTACAAAGACCCGATAGGAATTCGAACCCATGCATCTCGCTTCGAAAGAGAATATTTCAGAATGTGTGCCACGATTGAAAATAGCCTTATGTAAAGGCAAAACGTGTTTATACCACAGTCATGTCTGTCTTAAGCGACCATCAGAACGAGGTTTTATAAATGGTTGGTCTATAAGTCTGGTGGTAGCTTAATGCAGGTCAAAAGTAATACAGAAAGCTCCTATATGACCAATCAAGATACCTGAGAATGAATTCTGGGTCCATTCTTATAAAACTTTTAGTTGAGTCTGAGTACGTTCTCAAGCTTTTGATTGGTCAGATTTGAGCCAGAGGCTCAAATCTGACCAATCAAAAGCTTGAGAACTCAAATCTGACCAATCAAAAGCTTGAGAACGAAACTCAGACTCAACTAAAAGCTTTATAAGCATGGACCTAGATTTCAAACCCTAGCTGTCAGATACTCATCAGTCTACAAATAGACACCCTGAAACAAACAAAATCGTGCCATAGACTAATTCGAAAACATATATCGTTTGAAATAGAGTTTTGAGGTAATGTTTCCAACATGCGAGCTTTTACAAGTACATACACTCTACTTGGCGAAAAGTACACGTGCACTCTATAATCATCTGAAACAATCCAGCGTGGAATACTGATAGTGTTTTTCCGAGACAGATAAATGTCTGTGACCAAAGAGAAATCCATTTTTATCCATTATCCTCATAAAAATCCAATGGTGTCTGCTTAGTCTGGCTCTGTTCAGAGGTCCAGATAAGATGCGTAAATTAAAAACATTTTCAAGAATAACTTCCTTATTTCCTTATTTCTCCACCAAACCTATTTTGTGACCTTCTTTAGAATAATTTGTCTCGAAAAGACAATTATAAAGAGTGGTCACAATATAGGGATTGGTGAAGAAAGGACTATTTTAGTGTTTGTTTTAGTTTTAGCTCTGTTTGTTGTAATTTTACATTACGTCCAATTCATGATTTTGAAAACAATACAGTGTCCGAATGTCAAACAGCTTGGATCCTGATGAGACGTCAAGTTACTCGGCGTCTCATCTGGATCCATTCTGTATGCAAATGTGAGTCAGGTCGTGCTAGGGACAATGCAGAATAAACGCCAAGTAACAGACAGGTCCACCCACATTAGCTATTGGGTTACCTAATGTCTCACCAAACTGATCAATGATGTACACATGGATCGATTCTATTATTTTTTTTTTTCCATTTGGCCTTTAGTATGCTAGAAGGATATGCATGATGACCTTTGAAACAGATTTGACCCATGCATCTGACTGAGTGTAGCAATGTATGCATCGTGGCTTTAGAGGTCCGGGTGCATGTTACTCTGGAAAAAACAGAATTGTGTAGTTTTGAAACCATTGTGGTGATTAGACCATTTGCTTTTATAGGAGCAAAATCTCTGTTTACACTCGTATGACAATGGTTTCAAAATGTGACTTTTGCAGAGGCGTTAAACGCGTCACTATTATATATATATTTAACCTTGGATTTGGAAAAACAAAAGTGAATATAACCGTGCAGGCCACAAGGTTAAATGTAAAATTGAACAATCCTAGGTATTCCCAGATTAGACGCTGCTGCGGTAAATTAAAGTACAAACTCGATAACATGTACCATTATTGACCTTTAACACAGTAGCAGCTTAATGCAGGGTGAAAGTAATGCTGAAAGCTCATCTCATCTAGGAGCTTTCTGCATGAATTTCACCATGAATTAAGCAGTCACCTGCCTACAAAGACATAAATTCTTCATTACTAAAATTTCGTAGTATCGAGTATTTACTGTACAAGGAAACTTTTTGTGCCTAATGTCCTTAAAGAAGTACTGACCACCATTAGAGAGCTTCAGGAGGAGTCTTATGACCGTAGTCTGTGGTTAATTCCTGACAAGTTACTACAAGCTAATCTAATTAATATACACGATGTCATTATTTCTTTCATGAGTATTCGTGGAGTAAAGGGTTAACCCATTCCCTGTTCTATGTTTATTCCAAATTTCAGTACCTACTGAATATTCATGGACAAAATAGTTATAATGAAATATGGAAGGTCAAACATTGTAGCCATTTTAGAAACTAAAGAAACATATGTATCAAATTATATTAGCAAATAGAGTAGACCCTGATCAGATGGCTCCTCTAGGAGCCATCTGATCTGGGTCTACCCTGTTAGCAAATGCGTTAAAACACGTTTATATGAGGGAAAGGGTTAAATGAAAATTAGATATTGATTCATAATATACAGAGATCCAGATAAGATGCTAAAATCAAAACACTTGCAAGAATAAATTCTTTAATTCTCCAACTCTTTGCTGTGACCATCCTTTAAAATGGTCTCTTCGAGACGATTCTAAAGTGTGGTCACAACGTAGGGTTTGGCGGAGAAATGGCGATTTGAATGTTTGAATTTGCATCTTTATCTGCTGTCGATATATATTTTGGCAACTGTTCTTGTAATAGGTTACTTATAACAAGTGACAAAGAGTATATACCCTGAACAGACGTTACATTCTAAGGTGGCGGGTGATTGTGGTTGACACTAATAAAGAAAAGACACAATATATTGTACTAGTTATTTATCAAAGGCAATTTGATACATGTACAATATACGATAAAGTCTCAATATAGCCCAACCAATCATAAATCAAGAAGATGTGGTGTTTGCTTATTGGTGGATGATAATTATACAGAAAGCTCCTATGGGAGCTTTTCTGTATAACGTTTGTCCAGCATTAAGATATCACGTGTCTTTAAGACACATAATTTAACAAATAGTTTTTGCTCTCAGACACCATGTTTAATATACTTTATACTAGTCTTGATAAACTGATATACACTGTTTGCCAAACAGAAGCCGTAGTAATGTCTCTGCAAATGGGTCAATTTTATTTCCATGACTTAAACCCCATATTCCACCATGTTTATTTATGTAAGAGGGGCATTCAATGGCTGAATTTTAACCCTTCGCTTGCTGAATTTTAAAATACATTTCTCCTTCTTTACACATGTCTTGTTGTATAATTACATATATCTTCACTGTCTACAAGTATTTCGCTTTGCAATCACTGCTGTGGAGTGCAATTGTTGCACAATCAACTTGTAAATAGTGCAGATCCTGATGAGACAGCTCCTGCAGGAGCTGTCTCATCTGGGTCTTCACTATTTACAGGTAGGTATATTGACGTGAATAACAAGCGGAGGGTTAAAATGTTTTTTCGATCAAGGGCTGGTTTTGATCACGACCGAAACTGTATAATCAGATCTATATTATTTCATTTATAAGCAAGCAGCAAACCTTGTTTTGACGGCTCCTGCAGTAAACCGAGTATATCTTTTAACCAAAGAGGCACCTGTTGACACGACTTTGCTTAACCCATTCCCTCATATTGACGACTCTGTAAAAGTCACTTTGTGAAACAATTGTGATAAATAGAGCATTTGCTCCTATAGGAGCAAATGCTATATTCATCACAATGGTTTCAAACTACAACATTCTAAAATTTTCCTTTTCTCTAGTTAATGCTCCTTTTTCGGTAGATTTATTCAAAGAGGTTGTATCTAAAATAGCCTATGAGGTAATGGGTTAAAGAGTAGACCCAGATAAGACGGATCTTGTAGGATCAGGGTCTGCAGCTTGCTTATAAATTGACATGGATTTGATTGTACAGTTTATGCCATGGCTAACATTTTATGTATGCACATGCCATTGTGAAAGGTCTGCTAATCAATATGCATGCATGATGCCGTTACATTTGTCATGAATATCTATGAGGTATGCCGTTTAACATTTTCTCCTCAAATACGCCTTTATGTACCTTTGCAAACAGTGTAGATCCAGATCAGACAGCCCTAGATCACGGTCTGCTCTGTTACTTGTGGAATAATATACAATAACCCCTCTCTAACCCGGACGTTCATTTTAGTATAAATATCGGTCTTGGAGACAGGTGGCAGTTTAATGCAGTGTGAAAGTCATGCAGAAAGCTCCTGTAGGAGCTTTCTGCATGACTTTCATCCTGCATTAAGCAGCCAGCTGCCTAAAAGTATTTAAATTCTTCTCTACCAGAATACTGGATTAGAGAGGTTTTACTGTACATCTGATTCTATGTTTTTTGCCATAGCCAAACTTCTTTGTATTCATTAGCCATACTATAAATGAATCTAATTAATATTCAAACTTAGTACATGTATTTCTTACTTGAATATTCATGAGGTTTGGTGTTTAAGACTTTAGTGTTGAGGCAATAAGAGGCCACTCTACAACAATTATGTATTAACACTTTCCTCCACAAATACGCCTTTCTACGCCTCTGTAATAATCACTTTATCAAACCATTGTGATAAATAGAGCATTTGCTCCTTAGGAGTAAATGCTCTATTTATCACAATGGTTTCAAATTACAAAATTCTAAAAAATTTCCCTTTTCTCTAGTTAATGCTCCTCCTCGGTTGATTTATGAAAAGTGGTTGGATTTAAAAAATAACCTATGGAGGAAAGGGTTAAATGTATTAAAATGCTACAATATTTCTTCTGCTAAGACTCAACATTTTACAACTCAAATTCCTGCTGCTACATTTTTAACCCTTAGCCTGCTTGAAAAAAAATTGATCTCAAACTCTGATCTGCTACAGTTGTTGCTGACTTTCGATTCTATCAAGCTTTTGAGAAACTATTGACCGAGTGTCAAACAGCTTGGATGCTGATGAGACGCCGAGTTACTCGGCGTCTCATCTGGGTCCAAGCTGTTTGCAAATATCAGTTAAGTCGCGCTTATCAGGCTAAGGGTTAACATTATGTCGATTCGTTTTCTCTTTTTTAATGATAGACATTACATTATCATGCAGCTTGAAGCCTGATGACGTCAAATTCAAATTCAAATTCAAATTCACTTTATTTCTCTCAGTTCACAATACATGAATACATGAGGATATATAAATATTAATACAACAAGAGTTACCTGTCACGTGATATTTGCAATTGCCAGTCACGTGAGGTTACCTGGATCAGGTTTGATAATGAATTCTCAGGTCTCCGCCAATTTCTGCTTCTAATTTGTACCAGAAAACAAAATCTATTTTCATCTCCACATGTCCCAATGCCATAACGCATCTTCCAAGTGCAACCAAAATACCCAACCTTTTTTCACGAGTAAATTCCTGCAATAATAATGTTACAGGCGAAATCTCCTACAAAAGAGTTTGGATTTAACCTTTTCCTCCATAAATACGCCTTTCTACGCCTCTGTAAAAGTCAGTTTTAAGAAACCATTGTGATAAATAGAGCATTTGCTCCATAGGAGCAAATGCTCTATTTATAATTATCACAATGGTTTCAAAATTACACAATTCTAAAAGTTTCCTTTTCTCTAGTAAATGTTCCTTTTCGGTAGATTTATTGAAAGAAGTTGGATCTAAAAATATCCCATGGAGGAAAGGGTTAAACTAGATGCCCAGTGAGCCGACGTCTTACCAGGCTCCAAACTGTTTCGCATACTGAAGACTTAAGAGAATGTACTTTGAATTTGTAGGCAAACAGCGGTTTTGTCAGACAGTCATTGATCGGTGTTCTATTTTTACAATTGCAACGCTGAACCTTCAAATGGACTATTCCAAAATTCAAACAGATCAAGCTTATGGCGAATATTAAGGGATTTTCTTCTACACTTACCTGACAAACGGTGCATACCTTGATGAGAGGGCTCCTTTAGGAGTCCTCTCGTCTGGGTCTACATTGTATGCAAAGGACATGAGTGACTCGTGCCCCGCACTGGGGGGGTTAATAGTTTAATGCGTCATGAATGAGAAAGTATCACAGACGAATAAAGCTATTTCTAGGAGGTGTAAGAGAGGTGTGCCAGAACAAAAAAGACATTTAGGCTAATCGTGTCTGTAAAACAAACACTACGGGAGTAATAGTACATTGAAATGTGTACTCTTACCTGTGTTTTTTACCCATTTACTTCATGAATATTCATGAATGAAATAATGGCATCATGCATATTAATTAGAATCTTTTTTATTTCAGCATGTGAAGACAAGGAAGTTTGTACATAACAGAAACTGTAAAATTCAATAAGCAAACAGAGCAGACCCTGATAAGACAGTTACTGCTCATACAGGTGCAGAGGTGCTCAAAGAGTAGTCTAAACTGATTTATACTGTGATTATGTTTTTTTGTTGTTTTTTTTTTTGACAGAGTTAACCCTTACCCCTCTGGGATAAAAGTAATGTCTGCACAAATTGGAAAAGATACCAGTGTGACTACTTCCGAATCGATCAAACTTTTGACTAAGTGTCAAAAAGCTATGTTAGAGAGATGACGAGTTACTCGGCATCTCATTTGGATTCAAGCTGTCTGTAAATGTGAGTCATGTCGCCGATAACGGGTAGATGTTATTAATGTAAAACCCATCTGAACCGGAATTCTAGTATTAATGCCGGACGAAAGTTATGCAGAAAGCTCCTGTATTAAGCTACCACCTGCCTCTACAACCAAGAATTATACATATTTTATGTGATCGCATTAGAGGGGGTTTACTGCTGCAATATATAACTCCACTGAACCGGAATTCTAGTAGAGAAAAAAATTAAGATACTTTTTGGCAGGTGGCTGTTAATAGAAACTACAAGGTGAAAGTCATACAGAAAGCTCCTAGAGGAACTTTCAGTAGCCTATAACTTTCACCATGCATTAATTAAGCTGCCACATGTCTCCAAAACCGATATTTATACTAAAATTAACATCCTGGGGTTTTACTGTAGGCCTATGAGATTAGAACCAGACAAACATAAAATGTACGTTCAAAGGTACAAACTCTAGATCAGTCTTCTAGCGGATATAGATGTACACGCATTCCGGAAGGTTACCAATTTCTGTGACTGTCACAATTTCATAACCCTGTTTGTACTTGTTGCAGGGTTCATTGGCCAAGAATGTTCTCTGCGTAGGCCTAAGCATCGCATGTCTCGATTTTGATGCCAGAGCGCGTACATGTAGGCCTATACATGTGTGCATGCACGCGATTGTGCATGTTGTAACCCAGACTCACACAGCATGCCTTTCACTAGTTCTATATCACTAACTAGGGTATCATGCCTTTTATTGCACTTGTTAGCTCTATATCACTAATTATTAAAACGTGCCGTCATACCGTACCCATATATTACTACTGTGACTCGTTGATGTCAACTTTGTTTCGTTCCTTACCACTGCAAACATATCAAATATGTCTTAACATCTACACCCCTTGACCACTGTGGAAAAAATATGCCTGCTGTAATTTGGATCTGGTGAAATTAATTATGACCACTTCCAAATTCGACCAAGCTTTTTCAGAAACTGTTGACAGACTGTCGAACAGCTAGGATCATAATGAGACGCCGGGTTAATCTGGGTCCAGTCTGTTTGCAAATATATAATTACATATATCTTCACTGTGTACAAGTATTTCGCTATGCAATCACTGCTGTGGAGAGCACTGGTTGCACAAACAACGTGTAAATAGTGCAGACCCTGATGAGACAGCTCCTGCAGGAGCTGTCTCATCTGGGTCTTCACTATTTACAGGTAGGTATATTGACGTGGACAGCAAGCGAAGGGTTAACTAACGCTTTAGCAAACACAGACGTCTGTTGATGCCTGTTGACGTCTTTTGGCGTCTGTTGAGGCATTTGTAAGCTATCCGTATAACTTTTGCCTTGTAGGCCTACCATCCCGCTTTGTAAAGTCCCCATGGTCTAATCAGTAAGATGTGGGATTTAAAGCATGTTTCACCGTACCTGTATCAGCAGCCAGCCTACTTTTAAAGTCTCCTATGTTTAATCAGTAAGTGGCCACTTAAAACATGTTCCACCGTACATGACTGTGTCAGCAGCCAGCCTACTTTTAAAGTCTCCTAGGTTTAATCAGTAAGTGGCCACCTAAAGCATGTTTCACCGTACCTGTATCAGCAGCCAGCCTACTTTTAAAGTCTCCTAGGTTTAATCAGTAAGTGGCCACTTAAAACATGTTTCACCGTACATGACTGTGTCAGCAGTCAATCTACTTTTCAGGTCTCCTAGGTTTAATCAGTAAGTGGCCAATTAAAACATGTTCCACCGTACCTATATCAGTCATCCTACTTTTAAAGCATCCTATGTTAAATCAGTAAGTGGCCACATAAAACATGTTTCACCGTACTTATATCAGCAGTCATTCTACTTTTTAAGTCGCTTATGTTTAATCAGTAAGTGGTCTGTAGCACTAGATGATACGTTTAACCCTTTCCCTCATATAAACGTGTTTTCACGCATTTGCAAACAGAGTAGACCCAGATCAGACGGCTCCTAGAGGAGCCGTCTGATCAGGGTCTGCTCTGTTAGCTAATAAAAATTGATAGATCTGTTTCTTTACTTTCTAAAATGACTACAATGTTCCACCTTCCATATTTCTTTATAACTATTTTGGTAATGAATATTCAGTAGGTATTGAAATATGGAATAAACGTAGAACAGGGAAAGGGTTAACATTTCGTCAGTATGCAATGTATACAGTAAAACCTCGCTAAGTTCAACTGTCTTGCTGTAAGATATTTGCAAACAGTGTAGACCAAGACCATAGGACTCCTTTAGGAGCCTGCACTGTGTGTCATGAAAACTCAGTGATATATTTCCATACAACATTTTGCTTTCAAATTGATATTCAGGAGACATTTTTAATAATTTAGCAGGTTAATGCATAAAGGCCGAGAATGGAATTTTCAACGTTCGGACCTGAGAGTGTTCACTGTCTGCAATAATTATTCTATCACGCAGACTTAAAATGTTATCGCTGATTGGATATCATTTGGACCAGACACGTGCTGATCTGATATCTCCAATAATACATATTTTCATGGCGGACTTCAAGACCTGATATTATAAACGGATGTCTTCTGATAAACAAAAAGTTCGTCCTCTTCGGTTTCTCGTTCATTACAGTAAAACCTCTCTATAACGGTCACTAAATTGCATCAAGTATCTTTTGTTATAACCAGGTGGCTGCTTAAACAAGATGAAAGTAAAACAGAACGCTCCTATAGGAGCGTTCTGTTTTACTTTCACCTTGCTTTAAGCAACCACCTGCATGCCCTAAATATCAACTAATTAACACAATTCAGTGGCCTTTATAGAGAGGTTTTACTGTAATAACGCACAGTCGCTCGTCATTTCATCTGACTGTCATCAAGGATCGTAAAGATTAAACTCTACGTTACTAGTTCATATTTTTCTTAACCCTTCCCTAGATAGAGACACATTTTAACCATTTACTCTATAAATACGCCTTTCTACGCCATTGCAAACATAGCAGACCTAGATCCAGCAGGAGTCGCCTGTTCTGCCATGTTCGCTTATTAAATAATATGAGTATGATTCTAAAGTTTCTGCCATGACCAAAAACTCATATGTCCATGGGCAATTATAACAAATAATCTAATTAATATTCATGAGGTCATTATTTCTTACATGAATATTCTTTGAGTATAAAGGAGTAATGCCTTTAAACACATGGTAACTATAGAGTAAAATACGTATCTAAGGAGTAAAGTATTAAAAACAATGACATAAAAAAATGGGTGTCAAACATTATATAGTTTTATTAGACTTGGGTCCACGGTTATAATACTTATGAGGCTGAGATCATTCTCAAGTATCTGATTGATCAGATGCTTGATAATTATCTAAGACCTAAATAAAAGGTTTTAAAGCCTCGTGACCAGTTATCATCGAGTTTTACCCCCGTTGACTTCAACGGCACTGGGACAGAGTCTCAAGCAGTTTCGATCCGTAATGTTTCGCAGAATAACCCATCCAATGTGTCTACATGCTAACACAACTTCGTCGTTGTTAACCCTTTCCTTTATATAAACGTGTTTTCACGCATCTGCAAACAGAGTAGACGCAGATCAGACGGCTCCTACAGGAGCAGTCTGATCAGGGTCTGCTCTATTTGCTTATGGAATCTGATAGACATGTTTCTTCAGTTTCTAAAATGGCTACAATGTTCCATCTTCCACAATTCAGTGTAACTGTGTTGGCCATGAATATTCAGTAGGTATGAAAACATTTTATTAAATATAGAGCAGGAAAACGTTAAACCCTTGCCTGCTAGGCGAGACTTGATTGTCATACATGTGTGTATATTTGCAAACAGCTTAGATCCTGATAACTCATCGCATCACGATAAGCGAATAGAGCACTCTGCCATGGATCTACTCTGTTTGCAAAGGCGTATACGCGTATACGTTTATGGAGTAAAAAAACATTAGGTATGGTTCTTTAAATGTACACTGTTTTGTCACGCAAATCGGCATACAGAATACACTCTGATTGGTGAAAAACAGAATAGAACTTGACTAGACGCTGTGTTTTATTTTTTTACCTCGTGAATATTCATTGGTGTGTTTTAACCCTTTCACCGCCGCAGTCGCATAAATTCATCACGACAAATAGTGCAGTCCCAGATCAGACGCCGCCTTGAAAAGGCGGCGTCTGATCAGGGACTTCACTATTTGTCTCAATATCTATTTCTATACATTCTTCATTTCCTTATTTTACTGAATTATTTAACAAACTTGGATTGCAGACGGCAATTAGAAATTTAGCGCCGAAAGGGTTAAAACGGCATTATGAAAACAATTGCAGAAACTGTAGAATCAGATCTATATTATTTATCAAGCAAACAGTGTAGACTCTGATAAGACGGTCCCTAGAGGGTATGTTTGATTTGGATCAACTTCTGTTTTCAAAGACGGAAACGTCTCTGTAGAGAAAGGGTTAAGCGCGTTTGTTGATATTAAACTACAGTAAAACCT
Source organism: Azorinus chamasolen (assembly GCA_963576725.1). Lineage (NCBI taxonomy): Eukaryota > Metazoa > Mollusca > Bivalvia > Cardiida > Solecurtidae > Azorinus > Azorinus chamasolen. The sequence continues at coordinate 54,280,112 of OY755249.1, forward strand.
CTCTATAACGGCCACTAAATTGTGTTAATTAGTCGGTTTTAGGGTAGGTGGCTGCTTAAATCAAGGCGAACGTAAAACAGAACGCTCCTATAGGAGCGTTCTGTTTTAATTTCACCTTGCTTTAAGCAGCCACCTGTCTTTAAAACAAAATACTTTAGTGGCCGTTATAGAGAGGTTTTAATGTAATGAACGAGAAACCGAAGAGGACGAAATGTTTGTTTACCAGAAGACATCAGTTTATAATATCAGGTCTAACATAGCTATAGGAGCGTTCTGTTTTACTTTCACCTTGCTTTAAGCAGCCACCTGTCTTTAACACAAACTACTTAATGTAATTTAGTGGTCGTTAAAGAGAGGTTTTACTGTATATTACAATTGAACATCGATATCTCGAACTCGGATAACTCGAGATAAAAGATCGATCCTTCCAAAAATTACAGTACAGAACAGAGTTTTTCTAAAATGTATCAATGTGTATCTAGAAACACACGTGACCGCTTAATGCCGGTCGAAAGTAATGCTGCTGAAAGCTCCTGTAGGGGTATTCATCATTACTTTAGACCTGCTTCATACTGTGCAATTATTCAGATTAGAAATCGGATGACTCGAAATTCTGTTATTTCCTAGTATAAATTGTATGGTTCCTTCAAGTGTTGAGATATCGAAGTTCAACTGTATTTGAAATATCTAAAGAACCCAAATATAGAAATGTGTTTATCTGGGTCATAACACTGTCGGGTTTTGTTGTGGACGTACGTCTTTTGCAAAATGACAAAGGTTCCACACCTATTCCAGTAATAGTTTCTTGTCCGTTCCATATTAGCCCATTATTGTATGTGACACGCACAGAGCTTTAGACACGTTTATTGCCTGCACGTGACAGTCCTGCAGTCAAACACCTCCCATTTAGTCCAATATTAGCACTCTCGCGGCCTTGCCATATATGATCCTATGAGAGAAAAAACGATGATTGCAGTCTAGAAAATTCCATGCAACGTGTTGATCACGGTATTACTACAGTAAAACCTCTCTATAACAGCCACTAAATTGCGTTAATTATTTGGTATTTAGGGCAGGTGGCCACTTAAAGCAAGGTGAAAGTAAAAGAGAACGCTCCTATAGGAGCGTTCTGTTTTACTTTCACCTTGCTTTAAGCAGCCCTCTGCCTTCGACACAAATTAATTGATGTAATTTAGTGGCCGTTATAGAGAGGTTTTACTGTACTTGAGTCTTATTCTAACTCAATATAAAGTTATTTAACGCATTTGGAAACAGAGTAGACCCAAACCAAAGTTTGTTTTTGTACAACGGGTCTCATTTTCGGAATATAGAGTAAGTAATAAAATATTTCAAGGCGTTATAATTCTAGTAGAAACGAATTTAGATACTTTTAGGCAGGTGACTGCTTAATGCAGGATGAAAGAGCTTTATAAGAGCTTTCTACTTGTATTTCACCCTGCATCAAGCTGCCATCTGTCTCAAAGATCGATATTTATACTAAATTTAACGTCCGATTTAAAGAGGTTCTACTGTATACAAATGCGCTACTCTGAACATTGAGCAAAAACTTATTGACGAAGCATCTGCCTTTCTCTTGCATCACAAGAGGATCAGTCTGATCTAGGTCGTCTCTATGTGCATATGCGTCACTAGTCATCTCTATCAGACCGAGATTTTGTCTTTTGTTTAAATCGAACATGTTGGGTCCTGTTCCTTCGTTGTCAATAGTTTTTCACCAGCAGAAGACACGTTCCCGCATTATAATTTGCGTCAGTCGCCTTATTGGCTGCAGCGAAATACGTCAATATTGCGATGGAAAAGTCAACGAGTACTCAATAAATCCGTTGAGTTCTAAAAGGTGAATAGGAATTGTACTGGAATCTTGCCTTGTATACTTCTCTTGACTTCGCCTAATTGACATGAAAGTATTACTACAAGGTCATTCTTGTGTGTTTGAGAAATCAATTCCGATAAAAGAAAGAATGATTCCGACATCCACGGCCTGATTTGAGAGAAGCTTTTCCACGTGGCGAAGGAAACGACTTTTAATAACGGAACGGCATTGCGATCAGTTTATAGCACCCTTTACAGTTTTATGCAACTGTTCTCTGTCGGTGCAAAATAAATCACATCTGCTAAGATTCTCCTCTGCTTCTGGTTTCAAATGGCGTTTTCTCTTTTAACCTTATCGGGGCCACATTTCTAATTGCCGTCTGCAATCTGTTTTTGTTCAATCATTCGGTACAAAAATGAAAAGAGATAAATAAATGCAAATTTCAAAAGGAATAAAGCACAGATATAGAAATAGAGATTGAGACAAAACAATGAAGTCCCTGATCAGACGCCGCCTTGAAAAGGCGGCGTCTGATCTGGGACTGCACTATTTGTCGTGGTGCATTTATGCGACATCGGCGGTGAATGGGTTAAAACAAATACAAAAATATCAAACAGTGCCGAACAGTCTGAATCCTGAGGAGACGCCGAGTTACTCGGCGTCTCCCCTGGAATGAAGCTGTTTGCAAAGATTATCACCTTTCGCCTGCGGCGGGAAAAATATAAGACCGAAATGTTGCGATTTCTGCTGTAATCTTAACCCTTACAACGCTGAATTTTCAAATAGACTATTCCAAAGTTCAAACAGGTCAAGCTTATAGTGATTATTTAGGGGCATGTCTAAAGAAAACTGCACCATGACAAACAGTGCAGACCCTGATGAAATGGTTCCTCTAGGAGCCCTCTCATCTGGGTCTACACTGTTTGCAAATGACATTAGTGACTCGTGCCTCGCACTGTAACGGTTAAGCTTTGTGACTGGTTGCATAAGACTGTAACGGTAAGAGTTCAATGAACACATGAATGATGTATCTAGTTCAGTTTAAACATATTTTATTTCTTAAACAGGAAATTACATTAGATCACACAAGTTCTCTCTCTACATAGAGGTTTGCGTTCTTTCTGAGCCCAACAGTGAAGCATTATCCACCAAGATCTGTCGCCACAGCTAAGCTCCAATATAAAACAATACCTGCCAAGATATGTCGTCCCTGCTAAACTCTAATGTAAAACATTATCTGACCAGATTTGTCGCCCCTGTTACATGTAACCCTTCCCCTGTTCTATATTTGTTACACATTCCAATACCTACTGAATATTCTTGGATGTGTCCCATGGGCTACACTCTACTGTAAAGCACCCAGATATGTCCAATGTGCTACACTTTACTGTAAAGCATTATCTATCCCGATATGCCCCATGTGCTACACTCTACTGTAAAGCATTATCTATCCCGATGTGTCCCATGTGCTACACTCTACTGTAAAGCATTATCTACCCGATATGTCACATGGGCTGCTACACTCTACTGTAAAGCACCCATATGTGTCCCATGGGCTACACTCTACTGTAAAGCACCCAGATGTGTCCCATTGGCTACACTCTACTGTAAATCATTATCTACCCGGTGTGTCCCATGGGCTACACTCTACTGTAAAGCACCCAGATATGTCCAATGTGAGAAAAAAAAGCTCACGTGACCAATGGCGGATAGTCAGGTGTTTTTACTTTGTCAGTTGAAAATGTCGGTTTTCTAAGGAATTTTGGACTTAACGGGTATTACTTTTCTGTGAAGATGAAGTGTAAATGTGCGTTTTATATGTGTCAATGATGTTTAAGTGACTTGAAGAAGTTAATCTAGTGCAAATGAGGAATAACTGAAGCTAACTTTATTGTACATGTAAGTTTGAATACAGTGCCGTTTACCGTTATAACTCTTTGCCTCGTTTTGCACGAGTTTCTGACATTCGGGAGTGTGACTGGTGGTTCGCTAAAATACTTGCAAGTATACTGTTCGCCAAATGTTAGGTGCTTCTATTGTGAGCTAGTATTATGAGCGAGACCCCAAATACAACCTCAGCTGATCAGAAATCTAAGAAACGATATTTGTCTTCTCCTGATTATATCTTCGAATTTAAAAGGAATAAAATATCCGTGGACACACCCCCTGAGATGTCTGTCAATATGGAAGCGTCTGAGCCTGAGTCTGAGTCCGTACAGAATACTTCTCACATATCGTTAAACCCTGCAGACCTGAAGTTTATAGCTGATGCTATGCAATAATCATTTCGTCAAGAGCATCGTGAGCTGATTAAAGGGGTGGCAGAGGGTCTTGTCCACGAAATTACTTCCGGTGTTATTAATGGTCTGAAGAATGAAATTTCCGAGCTGAGAACGGAAAACGCTTCTCTCAGGACCAGGGTCGCACAACTGGAGGCAAATGCAGACGCAGCCGAGCAGTATAGTCGACGAAACTGCCTGCGCATTGCAGGCATGGCAGAGTCTGACTCTGAATCCACGGACGACTTGGTTCTTGAGATGGCGGGCTCATTGGGCGTGGATTTGTCCGTCAATGATATTGATCGCTCGCACCGCGTAGGAAAGAAACCCCCGGACATACCACGCGACGTCATTGTGAAATTTACCTCCTATCGCTCGCGCAATGTGTTCTATAAGGCTCGTTCACGAGCCAAAGTCAAGCCAAAGTTTGCCCGTGTGTACGTCAATGAAGATCTCACCCGCAACAGAAACAATCTCCTGTATGAATGCAGGAAACTTTTGAAGTCCAAACGTATTAATGGTGCTTGGTCTAGCGATGGCAATATACTGGCGAAAGACCTAAGTGACAACATTCACAGGATCAACAATTTGGAAGATCTTTCCCAGTTTAGTTAGTTTTTGTGGACAGTATAGCTGTTCAATATACCTTTTGTATGCTAGGCAGTTGTTTATCTTTTACGTTAATATTCGCCCTTTGTTGATTCGCTGGATACATGTTCCAGTTTTGTGATAATTGTCGGAGTATCAAGGAGTCTGGGTCCATGTGAAACGTCAATTAACTAGGCGTTTCATAAGGATCCAAACTGTCTGGGATCCATCGCTGAGTTGTCCCTGGCGTGTTAAGGGATAAGCTGTGAAATTTCTTTGTATTCACATGCCATTGATTATATAGATTACAAATGTGATACATGGTAAAGACTTCACAAGTCTGATACGTTTACTGTACTGGATAAAAGATCTCGCAAGTTTGATACGTTTTTGAATGCCGGGCAGAAGTGATGCAGAACGCTCCCTAATAGAGCTTTGTGCTTTACTTTTGTCCTGCATTGAGCTGCCCCTGCCTTAAAAGCCGGTAACTTTATTTGGAGTGTTCCGTGGTATAGAGATATTTCGCTGTATGTTTATTGGGTTCATTTCAATTGCATTATCATTGAAAGGTAGTGTGTTATTGAGAGGTCATACTGTAGATTGATACATTTATGGTACAGGGTTAGAGACCTTACATGTTAATAATTTGTATGATACAGGAACTTTAATATGTGCATTATACAAGCAGACATAGTGTGCTGAACATATTTTGGTATCTTATCTACTCATGTCTGTCTGAAGTCCTGTCCACTGTAGACCCTGATCAGAGAGCTCCTAAAGGGGCGCCTGTTTCTGAGTCTGCACTGATTGTCATTTTGCTATATATTGTTAAATGTAAAAATGGACTATAATTAATATGATACTCGCATTGTCCACTTGCAGTCTTAGGGTGAATGAGTTAAGTTTGTCACGTGTGAGTTACATGGAAAGTAAATCAATACAGTAAATCTCAGTAAAGCGGCCTCTCAGTAGGGATTATGGATTGCTTGTGTCCATTAGGTAAAGGTGACCACTTTGTGCAATGAAGAGGGAGTGTGGATGGCTACGCACTGTGCGCTTTCTGCGATTCCTCTTCTGCACTAAGCTATCACTTCCCTTGGAAACCGATGCTATAATTTTAATAAGTCATGATAGTTTGAGTGGTCGTTTTAGTGAGGTTTCATGATTCATTTTCAAATGTCGCTGAAAGAAATTCTGCTCTGCAGAGGAGCGTTGTAGAAATCTCGTGCTGTTCATGCTAACTTGAGGATATATAGTTGTATTCACGCTATTTTCTGCCGTTAAACGAAGCTAAATACAGGCGCAACACGACAGAACGGGGAAATGGCAGTTTCTTTGTAATGTTGGCGGCTTTTTCGAAGAGGCTGGTTGGCAGTTTTGAGCCTGAGCGGACATCGAGTAACTTGGCGCCCGCTCTGGCTCCTAACTGTTTGCAATGGGGTTTCGTTTTTGATAGTGAATGCGCTTTGGGGGCGTTCGTTTATTCAGCTGGCAAAAGGTTAGCATACTCTGTCTTTCTATGCTTGATCTTGTGTCAACATGTTTTAGATTTAGCCCTTATCGCACCATTCACGACTTGACTGATAGTTGCAGGCTGTTTGGATCCAGATCAGGCGCCGATTTGGGCGTCTGACCTGGATCTAACCTGTTTGACACCCAACATTTGTTTTCCTTATTTTATGATTGCATACGACTTAATTTGATAGAAATTGTAGACAACAATTTCAAATGATACAATATTATGGCGTGATAAGTGTCGATTTATTCGTATCAATTTGTTTATTTGTTGTGAGAAACAACATTGATGATGCTTAACTGGTTAATAGTGTGCAGTGTGGATCCTGATCGGGGTTACACCCGGTGACTTGCTGATCTCGATCTTCACTGGTTGCTCATTTTGACCGTAGTTGCTCGCTTGATTGAAACTCTTCAGAACGATATTATGCACCTAAGTTTGCTCTGTTTCAATATATTCTTTGCCTATGTAAAATTCTATGTACATGTATACATACGATGGGTGCTCGGTAGGTGTTGCGGTGCCATTGGTGTCTAGTTGCGGGATTGAGATTAATATGTTTACTGAGAGATCTAGATATATAAAATTGAAATTTAGTGTATTCCTTGATATAAGCTGGATCCTCCAGGGAATATTTAGTTTTGTGTGCGTTTGTTGCATCCTCGATTGCGGGACGTGGGTGGCATTGCGGTGACTGCCGAGCACCCCTCGTATTGAAATGTATTGTAATGTATAGATGGACATGGTATTTATTGGAGATATATGTATATATATGTGTGTATGTGTATGTGTGTATGTCACCACTTGTGACACTGGTGTCAGTTTATCTTTTCTATGTATATACATGTATATGTGTATGTGTGTATATGTGTATATGTATGTATATATATGTGTATGTGTGTGTATGTATGTATGTATGTATGTGTGTATATGTATATATATATATATATATATATATGTATGTATACGTGTATGTGTATGTATGAGTATGTGTGTATGTATGTATATATGTATATGTATATATATATATATATATGTATGTATGTGTATATGTATATGTGTGTATGTGTGTATATATGTATGCATATAAGGCTATATGCGAGAATATTAGGGCATGCTGATGGGCTAAGTATTGAATCTACAAAACCGAGTGACTCCATACTCGATCTGATTTTGCACCTTGTATGTATAATAGCAGGCAGCGCAGAGCATGATGAGACGCCGCATAAGCGGCGTCTCATCTGGGTCTTCATTGCTCGCCTATGCCTATTTAGTAGAGGCTAGAATTTAAAGGGTTAAAACACTTCACCTAGACACTGTTAAAGAATTTTGTACCCTTGTCCTGTCATATTTTCCCATACTCTTATGTTATTTCTTCATTTTTTCAGATTTTTTTTCGTGTTTTTCGTTAACATGCTTCTGATCTTTGGCTATCGAGGTAGTGCCTTGCCCTGTCTCCCGGGTTCTCTCTCAGTATGGAGTATTCGGTTTCGAACACATCTGCGATGTGACTGTGAGGTTGCTATGGCGCTTTTCCTGATTTTGCTTATTGGAGTAACATGAGAATGTGTAACACTTGCGCCGTAGCCGTCTTGCAGTCCTACCGTTGTAGAATGAAATTCTCATTATTCTTGCACTGCTTATTTCTTCTATGGATACTTAACTCCCCTTTTGACACGTTTTCTCTTCTGGATAACTTAAAGTATACTTCTAAATTATACATAAACATTAAACAGTTTCGAAGCAGGCCTCGTGTGAACAGGTCCAAATTGGATGCGAACATATCTTTTACTCTTAAATTCTTCCTTTGTCAATCTATGGTCACTCTCATTGCATGGTTAGCAGTTTTACTTATTTGTTGTGGTGACATCCATCCGAACCCTGGCCCTGAAACAACACTTAGTCTATCCGGCCAGTCAGTGGATTCCTCTTTGACAACTGCCTTTGCATCTAGTCTGAACCTTTTCAATTCTCTATCCATTTTGCATTACAATGTACAGAGTATTTTTTCGAAGTTAGACGTTCGAACTGCTGAACTGCACGCCTTTGACATACTCACATTCTCTGAAACTTGGCTGAATAATTCTACTCTTGATGAAGATCTTGCAATCCCTGGTTTCTACTCACCAGAGCGAAAAGATCGCATACATGATACTCATGGAGGAGTGATGATCTATGTGAGTGATACTATTAAGTATAGTCGAAGACGCGACCTTGAATTAATTGGTTTAGAGTGTCTCTGGATCGACGTTATTCTACACAACAGACATTTACTAGTCGGTGTATTTTATCGTCCACCTAATTCAAACTCGGTCTATTATAACATGATCGAAGACTCTATTCATCTAGCTATAGACACAGGTGTGGATGATGTTATAATAACTGGGGATTTTAACCTTAATATGTTTAATCCTACATCAGCACGTAAAATTAATTCACTTTGCCAACAGTTTGGACTTGATCAAATCATCCAAGAGTCAACAAATTTCACAGAACATTCTGACTCGCTCATTGACATATTTCTCATAAAAAATAAAAATACAGTAATTTCATGTGGCGTGGGTGACCCTTTTTTACAACAGGAACATAGGTACCATTGTCCAATATATGCGTTATTTCGATACCATAAGCCGCAATTCAAATCATACTCCAGGCAAATCTACAAATACGAACAAGGTGACTATGACTTACTTAGACTGAAAGCCAGAGAGACTGACTGGACAACAGTATACGAAGATAATATAAATACTTTTACTCAGCAAATTACTGACAAGATCTTACATTTGACAGACCATTGTGTACCAAATAAGACCGTACGTATCAAACCATTCGAACCACCCTGGATAAATACTTTGATAAAACGTAAAATAAGATCAAGAAAACGAGCTTATAGGAGGGCCAAAAGAAGCAATTCAGCTAATAACTGGTATAGATTTAAAACTATACGTAATGAAACCGTAACTCTGATTCGTAATTCTAAACAGGCATTTTATGATAACCTTTCTCAAACATTATCATCGCCTACTCTTTCCTCAAGGGATTGGTGGAAAACACTAAAAATGTTTATATCAAAAAATGATAGAAATTCCTTACCCACACTTGAAAACAATGGTGTATTTGCATTTGAAACTAATGATAAAGCTAATCTGTTAAATAATTACTTTGTTGGTCAAACAATGCTGGATGAACACAGTGTCCAAATACCAACTATCTTACCCACCAACTACACTATGCCATTCTTTACCATTTCCCCTGATGAAGTTCTGTCTGTGATAGAATGTCTTCCAATTGGCAAAGCAGCCGGTCCTGACAGAATAAGTAACAAGATCCTTCGTGAAATGTCTAAGGAAATAAGCCCGCCCTTGTGTGACTTATTCAATAAATCTTTAAGTGATGGTGTATTACCACAATCCTGGAAGGAAGCCCATGTATCCGCTGTTTTTAAAAAAGGTGACCGTTCTCTTGTTAGTAACTACCGCCCTATTTCTCTGCTGAGTAATTTGGATAAAATTCTCGAGCGTTTAGTTTTTAAACATCTTTACAACTATCTGCGTGATATAAACTATCTCTCTTCCTTCCAATCTGGCTTTATTCCTGGTGACTCTACAGTGAACCAGTTGACATTTCTGTATAATACATTTAGTAAGGCGTTGGATGAAGGCAAAGAAGTACGAGTTGTATTCTTTGACATAAGCAAAGCTTTCGACCGTGTCTGGCATTCTGGACTTTTAGCTAAGCTGAAATCAATAGGTTTATCCAGCAAATTACTCAACTGGTTCACAAATTATATCAATAACAGATGTCAACGAGTAGTTATACCTGGTGCCACGTCTGAATGGGCATTAACAAAAGCTGGTGTTCCACAGGGATCTATACTAGGTCCTCTCTTATTTCTCATTTATATTAATGATATTGTATCCGACATACAGTCCAACATTCGTCTATTTGCTGACGATACAAGCTTGTATCTTGTTGTTGATCATGCTGACCATACAGCCACCACTCTTAATTCTGATATCACGAAAATTACTGAATGGGCTAAAACATGGCTGGTATCTTTCAATCCTACCAAGACCGAATCTCTATTAATATCACGTAAAATGAATAAACCTGACCACCCTCCTTTGGAAATGTTAAACAACCAAATTTTAGAAGTTGAGAGACACAAACACTTAGGTGTCTTCTTATCTAATGATGGTAGTTGGCATTCCCACTTAGAATATATTAAGTCAAAAGCATGGACCAGAATCAATATTATGCGGAAACTGAAATTTGTTCTGGATCGTAAATCACTCGAGACAATTTACTTAAGTTTTATTAGACCTGTTTTGGAATATTCTGATGTTGTCTGGGATAACTGTACGAATGCTGATAAGTTGGAACTGGAGAAGATACAGCATGAAGCAGCCAGAATATCTGTTGGTGCCTCAAAACTTATTTCCCTGAAAACTCTGGAACAAGAACTTGGCTGGGAATCGCTCAGCGATAGAAGACGTTACCATAAATTGATTTTATTTTACAAAATGGCCCATAGCCTGACTCCTGACTATTTATCGTCTTTAGTACCTCCTCTGTTGGGCTCCGGGCTCAGATATCATTTGAGAAATGCTGAAAATCTGCAACAGCCTTATGCAAGAACAAGGCTTTATTCTGAATCTTTCTTACCCTCGACTGTGCGTGAGTGGAATTCCTTAACATTAGAAGTAAGAAACTCCAATTCCGTGTCATCCTTCAAATCTTCTATTAAACCCTCTGTTGACTCTGTTCCTTCATACTATTATATAGGAAGTAGGAGGGTACAAATACTTCATACACGTTTGCGCGCTAACTGCAGCTCTCTAAATCTCACTCTGTTCCAGAAAAACATTGTTGACTCCCCTTTGTGCCACTGTGGTGATATTGAAAGTGCTCACCATTTTTTTCTTACTTGCACATCGTATCAGCAAATACGCACAACTCTTCTTGATATAATTAAGCCAATTCATACACCAACCGTTAAACTGTTTCTCTATGGTGATCCGTTACTTGACTATAAGTCCAACGTAACCGTCTTTCAGGCAGTGCAAAGTTATATTCTGCAAACAAATCGTTTCTTGTGAGAACCTTTAAATAGACTGCTGGTGTTGAACTCGCCTTTGGGCGGTCCTCTCCTCGATAGCCTTAGATACAAAGATGTTTTCCCTTCTCTTTATTTTCCTTTCTCCAATCAATTTATTCTCGCAATTTGTTTTTTTTTCTTTTTTGTTTTGTTTTTCAACTTCATTTATTATTCCGTTGTAATACTAGAAATAGGGGTGTAGCAATATTGCAATATATTGCAATATATTGCAATACGCCTCCTAGCAATACGTATTGTAATGCAGTTTTTCCGTATTGCAATATTCTATATAGTAGAAACTTAAAGGAGAAATTTATAATACTGAACAAATAGAAACTATAAACTGGTCAACGACCTGTAATTTCAACTATATGTACTTATTTTTTATTTTTTTGAAATTTTGTCCTCCTTTTATCCTTTCAAGGATATAAATAAGTTCTCAAGGCTAATCTCTATCCATTCTTGTACTTACAAGTTGCCACATTATATCGCAATATATTGAAATACAGTTTCTTTGTATTGCAATATTTCGCAATTCAGTTTTCAGTTTTCACTGTATTGTTGCACCCCTACTATATATAGTATATATATTTTATAGTTTATATTTGAATATAACTTACTATCCGCTCAGCGCAAAACAATCATGACAAGGAGAGGATCTCAAATAAGCTTATGCTTTCGATCTAATCCTTTTTACATTGATGTATGTATTTGGTTATATACATGTGAAATGCTTATTGAAAATAGAATATGTTTAAACTAATGTGCTACACTCTACTGTAAAGCATTATCTACCCGATATGTCCCATGTGCTACACTCTACTGTAAAGCATTATATACTCATATAGGTTAAGATGATATGCATGAATGGACATGTCTTAAATAGTCTTTGCTGTTTGAGTCCCGTAAATATCATTCTGTTGCATTATTACAAGTTTGTATCCAGATCTGGCACCGGTGTTATAATACATTTTGCTCGAGTCTGAGATCATTTTCAAGCATCTGATTGGTCTGAAACTCGAGACTCAGAAGATTTATAACCATGGACCCCGGTCATGAACGTTGGGATGCAAATGTTCTTCGGTGTAAACAATGGAGTCAACGATAAATGGGCGTAATTACATGTACATGTAGTACAATTGTTTTCACCATCTTTGAGGCGATTCTAAATGGTATTCAAAACACAGGGTTTAAATGAGCTGTTCTTGGGGGGAAACAAGAACACCGCATAAGGGCGCCAACGCTCGTCTGTAGGCCATCTGATGGTAATCTAGTGTGTACAGTTTCATAAGATTTGCATGAATAGTAAAGAGGTAAAAGTTTAAAATGTTCATATGACAATGACGACGACAACGCGCACACCGGAGTTACAATAGCTTGTTATTTTTCTTCGAAAAACAGACGAGCTAAAAACATTTAATTCACGCATCTCAGCATCTTAAGCTAGATTTTAGTACCAAAGTAGGTACATGTACATGTATCGAGATTGTTATTGTAAAATGTAGCTGATATTTCTGGAAAGCTACGAAACCATTGCCGCGGTGTATGATCAAATGTCACAGATGGTGCGTGCGTCAAAGTGCGTGCGTCAAAGTACACATGTAAATTAATTACTAAGTAAGAGACAGGGCATTAATAGAGTCTTTAGAAGAACTGCGTAGGCAATTTACTAATACTTTAAATTTCTACTTAACACTTTTAACCCATTACCTCATAGGCTATATTTAGACACAACCTCTTTGAATAAATCTACCGAAAAGGAGCATTAACTAGAGAAAAGGAAAATGTTCAGAATTTTGTAGTTTGAAACCATTGTGATAAATAGAGCATTTGCTCCTATAGGAGCAAATGCTATATTTATCACAATGGTTTCACAGAGTCGTCAAATATGAGGGAAAGGGTTAAGCATATGTAAATTTATTTATGTTTATAAATCTGATAAATTAACGAGTTTGTCTCCTCCATAAATAACCTTTAGCATTTAAGCCATTTTAATTAAACCTGGGGAGTTTTAAAAAGACAGTTGCTAAATCAAGGGTAAAAGTGATGCAGAAAGCTCCATAGGGGCTTTTTACGTTACTTTTGTCTTGCATTTAGCTGCTATCTGTCTTGAAGTACCGGCATTAAGATTTTTAAATATGCTTAATATATTACCATGAATGACTTTACAAAGGAGGATAAGATGGATCTTTTTGCTGCCCACATGTCCAGATTGCCATGTGACATGATAAGGTCAAGGTCCCCAGGAGTGGCCCTGACTTATTTTAAACCTGTTTTTGCAATCTATTTTGATGCGGGTTTTTTCTGTCTCAGGATGTAGACCGTACCTAATTTAGAAAACCAATTACATAACATAAATTCTAAACAAGCTGAGGGAAACTTCCACTTTATATTCACCCTTCTAATGTTAGAAACAAGAATGTTCATTTTTTGAAACCATTGTGATAAGCTCCACAGGAGCAAATGCTCTATTTATCACAATGGTTTCAAAACTACACATTTATAACAATTTTCTCTAGTTAATGCTACTTTTCGGTAAATTTATTCGAAGTAATTGGTCTGAATATAGCCTATGAGGTAAAAAAAAGATAAAGTAGTTTAATCGACACTGAATGTGAAAAAGAATTAACATTTTCAGTGCGAGAAACGAGTCCGTAATGTCCTTTGCAAATAATGTAGACCCAGATGAGAGGGCTCCTAAGGGAGCCTTCTCATCTGTGTCTACACTGTTTGTCATGTTACACGTTTCTTTAAAACAAATCCCTATTAATTCACGGTAAGCTTGACCTGATAGAATTTGAAAATGAAGTAGAACCTGTCTTAAGCGGCTATCAAAAAGAGGTCTGTAAGGCACGTGGTAGCTTAACCCTTCGCTTGCTATTCACGTCAATATACCTACCTGTCTGCACTATTTACAAATTGATTGTTCAACCAGTGCACTCCACAGCAGTGATTGCACAGCGCAATACATGTACACAGTGAAGATATATGTAATTATACAACAGGGGATGGGTACAGAAGGAGAAATGTGTTTGAAAATTCAGCAAGCGAAGGGTTAATGCAGGTCAAAAGTAGACTCCTATATTCAATAAATGGATGGCCGCCTAAGACAGGTACCACTTGTCCCTTTGAAAATTCGGTGCTGAAATGATTAATCCTTTCCTCCATGAATACGCCTTTCTACTCCTCCGTAATAGTCACTTCGTGAAACCATTGTGATAAATAGAGCATTTGCTCCTATAGGAGCAAATGCTCTTTTTATCACAATGGTTTCAAACTACAAAAATCTATACGTTTCCTTTTCTCTAGTTAATGCTCCTTTTGGGTAGATTTATTCAAAGTGGTTGGATATAAAAATAGTCTATGGAGGAAAGGATTAAAGTAACACGGCTGTGTTCAATGTTTGTATAAAATGCTCGTGGAGCATCAGTTTGGATCCTGATGAGATTTCAGGTTACTCTTGTCCCGCATTAAGCAATCATCCTTTGCAACCTCTAACCTACTGATTAATTTATTGTTAGTAGAAAATATCGCCTCTTCTGTTCAGAATTGATTTATCTTGTACTTGTTTTGGGTTTTTTGAAAACTACCGTCAGAGTGACAAACAATTTGGATCCTGAAGGGTGGCAGGGTTACTCGGAGTCTGAAATGCACACAAAGTATTAGCAGAGGTAATGAAGGATCCTTCCACAACAGACTAAAGAACACACTAAGTCGTGCGTAAATGGTTGCTTTAGCAAGGTTCTAATGTATCCGTGTAAAGAGAGGTGTAAATTAAAACATTTTCAATAATAACTTCTCTATTTCTCCACGAAACCCTATGTTGTGACCCCTCTTTAGAATCGTCTCTTCGAGACGATTCTAAAGAGGGGTCACAACATTGGGTTTCGTGGAGAAATGACGATTTTAGTATTTCAGTAGGCACATTTACATGTAGCTCTAAATTGAGAGTATTAATTCACTAAACACCTAACTGGCAAACGCATAATCACTGTTGAAAACAACTAAGACCAACATTGGCAAAAGCATCATCACCGTTGAAAACAACTAAGACCAAAACGGTTCAGACTATGATAATATTTTTGAAGAGCGATGTAAGGAAATTCTATTAGAATGGAAAAGGACGATAGTTCTTGGTTACTTTAACCCATTACCTTATAGGCTATTTATAGATACAACCTCTTTGAAAAAATCTACCGAAAAGGAGCATTAACTAGAGAAAATATTTTTTTTAGAATTTTGTAGTTTGAAACCATTGTGATAAATAGAGCATTTGCTCCTATAGGAGCAAATGCTCTATTTATCACAATGGTTTCACAAAGTGACTTTTACAGAGTCGTCAAAAGTCGTCAATATGAGGGAAAGGGTTAACCCTACTCCACGATTATTCACGTAAGAAATAATGGATCACGATTATGAAGTAATAGAAGTTTTATAATGGCGTGTAAACGCAAGAATACTTGCCCGTGGCAGAAACAGTAGAATTAGATCTGTATTTACCATGAGAAGCGAACAGAGCAGACCCTTGTCAGACGATTCTACATGCATTTCCCACACTCACAGGATAAATAAACGTGACAGATGTCTGTCTTTCACACACTTCTCCATAAATACGCCTTTACACGGCTTTTCAAACAGAGTAGACCCAGATCATCTCCTATGAGAGCCGTCTGATCAGGGTCTGCTCTGTTTGCGGATTAAATTATATAGATCTTATTCAATAATTTCTACCAATGTCAAAGACTCCTGCCTGTGTACATATGGCAATGTAAAAAATCAGCTAATAAATATTCATGATGTCATTATTTCTTGAAGGAATAATGAACAGGGAAAGGGTTAAAACCAGTGAATGAAAATAACTCGTTAAAGGTTTTGTGCCAGCTGCCAAAGTATTACATGGCCTTCAGCTGAACATGTGACTTACATCTTCCGTGTTAAGCTAGCTGAGGCTACTGGCTATCAGTAACTAGTTTAGATCCAAATGAGACACATAGTAATCTGATGTTTCCTCGGGGTTCAAATTGGTTTGACACTAGATGGTATGTATGTAGTTTAAATATAAATACATGTACCAGGTTTTAGCGAGTGAAATGTTACTACGCATGGTAAAAGTTTGCGGTAATAAATACACGACTTTCTTAGGAGGAAATATCCGTCTCACATTTAGAACTGAACACGTGAAACGGCTCGACTTAAAAATAAGTCAATTAAGTACAGTAGAATCCTTCTAAAGCCACCGCCAAATAAACATGGGTATCTTCAACAGTATGTGGCTGCTTAATGCAGGATGAAAGCAATGCAGAAAGCTCCTGTAGGAGCTTTCTGCATAGCTTTCATCCTGCATTAAGATATTGCCTGTCTGTACTGGCCGCCTAGAATTAGACCAGCTCTCGTTGGACACTTTAGAAGGGTTTAACTGTAGTTCGATAACTGTAGGCGAACTCACCTTGACAAGGAAAGGTTTTATTTTACATAACTTCTCAGTACATGTATTTACTGCTTGTTATCCCAATCAGGCGACTAAGACAGAAGGTATTGAGGTGAATAGTATGGAGTTAACCCTTTTCTTGATAGTTCCTCCATTTTCCGACCAAATGAGACAGCTCCTGTAGGAGCTTTCAGATCAATATCTACTCTGTTTGCTTGATATGATACACGTCTGAGTCATTACCTCATAGGCTATTGTTAGATACAATCTCTTTGAATAAATCTACCGAAAAGGAGCGTTAATTAGAGAAAAGGATTTTTTTTTAGAATTCTGTAGTTTGAAACCATTGTGATAAATAGAGCATTTGCTCCTATAGGAGCAAATGCTCCATTTATCACAATGGTTTCGCAAAGTGACTTTTACATAGTCGTCAAAAGTCGTCAATATGAGGGAATGGGTTAAGCATGACAATTCAATTTTTTATATGGTAGAACCTGTCCTAAGCGGCCATTCATTGAGCACAGGTGAGGAGTCTTGAAAAGAAGGTAGTTGTTTAATGTATGGTAAATGTAATGCAGAAAGCAGCTATAGGAGCTTTCAGCATTACTTTTGACCTACATTAAGTTACCACCCCATTTACAGACCCATAATTAAACCACTTTTTGATGGCAGCTTAAACCGGGATCTACTGTACTTATAATCCGCAGAGTATGGTACAACTATTCAACAACATAAAGGTTAAGTACAATTTGTATATCCTTTGAGAATTCTCTCAGAGCTATTTAACCCTTTCTCTGTTCTATGTTTATTTGAAATTTCAATACATGTACATACTGAATATTCATGAAAAAAGTTATAATGAATTATAGAAGGTCGAACATTGTAGCCATTTTAGAAAGTAAAGAAGCATATCTTTCAAATTCCATTAGCAAACAGAGCAGACCTAGATCAGACGGTTCCTATAGGAACCGTCTGATCTGGGTCTACTCTGTTTGCAAATGTGTGAAAACACGTTTATATGAAGGAAGGGGTTGATGGCATTACATGCATTATCATATTTTGTCTCATGAATATTCATGTAATAAATAATAACATCATACATGTACATACAGTAGAACCTCTCTTAAGCGACCATCAAAAAGAGGTCAAATTATTGGTCTGTAAGGCAGGTGGTAGCTTAATGCAGGTCAAAAATAATGCAGTAATTTCCTATAGGAGCTTTCTGCATTACTGTTACCTTGCATTAAGCAACCACCTGATTTTAAGACTCCTGTGTTCAATAAATGAATGACCACTTAGTTCCGAGTCTACTGTAATTCGAGTTGTACTGATCTTCAGTAAGGCAGGCCTCAGGCCCATGCTTATAAAGCTTTTTAGTTGAGTCTGAGTTCGTTCTCAAGCTTTTGATTGGTCAGATTTGAGCCCTTGGCTCAAATCTGACCAATCAAAAACTTGAGAATGAAAAGGTTTATAAGCATGGATACTGATGTCTAATAAAGATCTATTCTGAAGATTCCATTCTACAGTATCTCAAAAGCTGGGTAAAAAGTAAACCCGGAAATATATTCTGAACAAGTTAGTTCTCATACATAGAGTCAACTCTTTGCATTGATAGCTTTGATAGAGACATAGTTTGGTGAACTTGATATTTTGGATGCAGATGAGAGGTGCAGTAAGCAAGAAGTTCCTCAATATTCAAACACTTGATACACCGTTGGAAATACTGAGAAGGAATGGAAGAAGTATTATCCCTTTCCTCCATTGGCTATTTTTAGATCCAACCTCTTTGGATGCATCTACCGAAAAGGAGCATTAATTGGAGAGAAGGAAATGTTTAGAATTTTGTAATTTGAAACCATTGTGATTAATACAGCATTTGCTCCTATAGGAGCAAATGCTCTATTTATCACAATGGTTTCAACAGGTGACTTTTACAGACGTAGAAAGGCGTATTTATAAGGAAAGGGTTATTTACTTCTAAGATTTTAGTAGATAAATTTGGACATTGATTACATAGCTAAGAGTTAAGAAGTTACCACATTTGATTCAAAGAGAGTGACACTTTGTTGATTGTACTTTGATGTTTTTGATAAATTTGTGAAGATCGCAAATTTGTTTTAAAAGAACACCAGCTCAAGGGAGAAAACTCTAGTTTCGCCAAAAGTAGCAGAATATGACATTTTGCTTACTTGTCGAGCCTCTTGGTAATACAATATTGTTGAACCTCTTGGTCTAGCTAATGTGACCATAAAATTTATTAACACAGGAGTCTGTTAAAACAGGTGGTTGCTTAATACAGGGAAAAGTAATGCAGAAAGCCTCAATAAGAGCTTTTTTGTGAAACATTTGCTACAAGTTTTAAAAATCCAGATTTACTTCTTTGGGGTGGTCCTATTTACTGTACAACCAAACATTTCAATAAAACATACCAAATACATTAGCATGAAAGTTATTATTTGTAAACAGTGAAGATCCTGATATATTGCATGTATAAACATTGTTGGTGATGAAGTTTTTAAACTTCTAATCAATGGATATTCATGCAAGACTCTGCCCCAATGTAAATATTAATCAACTTAATTATTGTACATGTATAACCATTTCCTCAATGAATTTTCATTTAAGATTAATGGAACCATGAATATTCATGGACTGATTTTTTAGCATATGAACATAGGATAGTTTGGTACTGACACTCATGAACTTTGGTGATGATTGTATTAAAACTGCTTGATCTAGAGAGCAGACAAGGGCAAAATAAGCAGTTATGGCTAAATCAAGGGCCATTACTCTAAAGTGCCTGGGGCCATTTGACTGGTAATCACAGCCGAGAATATATGGTCACTTACAAATTCATGATGTTTAGTGAAAACTGAATAAAAACTGGTTGACTCAGAAAGCCGACAAGGCTAAAATAGGCAATTTTGGCTAATTAAAGGGCATTAACTCTAAAGTGCCTGGGGCTATCTGGCTGGTTATCAAACCCATCTCTTGACGAGTGTATAACAAGAAATTTATTCAACCCTTTCCTCCATGAATACGCCTTTCTATGCCTCTGTAAAAATCACCTGCTGAAACCATTGTGATAAACAGAGCATTTGCTCCTATAGGAGCAAATGCTCTATTTATCACAATGGTTATAAACTACAAAATTCTGAAAAAAAACCCATTTTCTCTAGTTGATGCTCCTTTTCGGTAGATTTATTCAAAGAGGTTGGATCTAAAAATAGCCTATGAGGGAAAGGATTCTGCCCTAAATAATCATGAGGTACAGGGCTAAAGATAAAGTAGTACATTTGACACAGAATTTGTGCTTGAAACGAGTCACTAATGTCCTTTGCAAAAAGTGTAGACCCAGATGAGAGGGCACATTTCTTTAAAAAAAAATAATAAACCGAATATTCAAGGTAAGCTTGCCCTGTTTGAATTTTGGAATAGTCCATTTGAAAATTCAGTGCTGAAAGGGCTAAATCGACCTAACCATGGAAAGTGATATTACCTTTTATTCAATGTTTTACATGATCAATATGTTTGCAAGCAGAACTCCACTTGTCAACTATGTTGTTATAAATATGTGATGTACGGAATTTTAGCATGCTACATAATGGATCCTTTGGGATTTATGTCATTCAATATATGGGTCCAATTTCGATAATTGGAAAGCACTTTTTAACCCTTTCATTGTTGAATATTCATGCAAGAAATAATGACACATGAATATTAATTAACTAAACTTTTATGGTGACATACAGTAAAACCTCTCTACAACAGCCACTAAATTGCATCATATATTTTGTGTTAAAGGCAGGTGGCTGTTTAAAGCAAGGTGAAAATAAAACAGAACGCTCCTATAGGAGCATTCAGCACTGAATTTAGGGCAGGTGACTAGGAGCGTTGTTTTATTTTCACCTTGCTTTAAGCAGTCACCTGCCAACTAATTAACACAATTTAGTGGCCGTTATAGAGAGGTTTTACTGTAATTATGTACACAAGAGTTTATAGTATTGGTAGAAACCGTAGAGACATACAATTATTTTATAAGCAAATAGTGCATACCCTGATCAGCCTGCTCCTACAGTTGGCTGATCTGGGTCTACTCTGTTTGCAAAGGTGTGAAAAGGCATTTTACATATGATGAAAAGGATTAAACATATAATTCCCCTTAACTTTTTACTTCATGAATATTTATGCAAGAAATAATGACATCATGAGTATTAATTTGATTACTTTTTATAATGGCACACCAAGTCATTTTGTCTCTGGCAAAACTGTGGAATTAGCTCATTATTATACCATAAGCAAACAGAGCAGACCATGATCAAATGGCTCCTTACAGGAGTTGTCTGGACTGGATCTACCCTGTTTGCAAAGGCATTAAAAGATGTATCTATGGAGTAAAGTTTTAAATAATTTGGCCAAATGGGCATTTGCGTTTTTTCTTCCAGCTAAAACAAATTCAGTGTCTCTAATTCATGTTACTTAACCCTTTCCCTGTTGAATATTCATGAATGTAAGAAATAATGACACCATGAATATTTATTAATTTTTATAATGACAAATGTACACAGGATGTTGTGGTATTGGGAAGAACTGTAGAATCATATCTATATACAGTAAAATCTTGATACTACGAACACTCAAATACGTACCATTATTGATCTTTAACACAGGTGGAAGCTTAATGCAGGGTGAAAGTCAAGCAGAAAGCTCCTCTAGGAGCTTTCTGCTTGACTTTAACCTTGCATTAAGCAGCCACCTGCCTACAAAGACATAAATTCTTCATTTCCAAAAATTCGTAGTATTGAGGTTTTACTGTAATTAAATAATGAAACAGCAGATTCTAATCAGAAGGTACCAACATCTGATCTGTGTCTACTCTGTTTGTAAATGTGTGAAAAGGCATTTATATGAGGGAAAGGGTGAATCATTTCAACATTACTCTCCCCATTTTTGATAACTTTTGCAAACAGTTTCGATCCAGATGAGAAGCTTATAGACACATGGTATATATGTGAATAAATAATAGTGCTTTACAAAGTATTTAATGATTTATTATATATACATGTAATGTTTTAATATATCAACAGTATGAAGTATAGGATTTGTACAGTATATATAATAACTGCCAGTAGTTTATCATTTTCACGACATCATATATTTAATAATTTCCAAATAAGTGACATAAACTCGAAACATATGATGTAATAAAACATGATTTTCAGCAATAAATTACTTAATTACTTAATATGAAATTCAATATTATTATTGTCTGTTTTATATACAGTAGAACCTGTCTTAAACGGCCATTAAAAAGAGGTATAAAGCTGGGTCTTTAAGGCATATGGTTGCTTAATGCATGTCGAAAGTAATGCAGAAAGCTCCTATTGGAGCTTTCTGCATTACTTTTGCCCTGCATTGAGCAACCACCTGCTTTTTCAGACTCCTATGTTCACTACATGAATGGTTGCTTATGACAGTTTCTATTGTACCTATAATAAATTATAAACCTACATATGTATTAGCCCTTTTCCTGCTCAACCCTTACATTGCCGAATGATTAAAACTGGCCCCTTTCTTTCTGATTATTAATTAAAAAAAAAATTGTATCAAATGTTATCACTGAAGAAAATGACAAAGAGTGCACAGCCTGATCCAAGTGTATCCTCAGGAGTCCTTTCATCTTTGTCTGAGCTGTTTGCAAGGTCTTGTATACTCGGTTCCAGTACATTAACCCTTTCCTCCATAAATACACCTTTCTACACCTCTTTAAAAATCACCTATTGAAACTATTGTGATAAATAGAGCATTTGCTCCCATAGGAGCAAATGCTCTATTTATCACAATGGTTTCAAACTACAAAATTCTAAAAATTTCCTTTTCTCTAGTTAATGCTCCTTTTCGGTAGATTTATTCAAAGTTGTTGGATCTAAAAATAGCCAATGAGGGAATGGGTTGATATGTAGCAAGTAATTGTCTCCAGTGATACATTTAAAACCTCCAATAAGTGGCAATCAAATTCTTCACTTCATCCATATTTATGCATGAATTAACCCATTCCTGCATAGGCTATTTTTAGACCTTACCTCTTTAATTAGATCTACCAAAAAGGAGCATTAACTAGAGAAAAAGAAATTTTCAGAATTGTGTAGTTTTGAAACCATTGTGATAGAGCATTTGCTCTTATGGAGCAAATGCTCAATTTAACACAATGGTTTCATAAAGTAACTTTTACAGAAGCGTCAATAGGCGTCAATATGCAGGAATGCTTTAAGAACTTCATGAATACAGTAAAGTATCGCTAATACGACCTCTCAAAGGAAGTATAATTCTGAATTTTAAAACAGGACAAGCTACCGTAGGAACTTTCTGAATTTCTTTTGTCCTGCATTAAGTAACTACCTACTTTTACAGCCTCCTATGGTATGTGGTTATATTAACAGAACTTCACTGTTTTAATTATTAGAATATTTATGAATGAGAAAGATTTTTGCCAAGGCAGACGGAGTAGAATCTGATCTATAACATTTTCAAGCAAACGGAGCAGACCCTGATCAGAGAGCTGCCACAAGAGCTGTCTGATCTGGGTCTACTCTGTTTGCAAAAGTGTAAATATGCATATATATGGAGTAAAGGATTAACACGGTCTTGTCTGTACTTATAACAGAAAGAGCGGGCATTTGTTTAACCCATATTCCCTCATATTGACGACTCTGTAAAAGTCACTTTGTGAAACCATTGTGATAAATGGTTTCAAACTACAAAATTCTAAAATTTTCCTTTTCTCTAGTTAAAGCTCTTTTTCGGTAGGTTTATTCAAAGAGGTTTCATCTAAAAAATAGCCTATGAGGTAATGGGTTAAATTTCCATATGCATTTTGTTTCCAAATTACTATCTAACTGTCAATAAAATAGGGTCCTAATATACACGTTGAGTCACTGACCTTGTTAGAACAATTCAAATGCAATGATCTGACTAGGTCCACCAAGACATTATACACAAAACAAGTACAATCGCAGTACAATCACAGTAAATACAGTAGAATCCCTCTAATGCAACCACTAAATAAATAAATATGGGTATCTTTAAAAGCAACTGGCCGCTCAATGCTCGACGAAAGTAATGCTTTTTGAATAACTTTCATGCTGCATTAACCCTTTACCTGATGGAGACGTTATCTGACACCTTTGAAACAGTGTAGACCCAGATCAGAGTCTGCTTTGTTTGCTTATGGAATTATATAGATTGGATTCTACAGTTTTTGTTAAGTTGAAATAAAAGAAAATGTGTTCATCAGACACAGATGCCCAGCATGACACACCTGAAAAGGGGAGACACTGTACAACTGATTATGATTATGCTTCAGACCAAATATCAAATAATTCCAGCATACACAAGCCAAGGAATCTTTGACCAAAATTTTACAGGATGGACGTACGTATGTACGGACAGACAATGGTTAAACTTAATGTCCCCATCGCCTAAAGGTGCATAAAAAGCATGTGTTCATGTACCATTACATCAATTCAGCTGATGAATATTCATGATGTTATTATTTCTTACATAAATATTCATCAGTAAAAGGGAGAACCTATGCCCCATGAATATTCATGTATGATATAAATTAATGACATTATGAATATTATTAGATTATTTTTTATAATGGCACTTGGACACAGGAATTTGTGGCCATAGTAGAAAATGTAGAATCATATCTATATTAATATGTCATAAGCAAACAGAGCAGACCCTGACCAGACAGCTCCTACAGGAGCCGTCTGGTCTGGGTCTACTTTGTTTTCAAAGGCATAGAATGGCGTCTTTATGGAGTAAAGGGTTAAGCAACTACTAGCCTGTAAATATCAGTATAAGGCCTCATTTCTGGGGTCGCTTTAGAGAGGTTTTACTGTACTGGTAATACAATATTTGTTCAATGCCATAGCACAACATCTCTGCTATAACACACTACACCAAGACCCCCAGCCGCCCTTGCCCTGGGACTGTCTGCTTCCCCTTCGAGATCCACGACCTTCATTTGCCTCAGATTCAGACTCTGTAAAATCTACATCTGATTCTAAGTCCGAATCCTGCGCAAATCTGGACAGGGCCGGTAAAAATGTGGTAGAAATGAGATCTTCTGATTGGCTGCTGAAACAAAAGGAGATATTAATTAGATATACATTGTACACAAACTGCATGATGATCTAAGGAAAAATGTTTTTAACCCTTTATTCCATTAATATTCATGTAAGAAATAATTACATCATGAATATTAATTAGACTAATTTTAATAATGGCACATGGATGTGGGAAGTTTTGGCCATGGTAGAAACTGAAGAATCATAACTACATGTACATTACAGTAAAACCTCTCTATAACGGCCACTAAATTACATCAAATATTTTGTGTTAAAGGCAGGTGGCTACTTAAAGCAAGGTGAAAGTAAAACGGAACACTCCTATAGGAGCGTTCTGTTTTACTTTTGCCTTGCTTTAAGTAGCCACCTGCCCTAAGTACCAACTAATTAACACAATTTAGTGGCCGTTATAGAGAGGTTTTACTGTATTTCACAAGCAAACAGAGCAGACCCAGATCAGACGGCTCCCATAGAAGCTGTCTGATCTGGGTATTACCTGTTTACAAAGGCGTGGAAAGGCATATTTATGAAGAAAAGGGTTAAACATTATAAATACTAACCCTTCACTCTACGAGTATTCATTAAGAAAAATAATGGCTATAATTTAATGTATATTAAGTACAGTAAAACCCCGCTAATGCGACCTCCTAAAAGAGGTATAATTCTGGGTGCTAGATGCAGGTGGTAGCTTAATGCAGGACAAAAGTAATGCAGAAAGCTCCTAGAGGAGCTTTCTGCATTACTTTTGCCTTGCATTAAGCAACCACCAGCTTATAAAGACACCCATGTATATTCATTAAGGGGTCGCATTAGAGGGGTTCTACTGTAGCTGGATTTTTATAATGCCATCAAGTACATTAGGGTTCTTACAGGAGCTGTCTTATCTGGGTCTACTATGTTTGCAAATTTGTGGAGAACTGTTTTTATGAAGGAAAGGGTTAAAGTATAATACAAGTAACAGAGCTGCTCTTACACCATTACATAAAGGGCAGACTATCACATTACGAACATCTATACAATTTTCTCACCTTGCTGATGAAGCCTGTTTCCATATCAACAAATCCAGACCAGCAGTAACAAGTATTACTTCACCGGTGTCCGTCCGCGTGCAACAAACATCCAGTATACGACGAGTGTCATCAGCCAGTATGGAAGTTATGTAACAAGCCTCATTGGACACATCAAACACTGGAACAAATAGCTACAGTAATACAGTAAAACCCCTCTAGACCCGACGTTCAATTCAGTATCAATATCTGTCTTAGAGACAGGTGGTAGCTTAATGCAGGATGAAAGTCATGCAGAAAGCTCCTCTAGCATTAAGCAGCCACCTGCTTTAAAGTATCTAAATTCTTCTCTACTAGAATTCCAGCTGTCAGAGCGGGGTTTTACTGTACATCTCTATAGCGAATACTTAATCCTTTAATTGATAATCTCGCCTTTTTTCATCTTTGCAAACAGAGTAGACCCAGATCTGTCTGATAAGAGTCTGTTCGGTTATTTTACACAGTAAAACCGTACTTATCTGAATACTCAAATAATTATTATTATCAGTCTTTAACCCATTACCTCATAGGCTATTTTTAGACCGTACCTCTTTGAAAAAATCTACCGAAAAGGTGCATTTACTTGAAAAAAAAAAAGAGAGTGATTTTAGTATTGTATAGTTCTGAAACCATTGTGATAAATAGAGCATTTGCTTTTATGGAGCAAATGCTCTATTTATCACAATGGTTTCAAAAAGTGACTTTTATAGAAGCGTCAAAAAGTGTCAATATGAGGGAATTGGAATGGGTAAGAATGGGTAGTACCAGCTGAACTCTTTCCCTGTTTATATATTCATGTAAAAATAAAATCACCATGAGTATCTATTAGCTGGATTTCTATACTGGCATATGTAAACATGAAGTTTTGGTATCAACAGAGACTGTAGACTCTGGTATTTTACAATTTCGTATGGAAATAGAGCAGACCCTGCCTGATTAGATAGATCTTACAGGATCTGATCTGGGTGTACTCAGTTTGCAAAGGCGTGAAAAAGCATTTGCATGAAGGAAAGGGCTAATACAAGGCCTAAGGAGCTTTCTGCATGACTTTCACCCTGCAATAAAACAGTCATCTACTTAACCCGTTCCTCAATAAATATGCCTTTCTACGCCTCTGTAAAATTCACCTGTTGAAACCATTGTGATAAATAGAGCATTTGCTCCTATAGGAGCAAATGCTCTATTTATCACAATGGTTTCAAATTACAATATTCTAAAAATTTCCTTTTCTCTAGTTAATGCTCCTTTTTGGTAGATGCATCCAATGAGGTTGGATCTAAAAATAGCCTATGGAGTAAAGGGATAAAAGGTGTTCAATTATTCTTTGCCAAGAGTTTGGATTAGCAATGTTTTACTGTATGCTACAAAACTTGCTCTCTACTGTAATACATTGGTTTATTTTATATCTTAACATCAATAATTAAATTCTGCACATATAAATCGACAGAGGTAACACTACATGGCCATGTCATTACATTGCCAGGAATAAAAAATAGAACTTGAATATAAAGAGACAATGTAAATGGCAGTAATCCTAAGTACTATATACTGACATTATTCTTTAATTAAGAATGCCTCACCATTAACATAGCCTTGACCTGTATCAAGGTCATATGCAGAGGCAAACATGAGGTTGCCATGGAAACAAATGGTGTCAGTCATTCCAAACTCCTCCTTATGATTTGGAATTTTCTTCACCACACCTGGAACATAATGAAGTACAGAAACAATACAGTTTTCATCCAATAGACGATAGCCATGGTATTTCTGGACAATTCCTCTGATATAAACACCTTTTCACGCCTTTGCAAACACAGTAGATCCATATCAGATGGCTATTACAGGAGCCATCTGATCAGGGTCTGCTCTGTTTGATTATGGATATATATTATACATATGACAGTTTCTGTCTATTAAAGCCAAAAATTCCCTTGAAACAAGATGTTTTTGTGAAACATTGTGCCCCTGATTATTGCCAATATAAATTTGACCCATAATTTGACATTTGATCGTGATATTTGACCTTGACCTTAATAAATCATCCCTTAAAAATGTTTCCCTCCATAAGTTGCTCAAGCATGCAAAGTTTGAAGTATGTATGTGCAATGGCTACAAAATTATCACCAATGTTAAAGTTGGAAACACACCAACAGACAGGTCAAAAACAATATGCACCCCACCCCGATTCATGATGTGATCAATTCATGCATAAAATTTCATTAGGGAAAGAGTAAAGAATGAGACAATTAAAGTGCTGCCTTTAATATCCTGCTTAACCTTATACCTGATACAGGTGCCGTTTGCCTATGGTGCCTATGAAACAGAGTAGACCAAGAGCAGATGCCTCCTGTTGGGTCTGTTTTGTTTATTCATGAAATAATACAGATCTGACTTTACAGATTCTGCAAAGGTCAAAATTCACTTGTTGATTAATCAATTAAAAAGAAAACTTTCCAATACATGTACATAACATAGGCAAAACTAATCTAAAATTGCAAAATGATTCATTAATCTTTCAAAATGTCAGTTCAATTGCCTATGTACTACCTTTCTTCCAGGAGAGTATCTTTAAATTTACGCCGTCATCACCATAGAACAAGTTGTCTCCCCTCATTTTTAAGGCTCGCACATGACGCATGACCAAGCTGGCGCCACTGAGGTTACGGATGTTCTCCGAGGCATAGATACAGTGTAACTTTCTGTCCCTAACTTCATACACTTTGATCTCTCCCTCATTGGCACAGGACGTACAGAGCCTCTTGTCCTCAACCTGGAAAATATTCAGATAATTTCACCACCGGATATCAGCCCTTACAGGAGCTGTCTTATCAGCATCTACTCTGTTTGCAAAAGTGTAAACATGTATTTTTATCAAGTAAAGGTTTGGGTAAATAACAGATACAGTAGAACCCCTCTAAACCAGACATTAAATTTAGCATAAAATATCAGTCTTGGGGACAGGTGGCAGTTTAATACAGGGTGAAAGTCACACAGAAAGCTCTCAGAGGAGCTTCATGCATGACTTTCACCCTGTATTAAACAGCCACCTGCCTAAAAGTACCAATATTCTTCTCTATTAGATTTTCAGCTTAGAGTTGTTTTTTACTGCATTCTCACTTAATTTGGAAATATATACTGTATGGTGTAACGGATTTCTAGCAACTGTGATCCCCCAAACGTTAATTATCTTTTAACCCTGTACTCTATATATAAATGCATTTTAACGTCCAAGCTCCTTTATTTCTAAACACTGTTACATGACGCCACCTGTCAAAACACATGCACAGGCACCAGCTGTGGGTGAAAACATCTGACGACGGTCATACAAAAATATTTGTACAAATAGAAGAAGGAAAAAGCATTGAAACAATGTCAACATTGCAACAATACTTTCGAAATAACAATATTACAGTAGAACCTGTCTTAAGCAGCCATTCATTTACTGAACATAGGCATCTTAAAAAGCAGGTGGTTGCTTAATACAGGGCAAAAGTAATGCAGAAAACTCCTACAGGAGTTTTCTGCATTACTTCTGACCTGCATTAAGCTGCCACCTGCCTTACAGATCCTTCATTATACCTCTTTTTGATGGTCCTTTAACCCATTCCATGATAGGCTATTTTTAGACACAGTCACTTTGAATAAATCTACCAAAAAGGAGAATTTACTTGAAAAAAAGAAAGTTTGGAATTTTGTAGTTTAGAAACCATAGTGATGAAAAGAGCATTTGTTTCACGGGAGCAAATGCTCTATTATATCACAATGGTTTCAAAATGTGACTTTTACAGAGGCGTCAATATGAGGGAATGGGTTAAGAAAGGGTCTACTATAAATGCATTACAACAATATATTTCAACCAAAGTAGTCATTCTTAACCCTTTGAATGCATGAACCGGCATTTCTATGTAAACAGTGCAGACCCAGTTCAGGGGGCTCTGAGGAGCCCTCTGATTAGGTCTGCACTGTTTGTCATTCAAAGTGGACTCTACAGTTATACACTAATGGGTTATTTCACTTTGAAATATTTTAACTCTCCGCTTGCTGTTCGCGTCAATATACCTACCTGTAAATAGTTAAGACCCAGATGAGACAGCTCCTGCAGGAGCTGTCTCATCAGGGTCTGCACTATTTACAAGTTGATTGTGCAACCAGTGCACTCCACAGCAGTGATTGCACAGCGAAATACTTGTACACAGTGAAGATATATGTAATTATACTACAGGGTATGGGTAAAGAAGGAGAAATGTATTTCAAAATTCAGCATGAGAAGGGTTAAAACGTTGTCCATTGTTTCTCGAAAACCTTGATCAGATTGTCAAACAGTTGGGATTCTGATCAGACACTATGATACATGTACTTGGCATCTTATCTGGATCCAAACAGATTGCAAAGCCATGTGCTATCACCAAATTGCTACTACAGTGCTCCCTCCCTACAACGGCCCTCTCAATAACGATTCCCTCCTTACAACAATGCATGTCACCGTTTCCGAAACAACAAAGCTCCAGAAACAACTTTTTTCCATCATATTTTCTTTATGCCTCCATCAAACCCTATGTTGTGACCACTCTTTAGAATCGTCACTTTGTGACGATTCTAAAGAGTGGTCACAACATAGGGTTTGATAGAGGCATAACGGTTTTAGTTCTCGAAAAACACCTTATCTGGGGATCTGCAAACAAGCTAATTATGTTTGATTTTCCCTCCCTATAACAACTCCTTCTGAACAACACATACAATCTTCGTATCCCAAAGGGTGTCGTTGTAGAGAGGGAGCACTGTAACAAATTACAGATTAACTCTTTGCTTCTCAGATACGCCTTAAAACTTTAGTTAATAAGTATTCATGATGTTATCATTTATGACATGAATATTTATAAAGTAGAGTTAGCCTTTTCCCAGTTCAATACACATTTAGGAAATCAGACATCATGAATTATTATAATGTAAACTTTTCAAGGAAATGTATTGCTTTGACCAAAAGCAAACAGAGCAGAAACTGATCAGACAGCTCCTATATGAGCTGTCTGATCTGGGTCTACTCTTTATGCAAATGCGTGAAAAGGTGTTTATATGAAGTAAAGGGTTAAGGCATATATAAGTGTATACCATACACAGAGTCCAGTTATGGCATCAGTATGGGCTGTCTCCGAGCAAACATTCTCCTTGGTGTCTACATCCCATAGCTCCAGTTTACCTCCGTCTGAAAAGAAACTGTGTTTATGAGCCACAAGAAAACATACAGTTGAAGTTTGACATTTTGAACTTCAAGGGACCATACATTATTTCAAGATAACAGTGGTCCGATTTCTAATCTGAACAATTTCTCAAGTTCAAAGCTTAATGCAGGTCATAAAACAATGCTAAAAGATCCCTTAGGAGCTTTCAGCATTACTTTCGACCTGCATTAATCTGGCACATGCGCTTCTAGATATGTGTAGGGATACATTTTAGAACATTTTTGTAATGTAAATTTAGGAAGTACTGAACGTTTACTTCGAGTTTCACTTTGCTTTAAGCAACTACCTGCCTTTAACACAAAATACTTGATGTAATTTAGTTGCCGTTATAGAGAGGTTTTACTGTATATCTTATTTTATAAGCAAACAGAACAGACTTTGATCAGATGGTTCCCTGGCAAAAATGCTCTATTTATATCGCAATGGTTTAAAAACTACACAATTCTATAATTTACCATTTGGCTAGTAAATGCTCCTTTTTGGTAGATTTATTCAAAAAGGCTAGGTCTAAAAATAGTCCATGATGTAATGGGTTATTCTATTTATTTGCCTGATATATTACTTTGCTTATACATGTATATTACTTTAGTTATCTTACCTGAAGCTGTAGCAACCCAACAGCAGCTGTGACAGAAAGCCACCTTTGTAATGGGGTTATATGTGTATATCGACTGCAGCAGCTCTCCTATCGAAACAAAAGATTCAAAACAGCAGTAATAATTAGTTTTAGATTACAGTACTTTATCAAATAATATGTCATCCAAGAAATTACTTGATTTTCTTTGGGCTCTTTTACATCTTCATCAAACCCTATGTTGTGGCCAATCTTTAGAAGTGTTTTTTCTTGACAATTCCATCTAGTGGTCGCAACATAAGGCTTAGTGGAGAATAATGATTTTAGCATTTGAAATACAGTAGAATCTGTCCTAAGAGGCCATTCATTTATTGAAAATAGGAGTTTTGAAAAGCATGTGGTTGCTTAATTCAGGGCAATGAAATGCAGAAAACTTCTATAAGCTACCACCAGCCTTACAGGCCCATAATTAGACCTCTTTTTGATTGTTGCTTAACCCTTTCTTCCATAAATATGCCTTTCTATGCCTCTGTAAAAGTCTTTTGAGACCATTGTTATAAATAGAGTATTTGCTCCTAAGGAGCAAATGATCTATTTATCACAATGGTTTCAGAACTTCAAAGTTCTAAAAACATTCCTTTTCTCTAGTTACTGCTCCTTTTTGGTAGATTTATTCAAAGAGGTTGGGTCTAAAAATAGCCTATGGGGGAATGGGTTAAGACAGGTTCTATTGTATGCCACTTTATCTATGACTCTGGAACAAAAACACTGGGTTGAGTCATGCAGAAGAAAAAGCAAACAGTCATGTATGAATTCTTTTTTATTATTATTCTTATCTATATATAAGTATAAAATATATTATATTTTAAATGTTCTATAATTATGCATTGAATATACCCTGTTTTGTACATAAAATGTATCTAGGTGAAGCGCTTTTGAACGCACATATTCTGTGTGAAAAGAGCACTATATAAATGTGATATAATAATAATAATACACATGGATTCCGATGTAACCTGCAGTATTTTCAGCAATAACTAGAACTGTAAGCCAAAGGCTAACGAATACCCCCACCTGTCTGCTTGTCAGAACACCTATCATCAATCTGAACATATGTACATACAGAAAAATGAAGAGATTTAAAAACAATACATGCCCCAACCTAATTTATGTAATAAAAATGAAGAATAATTCAGAGAAACAAGACCCTTTCATGAGGTTTTTGTCAAATCCAAAGTTCTAAAGCTAGGTACCTTTTCAGAAAAACATTAAGTTCAAGGACAATAACTCTGACAAAAATTATTCAACCAGACCCATATTTGAACTTAAGCTGTACCTCATCTAGATTTAGCTCTATGTCAAATATGAAGTTAATATCTCTAACCACTTCCAAAGAAAGACCGGAAAATTGAAAATTTGACAAAAAATTAAAGTTCAAGGGCCATAACTCTGTCAAAAATTATTCAACCAGACTGAGATTGGGAATTAAGCTGTAATTCATCTAGAGTTAGCTTTATGCCAAATATAAAGTTAATATCTGCAACCACTTCCAAAAAAAGTCTGGAAAATCCCAAATTTGAAGAAAAAAATTAAAAGTTCAAGGACAATAACTCTGGAAATAATTATTCAACCTGGCTGAGATTGTATCATAAGCTGTAACCTATCTAGATTGAGCTTTGTACTAAATATAGAGTTGATATCTCGAGTCACTTCCATAAAAAGTCCAGAAAACCGGAAAACATTGGTAGGGGACTAAAAAGGGGAGATAACTCCTGAAGTAGTGGTCCGATCATGATGGAAATATGCGGTGCACAGGTTTATATGGTCATATGGCTATACATGAACTTTCAACAAAATTGAAGCAAAACTGTAGAAGAAGAAGGCCGGACAAAATTGTGTCCACGGACGGACGGACAGACGGACAACCTGATTCCAGTATACCCCCCCACCCAAACTTCGTTGTGGGGGGTATAATTATTATTCTCTCAGAAGTGACACTGTCAACCATGGTCACAAGTCACACTGAAAATGCATCAGCTGGTCTATGCTACCCTTTTACTCCATGAATAGTCATGTTAAAAAATAATGAAACCATGAATATAATTAGATGGATTTAGAAACTGTAGAATCATAGAATCCATCTGATCTGAGTCTTCTCTGTTTGCAAAGATGTCAAAGGTGATTCTGTCAGGCACAGGGGCCAAACTGATTGCAATGTCTAAAAACCCTTTATTCCTTTATGACTTTGTTCATATGTGATATAATATTTTAATTATAAATGTATCCATAGGTCTTAGCTGTCCACACTTACATATGACTGTGTAGCAAAGGTATATAGATCTATGACAAGAACAGTAGCTCTATGCATATCATAACCACACCCAATGTGCCCAAGTCCACGCATTGATCAATTCTATTTCAAATACTTTTGTTTATTTGTTTATATTGGGGTTATTTCAGTCTTAAACGAAAAGAGCCCGAAGAGGTTTTTCTGTGCATGCAACAAATTGCATTGTTTCAAGCACAGAAGAACGTCCAGGTAGAACCACTGACCTACTGCTCTTCCTCACAAGAAAAACGAATTCTATACATAGACAACAGTAACTTGTTTTTGATGTCCATGTACTAATAATTGCCCAAGATTTATGAAATATTGTTTAGATCCATTAACCCTTTCCCGCATATAAACGTGTTTTCACACATCTTTAAACAGAGTAGACCCAGATCAGACGGCTCCTATAGGAGCCGTCTGATCAGGGTCTGCTCTGTTTGCTAATGAATTTTGATAGATCTGTTTCTATACTTTCTAAAATGGCTTCAGTGTTCTACTTCCATTTTTCATTGTAACTAATTTGTCCATGAATATTCAGTAGATATTGAAATTTGAAATTAACATAGAATAGGGAAAGGATTAAATACATTTTGCAAAAAAAGCACAGTGTCATGTTGATGAGAACGCATCCAGGATGTATGCCCCATCCATGACATGTTTTAAGTAATTATTTTTCTTCTTGTAAAAATGTATTGAAGCTTAAACCTTTTCCCTCATGAATATTGTTGCAGGAAATAATAACATCATTTATTAGCTGATTTTTTATAATGATGAATGAATACAGGATTTTATGACTGGCAAAACTACAATCAGATCTATGTAATTCTAAAGACACACCATGAACAGACCCTGATAAGCTGGCTCCTACATGAGCCATCTGATCTGGATCTACTTTGTTTGCAAAGGAACGAAAAAGTTTTTATATGAAGCATATTGCCCACTCTAAGAGGTCCTGATAAGATGTGTAAATGAAAATATTTTCAAGAATAACGCCTTTATTTCTCTACTAAACTCTATTTTATGACCACTCTTTAGAATCGTCATCAAGGGAAATGAAGATTTAACCCTTTCTCTCATATAAACGTGTTCTCATGCACTTGCAAACAGAGTAGACCTAGCTCAGACGGCTCCCTGCTCTGTTTGCTAATAGAATTTGATACTTCTGTTTCTTTACTTTCTAAAATGGCTACAATGTTCCACCTTCCATATTTCATTATAACTATTTTGTCCATGAATATTCAGTGGGTATTGAAATTTGTAATAAACATAGAACAGGGAAAGGGTTAAGTATTTGAGTATGCACCTTTATCTGTTGCTCTGCACTCTGTTGAAAAGCCATGAAAAGTTGTCTATATCAGATACAGGGTTAATTTTATCTTACTTGTAATCATCTTTATTCCTCATTTATCTTACTTCCTTTTCAATAATTTCTAAACTAACATTCATTGAACTGACAATTAACTCTTTGCACGCTAGCGGCGAAACTGTGATTACCTATGCAAACAGTTTGGATCCAGATGAGACGCTGCATAATGCTGCGTCTCATCAGGATCCAAATTGTTTGTCATCTTGACCATATTTTTGCCAAAAAAATGAGAGAAAGTTTTATTTTAAGAATTGAAGCAGATGACAATGTTGCAGACGAAAAATTACTTAGCATGCAAAGAATTAACCCTTTCCCAGATAGAAATGCCTTCAAATGCCTTGTAAACAGAGTAGACCCAGGTAAGATGTTCCTGCAGGATCCTTCTTATCTGGGCCTGTTCTGTTTGCTTATGGAATAATATAGACCTGATTCTACTGTTTTTATCATGGCCAAACATTCCTGTGTTCATATGCCATTATAAAAATACAGTTAATAAATATTCATGAAGTTAAAAGATTTAAACAATTGTCGTCAATTTCACTATTAAAGTACATATAGGTATTTTGTACTCACCTGTGTTTGCAGACCAGACTTTGAGGGAACAGTCAACAGACCCACTCACGATCAGAAAATCATCTTCTGCAACACCCAGACTCTCAACTGTAATAAAAGATATCAATTACAAGAGTAAACTCAAATGCTGTCATCAAATCTCCCTCCAATAATGAGGACTAAAGGACACAAATGCCCTTTCAATCTAATGCTTTGCTTCATAGATATGACATTTAGCACATTTGAAAACAGAGTAGACTGTCATCCATCAATGCATTTACACTAGTTTTCTTTTAATGTGTCCATGCCAATTTTCTGTCAATGGATCGATACCATTTTTCTTTCAGTGCATCTATGCCATTTTTGTTTTGCATTTATGCCATTTTTCGTACAATGCATATATGCCATTTTTCTTTCAATATACATGTACATGTAGTTCAAATGGAGTGTGCTGCATCAGAGTAATAGATACAGGTGTGTAATGAAATGCTACAATCGCATTTTTCCTACCAAACCCAATGTTGTGACCACTCTTTAGAATGGTCTCAAAGACACCATTCTAAAGAGTGGTCACAACATAGATTTCGGTTGAGAAATAAATAAGCTATAAATCAGCTATTCTTGAAAATGTTCCAATTTACGCATCTTATCTGGGCCTCTGTTGTATTCCACTTTACCTGCTGTGCTCAGCTGTTTGGCTGGTATAATTGTCACATCAGTCACTGTTCCTGTATGACTACCGAGACTCCTAACCTCTGTCAGTGAGGACAAGTCCCACACCTTCACAGTTGTATCACGACTGAAATAATGAGATGTGGATAAAATAAGATATCATGTGGACAGAATAGCAAAGAATATTATGTGGACAGAGTGAGTTTTATTTTATGGTGCTGCAACACCTACGTAGGAAAAATAGTGTTGTGGCCAGAGTAAAAGAATAATATCATTTAATATCATATCTGACAAACAAGTTACATTATGTTGCCAATCATTTGTAATCATACAATAGCATGTGTTCAAGACAACATACCATGTGTAAAACACAATATTATGTGGACAGAATAAGATAAAATATGATAAGTGACAATGTTGCCATTGTAACCATATAATATCACATGGTTAATCCTTTACTCCATAAATACACCTTTCTACACCTTTTCAAACAGAATAGACCCATATCAGGGTCTGCTCTGTTTGCTTATGACACAATAGTCTAGACATGATTCTACATTTTCATCAAAGCTAAATATTCCTTTGAAAAAAAATACATTATAAAAAGTCTGCTAATAAGTATTCATGATATCATTATTTCTTACAAGAATATTAAACAGGGAAAGGGTTAAAGCGTTAACAAAGTAAAATATGTGATTTTGATACATGTATATCAAGAGCATGAAAGGACATACAGATCCTATTTTGTCCATTACTGATCTTGGCTGCCACTTTGTCATCATACATATGACTACAAAGTTTAGTTCAGATTGTTCAAGAAATGTGGAAGCTAGAATGTTAAAGAGCTGACTGTTGACAACAGATGGATGTCCTAAAAGCTTGGCTGAGCTAAATAGCCATTAAAAAATGGCAATAACAACTTTTTATTGTCTATTTGTATCGAGTTTTATTTTGATTTGTTTAAAATATGTCGGTGTTGTAACTAGTTCCTAGAAGAATTGGGGAGAAAACATAAATATTTGGATTTAATTAACTGGTAACAAGAGCGGATGCCAAAAGTTGTCTATTACTATAGAACAAAATACCCTTGCTTTCATATAAATGCATTTTAATGCATATTCATTTCAGGGTAGACCCAGATCAGATGGTTCCTATAGTAGCCATAATAGATATTCATGTCATAATTTCTTACATCAATACTGAACAGGGAAAGAGTTAAGAGACATTAACTCTTTGAATATGCATGATAGGAACAGCTTGTGAAGTTTAACGGGGATAGCTGTACTGAAGTCAAAACTGACAAAATGTCAGTTTTTGCACAACAACTCCCATGATAACAAAATCAGTGACACCAAGGCTAAAGCAGTACCTCTGATAAATTCTTTGAAAATGTAATGTGTAACAAGGCAGTTTAAAGGACAGCTAAATTCCACCATCGCCGCCTGAATTATGACATAACATTTGACCTTCAAATGTGAGTTTGATCTTGAGCCGACATGACTGCCACATGTGTTCTGCACATTGTCTCAAATTAGCTAACATTTGCCACAAGTTTTATGAAAATCCTTCAAGGGGTTTAGAAGATATGGAAATTGAAGGTTAAAATATTTGACCTTCAAATGTGACCTTGAGCTAACATGACTGCCACATGTGTTCTCAACTTTGTTAACATTTGAGGCAAGTTTCGTGAAAATCCTTCCAGGGGTATAAGAGATATGCAGCAGACACGAAATTATACTTGACCTTTAAATGTGACCTTGATCTTGAGCTGACATGACTGTCACATGTGTACTGCACATCGTCTCATTTAAGCTAACATTTGACATAAGTTTTATGAACATCCTTCAAAGGATTTAGAAGATATGTAGCAGACACGAAAATGCAATGGGAAATTGAGGTTTAAAACACTTTACCTTCAAATGTGACCTTGAGCTGACATGACAGCGACATGTATTCTGCACATTGTCTCAACTTGGTTAACATTTGAGGGAAGTTTCATGAAAATCTTTCCAAGGGTATAGGAGATATGGACGGACGGACAGATGGACAATGGCCATTCCTATAACCCCCCTTCCACTTCGCGGCGGGGGATTAATGTGTATTCCCTTACCTAGCTGATACCATAAGTGTTCCACAGCTATCTACAGCTGTAACTAGGTCATTGTGGGATTCTAACTGGGTCACCTCAAAACGGGACTTTCGCCATTGCTCTGTTAAGCTGTTCTTAGAAGTAGAATTCTCTGAAATCCAAATGTAAACTGATTAACATTCATTAAAAACTTCACCATCTCAGTAGTATTCATCGGCAGAATCAATAAAATAGAACAGGGAAAGGTTTTTAGGTTTTTTCACCATGGTGGAAATTGTAAAATCAGATCTATAAAATAATTAATTCCATAAGTAAACAGAGCAGATCCTATTTGGGTAAACTCTGTAAAAACATGATAAGGCATTTCTATAAAGGAAAGTGTTAACTTGGTATAGAAGTGAACAATTAAGAAAGTCTGTATGATTTGATGGCTGCTTAACCCATTACCTCCTACTGACGCCTTTGACGCCTCCGTAAAACTATTTTAAAA
Source organism: Azorinus chamasolen (assembly GCA_963576725.1). Classification (NCBI taxonomy): domain Eukaryota; kingdom Metazoa; phylum Mollusca; class Bivalvia; order Cardiida; family Solecurtidae; genus Azorinus; species Azorinus chamasolen. The sequence continues at coordinate 54,319,351 of OY755249.1, forward strand.
CTATTTTGAAACTGTTTTGAAACTATTTTGACTATATTGACTATTTTGAAACTATTTTGATAAATAGAGCATTTGCTCCATAGGAGCAAATCGAGGGCTTGGTGCAAAACTATTCTAACTCCTTCACAAAAGTGAAGGAGTTAGAATAGTTTTGCACCAAGCCCTCGAAATGCTCTATTTTCAAAATGTTTCCAAAGGAAAACAATTCTAAAAGATTCCATTGTTTCTAGTAAATGCACCTTTTCAGTAGATTTATCCAAAGAGATTGTTTCTAAAAATAGTCTCGGAGGGAATGGGTTTATGTAGAAGTGATATGCAGAGAGCTCCTATGGGTGTTCTCTAAATCACTTTCCTTCTGCACTAAGACACATGTACTACCTGTCAGAACCTTCTATTCTAGGAATATTCATGTAAAAAAATAATGAATATCAATCAGCTGAACTTTTTTTATAATTGTACATTAAGAACAATGGATTTTTTACCATGGCACGAACTAAAGAACCAGATCTATATTACTTCATAAGCAAACTGGGCAGACCATGATCAGAGAGTTCCTACAGAAGTCATCTTATCTCTGTCTACACTAGTTGCAAAGGCATCAAAGGGCAAAACTGTAAGGCAGAGTTTAAGGTACCAACAATTATACTTCCTTTGAATGTCAGCTACATATGTATATCTATATGAAGGTAAGGGTAAAGCTCAAATTAAGAAGGGAGCAGGATATGGGGTTTTCTTTCTCCTGAAATTGTTCTCTAGCTAGAGCCCTGATTGATCCTACCTAAAATGTACAACTTTTTACATATTTTCAACAGGTGCATAATCAAATACTAAAATTGTCATTTCTCGAAGAGACGATTCTAAAGAGTGGTCACAGTATAGGATTTGGTGGAGAAATAAAGGAGCTATTCTTGAAAATATTAAAAATTTACGCATCTTATCTGGACCTCAGTTCTAGTCAGTACATAAGACTGTATGCTGATACGTTGGTTCACAAAGAGACAGAAGGACTACATCCACATTTAGCACCAATATGATAACTTTATATTAGGCTGACATAGTAGCAAATATTGTAGACCCTGATCAAATGACTCGTGAAGGAGTTTGATCTTGGTCTACACTAATTTGACTAAGTTTGTCTGTCTGAATATTTATGGAAATTAGAGTATTACCTTTAGCATTCTTTTTACTTTTCTTTTTTGGTGATGGTTCTCGGAACTCTGATGTGGAAGGCGCTGCATGTACTTCTTTACTTTCTGTGTTTTCATTCAATCTGTAGAGATATTAAATCAGTTCAACTACAATATATTAAACCATTAGAATGCTGAGAAAGGTTTTCATTGACAAAAAATATCTTCTTATTCAGATCTGCTTTCCAATTCTGTTCATGTTTTACTGTATTAAACTTCATGTAAGAAATAATGACATCATTAATATTAGTCTATTGAAGTTTTATCACAATGGTTTCAAAACCACAAAATTTTAAAAGTTTCCCTGTTTTCAAATAAATGCTCCTTTTCAAAGAAGATGAGTCTTAAAATAACCTTTGAGGGAATTGTTTAAATACTGACAAACCATTCCGTTTCGAATACTCAGAGTTCAATGGATTAACCCTTTACCTGCATTGTATACATGTATTCATGTAAGAAATAATGACATCATGAATATCTATTTAGATTAATTTTGATAATGGCATATGAACACGTGACATTTAGGCTCAAGCAGAAACTGCAGAATCAGATCTGGTATAGCATACCATATGCAAACAGAGCAGGGACCATCTGATCTGGATCTACTCTGTTTGCAAAGGTGTGTAAAGGCATTTATATGAAGGAAAGGAATTAACATATTGGACTTGTTATTTAGAAGAGAAACAAAGAACAATCTATTGTACACATAGAATGCTTAAGAAGTCAACCTTTTGGTCATTTGTTCAGCAGAAGGGTTGCTGATAACTGCAGTGGCATCTGAACTGGTTTTGTCTCTGTCCTCCGACACAAGATCCCGAGTACTGGTCCCATCTGAATACGCTGAATTGTTTATCTGTACATCAATCTCTGTCTCTGTCACTGGTGATGTCATGGACTGGTTTGCACTCACAAACGACGAGCTATATGCTGTGTCATCTTCAACACTGGGATAGCTTGCAGACGAGTCATTCAAGCTGTTTTCAGATAACAGTTGTAGAAGCTGGTCCCTGATGGAGTCCTTTTTCAAACACTGAAGAAGAATAATAATAATTAAGCCGGTTTTACCAGTCATCCTATTAACCCTTTCTTTCATATTCATAAACGAGTTTTCACAAATTTGCAAACAGAATAGACCTAGTCCAGCTGGCTCCTGTAGAAGCCATCTGATCAGGGTCTGCTCTGTTTGCTAATAGAATATGATTGATCTGTTTCTTTACTTTCTAAAATGGCTACAATGTTCCACCTTCCATATTTCATCATGACTATTTGTCCATGAATATTCAGTAGGTATTGAAATTTAGAATAATATATAACAGCCAATACAAGTATAGAAACCCTGTACGCTGTACCTAAAGTATATTCATTCCCACTAAGCTGCCATTGAATATTTGGATATTTGTTAACCCTTTCTCCTATGAATATTAATTTATGATTTATTTACTGCATTATTAACTTATTTCATGGATTGATTTTGTATAATTACACATTAACGAGTAAAGTTTTGGCTATGCCAGAAACTTCAGAGTCAGATCTATATTATTGTATAAGCAAACAAAGCAGACTGTCAGACAACTTCTAAAGGAGCTGTCTGATATGGGTCTACTGTCAGTACTCTGTTTGTAAAGTTGTCAAAAGTATTATGTATGAGGGAGAAGGGTTACGAATCCCAGGAGATATGTTGGGCTTCCTTGCACTACTGTAAGTGCATTTACAGATTGACTGCATGCATAGTTTGGTTGAGTTGTGTCCCTTATAGATCCCTTTCCTCCATGAATACTCATGTAAGAAATAATGATGTCATGTATTAATTACTGGTAGATTAATTCGTTATAATAGCACATGGACGTATGAATATTTGGCCATGGCAGAAACCATAGAATTACATGTATATCTATATCATATCATAAGCAAACAGAGCACACCCTTATCAAACTGCTCCTAAGCTTGCAAAGGCGTAGAGGGTCGTATTTATGGAGTAAAGGGTTAAGCACCAGTTATAGCTAGTTTATTTACAATGTGATTGTTTCATTAAATGTTGATCACAAAAACATTTTTGACCATGAGTAAACCCTTTACTCAATAAATATGATGTGTTTGTGAAACACTATGACCCCGATATGACTGATGACCTTGATGTATAACCATGAACTTAACTTAATGAGTCTCACAACGCATTTTCCCTATATCAAAGGGATCCGCCACTATACCCCCCCCCCCCCCCCCCCCATGAAAAAAAACACTGGGCGATAAAAATTATCGCCAATCTAAATTTGACCTGTAATTTGACCATTGACCTTGACCTTAATGAGTCACCTCTAAAAATGTTTGTCTCCATAAGCTGCACATGCATGCCAAGTTTGAAGCATGCATGTTAATTGGTGACAAAATTATCGCCAGGTGACAAAATTATTGCCAATCTTAATCTGACCAGTATCTTTACCTTTGACCTTGACGTATGACCTTGGCCTTAATGAATCACCCCTAAAAAGTTCGCCTCCATAAGTTTAACCAACTTCAACGTATGCAAACAATGTGACAAAATCAATATCAATACCCCCTCCCCATGGGGATATAACAAGAAAAAAGGCATCGTGAACATTATTTAGACAAGTACATCATTTTCTGAATTTAGTTCAAATCGTGTTGCATTTTCTTATTGCAATAAGTGATCGAACTCATGAGAAAGAGCTACATTTCAGAGAATAAGTAAAGTCATATGGAAATAAACAGAAGAAAGGATTGACAACATGCTAGCTACTTTCGAAAGTTCTTCATCTGTCAAATCCCGTTCTAAGGCTTCCAAATGTTCAATCTGCCTAAGTTTTTTCCTAAGTTTCCTAATCAGCAACGAAATTTGCTGCTGATCGTCCATGTTTTTCTAGGAAATCCCCAGCAGATAGCGCCACGTTCGAAGTTTTCCGGAGGGATTTTCTGTTACTTTAAATAGAATTACTACCGAGTACCGGAAATGCAGCAATTGACTGGTTGCACAAGTTTTTACAATAATACCAGTCAAGGAGGAAATCCCGTGAAAATGAGACCAAAATGAAAACAAAACACCCTACGATCAAAACAATTGCGTAGAAAATTATGTTTCGAAGAAAGGGTAAATGTGCAGATTTTTTTAAAAGGATGCAGCTTTGGCTTAACATTTTTTTCTTTAGGTGCACTGTCTATTGATCTAAAATCCTGTAGAATACTCGTATTTGTCGTCGTCAGTTTAGTGTTTCGCACCCTGTACTGTTCGTACCAATTTGTTTGGACACTACGCAATGAAAGTGGAGTTGAGTAATAACCCTTTCGCTCTTATGAAATATAGACCTATGACTTTAAATTGATTGAAATTTATATTTTATAATGACAATATGAATAAGGATTTTTTATCGTGGCAGTCTGGCAGAACATGTCATGATGTGAGTCGGTTCTATATTTCATGAGGGTTCTGCAGAATTCGCATAGTAAACCCTTATGCGATTTTGCCTAAAATGTAATTAGATAATGATTGCATTTTGCACTTGTGGCACAGGTACCGATAATATGACAAAACCATAAAGAATGTTTGTTACAAGATTAACTTGCGCTGACTGTGCAGTTGTTTTCCAGATAGTGACCAAGATTGAAAATTAGTGTAGCCCTTGATCACCACATGAAATTTGACATACCCATTACAGGAAAGGGAGTGATAATTATACACCATAAATCTTGGTCCAGATAAGAAATCAAGTGATAATTATATACTATTAATCTGGCTCAATATTCGGCTAGCAATATATATATATATTAAAAAGTATCAGTTAGGCCATAGTAGAAAATAAAAATACTATAATTAGCAAATAATCAATCCCCGGTCCATCTATGTTATTCAATATATGCATGATTTTGCACACATAAATCTATCAACATCATTACTGTTTAGGTTGCCAAACACATCCAATTAAAGCTGCAGTCGCAATACACTTGCCCTGTTGGCGAAATCTCCGATGGGTTTACTGTATAACGAAATTGTCTTAAGGCAAAATCTCCATAAACCATAAACTTAATGGTTACACTCTCTTTTAAAATCTGTATTTCAGGGCCATCTGATGTTGAGATTGCCAGAGAAAATGAAATCAAGATCAGCATTACACAGGAGCTGTCCAAGGCCCTGAAAAATGTGCAAAAGGAAAATGTTGACTGTAACGACAAACTGGTGTACAGGTAAGAGCTATTTGATTATGCCTATAATCACATATACGGTATATAGGATTATTGTTACAGTTGTATATCTGAGCTACTCTTCCAATGATGTAGTCAACTCAGTTTGCTGTTCAGGAATTATTTGCTGCTATTGTGTATAGTGACTAGTGTCAGACCTATATTAAAGTCACATGCCATTAATTTATCAAAATTGAATCTTAAATTCCTAGAGAAAAAATGACCATACATGACGTCATGACCATAAAGCTTTAGTCACCCAGTCCTCCCCTCTCTGTTGATTTTCACACTGATCAGGGTCTGCACTGACAACTTGTAAGCGCTGTGTGAGCAAGGTTTGTCCTGTTAGCTTTTGAAATAATTTAAATCTTGTATTATAGGAGCCGTCCGATCTGAGTCTACTCTGTTTACAAATGAGTGAAAAGGCGTTTGTATGAGGGAAATGGTTATGGAATATTCAAGAAATTAAGGATTCATATTCAAAAAGCTCCTTACGAATATTTTAACCTTAGGACAACTTAGGGGAAAAAATTCTGTCTGTGTCTGTAGCAAAACTATAGAGGAAAATTTTCATTCATTGACTTGTAGAATAATTGGTTAAGTATATAATTATTTGATATACAGCTTTATATTTCTGAAATACTTTTACTTGTATTCATTTTATAAGACTAAGGAATATTCAAGAAACTAAGGAATTTTCTTAAGTTTCTTCTTAGGAGCTTTATGAATACGGGCCCTGATCTGTAACAAGAGTTGTCTGATGAGATCTACTCTGTTTGCTAGGGCACAAACAGGAGGAAATACAGAGTAATTACCCTATATAAACACCTTTTGCAACTAGAGTAGACCCAGACCAGACAGCTCCTGTAGGAGCCTTCTGATCAGCTTCTGTTCTGTTTGCTTATGAAATTATATTAGATCTGACAATAGTTTCTACCAATATTACAATATCCTGTGTACATATTCCATTACACAAATTCAGCTGATAAATATTCATGATGCTGTTTCTTACAGGAATATTCTAGGAGTAAAGGGTTAAGGTACTTTGTGAATATGGGCCTTGATCTGGCTTCATGACAACTTGAGACTCTGTGATCTAAAACCAGATGACTGGTCTGGGTCTACCAAAATGTAAAATCTTGAAGTTTGGTCTTTGGTATATTTCATAACCCTTTACTCCATGGTTATTCATACAAGAAATAATGACATCTGAATATTAATTAGATTAATTTTTAAAATGACATATGAATTCTGGAAAGTTTGGCCATGGCAGAAACTGCAGAATCAGAATGAGATCTATATTATTCCATAAGCAAACAGAGTAGACCCAGATCAGACGGCTCCTACAGTTTATTACCAGTCAGAGTAAATCCTTGGAATTTGATTGGTCAGTTTGCTAAAAACTGCCGGGGTGTACAGAACCGTATTTGGCGGCTTACACGGAGAATACAGAATTCAAATTTGACGCGTGACGTCATTCGTTTTGTTTTTATTTTTAGCGTCGATTCGAAATTTCATATCGTCCTTAGTCCATTAATTCTGGACGGATTACGACCAAATAATCGATAATAAATGTAAAAAACTGTTCCTCGTATGTTCCTCAATTTGACACTATCAACTTCTCGGTACAACGAGTAACCGACCGTTTAAACTCAAATGTTTACAAGTGAAGGTTGAATTCCTCTTTCGAAATTCCTCTGAGACGAAGTCATATTTGCTCTGTGATGACGTCATGTTTTCCTTGTCATGTCGTAATATAATTAGAGATCTAATGTCAGCAAAAATAAGAGTTGTTCGTTTCTTAATTAGATAAATCGGATCTCTGACTGGTAATAAATTCGTTACACGGTAATTTGACAGGGTGTATGGACTGGTATGACCGGGTTAGATCACGTATTTCCTTCGGCTAACGCCTCAGGAAATACGGGATCTAACCCGGTCATACCAGCCCGTACACCCTGCCAAATAACCGTGTAACTAATAGTATTTATGGAGTTAAGGGTTAAAAACTTAAAATACACAATCAGAATTTGGTCCAAACTGTAACAAAATATCATGAGATTTGGAAGCAGCATGCATACTATTTATTTATTATCTAATAATTTCAGCACAGAGACTGCGAACTCAGTGTGCCACTGTTTGGAGGCAGTATTTCTACATGGCCTCAAGTGTAGCTCCGTAAAGAAGGTAATCTTAGCTCTAGATAACAGAAACACTCAAGAAATCTTCTTTGTTTTTCAAAATATTCAGGTATCTTGTTGGTACTTAACCTTTTTTGAATATTCATGTAAAAAATAATGGCATCATGAATATCTATTAGCTGAATTTTTAAAATGGCCTATCTACAAATACAGATTTTAACACAGTAAAAGTCAGTTAACCCTTTCCTCCATAAACACGCCTTTCTGCACCTCTGTTAAAGGCACTTTATGAAACCATTGTGATAAATAGAGCATTTGCTCCTATAGGAGCAAATGCTCTATTTATCACAATGGTTTCAAACTATAAAATTCTAAAAATTTTCCTTTTCTTTAGTTAATGCTCCTTTTCGGTAGATTTATTCAAAGTGGATGGATGGATCTAAAAATAGCCTATGAAGTAAAGGGTTAACAAAGAAAACTACTGGTTTACCTTCTCAAAACAGCTCATTTTGAGATTTATCTCAAGCTAAAGAACAATAGCTCTATAATTATGTACTTCGTAATGTTTTGCAACAGCTATTCCGTGTTTATAGGTTACAATGGAATTTAACGTAACAGCTTTACACCTGTCTGTAAAAGGTTGTTTCAGTATTTGTTAAATATTTCATATAAAATGCAAAAAGTATTATTTGAGCAAGAATCCTGGAAAATCACTGTGCTCAGTGTTTTATGTCATCTTTAGTGAACATATTGATATAATGATAAGAAAATATTAAATGTTGCAGAAATGCATTTCAAAAGGTTCTGGAAGTGGTAAAAATCATATTTGAAAGGGTGGTGAACGCTATATAGAAGATATGTCCCACTGAGGACCTGCAGTCCCAAGATGATGATTCAGACTTATTTTCAGGCTTTGGAAATTGAGTCCACAATGACTTTTGCTTTTTGTTTTATTCCATGCCAAAAATAAATCTCTTAGAAGCCAGAAAAAGTAAGTTGCTGGCTTAGATTTAACCCTTTACTCCATGAATATTTATGTAAGAAATAATGACATCATGAATATTGATTAGTTTATTTTTTGCAATAGCACATGAATGTTTGGCAATAAGAAACTAGAATTATATCTGTCTGTATTATTTCATTAGCAAACAGAACAGACCCTGATCAGATGGCTCCTCTAGGAGCCGTCTGATCTGGGTCTACTCTGTTTGCAAGGCATTGAAAGGCACATTTATGGAGTAAAGAGTTAATAAGACTATGGTCAGACATGCTGCTTACGGCCCGTTAGTTACTGTCAATGAAATTATTGCTTCTTCATGGCCATTCACCTTATACTTTTAACCCTTTCCCTCTTATAAACGTGTTTTCACGCATTTGCAAACAGAGTAGACCCAGATCAGACGGCTCCTAGAGGAGCAGTCTGATCAGGGTCCGCTCTGTTTGCTGTTGGAATTTGAAAGGTCTGTTTTTTTACTTTCTAAAATGGCTACAATGTTCCACCTTCCACATTTCATTATAACTATTTTGTCATTGAATATTCAGTAGCAAATGAATTTGAAATAAACAGGGAAAGGGTTAATATCTTTGCGAACAGAGTAGTAGGGGTGTTCACAGAGTAGTTTGTCTACTGAAACTGCAAATAGTATAAAACCTTACAATAGTGAGCAGACAAAATGTGGTTCTTGACTTGAAAAAAACTGCAATATCTGAAAGTACTTTGTTTCATTGAAACCAGTAACTGATATGTCACTAGAGTTGACCCTGTCAGTGCGGGGAATGAGTCACTAATGTCCTTTGCAAACAGTGTAGACTCGGATGAGAGAGTTCCTAGAGGAGCCCTCACATCAAGATCTGCACTGTTTGTCATTCTACACTTTTCTTGAAACCAAAATCCCTATATATTCACAGTAAGCTTGACCTGTTTGTATTTAGATTGCATGTAGTCCATTTGAAGGGTTAATACTGATTATTTTTTTTATTATATTTCACAGATTGCCAACATGGTGGGTCTTGGTCAACAGGCTATCTCACAACCAAGTCTGGTATGTAAAGCCATGTTGATGGATGAACGAATGAATGATGTGTATGACACTTCACTCAAAACAACTTCAGTAACAATTATCTTTCTCCAAGCAATTAATTGGTCCAGCTTGAAATATTAATGGCACTTTCCACATTCAGTACTGTTTTATCGGCTATTCTAGTTTATAGGGTTTTGTTTATCTATTGACAAGGATACTAAATAGTCTTTCCTGTGATGTTTTTCCGAATGTGTCAAGCCTGCGAAAGAACTTTAAAAGGAATGTCTTTTTGCATCACCTGCTTTGGCTGGGTGACACTTTAGTTTAGTGGTATAGTATTCACCTTCCAATAAGGAGGTTTTGAGTTTGAATATAAGCTGAGTCTAAAACATTCCCATGTTGTATTAAACACTTTCCCTCCCACGAAAGCCTTTTCGCCCATTTACAAACAGAGTAGACCCAGATCAGACAGCTCCTGTAGGATCAGTGTCTGCTCTGTTTAATTTTGACATGACGTAGGCCTGATTCTACAGTTTTTATCAAACAAACAAAAATCTTTGAAAAGTTTACAGTATGAAAATTCAGTTCATAAATATTCATGATGTCATTATTTCTTACATGAATATTGGAACAGGTAAAGGGTAAATTCTAATACCTGGGTTAATAAAGGCATGTTGGTTTGATACTTGTTTTTGTACTAAGACATAGAATGTGTCAACAGGTGAAAGCTACATGTACCAAAGATGTAGCATTTTTACAATGTAAATAGTTTTCTTTTCTTCAGAATTTTTGGAATTTTGCTGCCAAGTTTACCCACAGTGAAGTCGTTTCTCAGCTGAAACACTTGGGCCAGGTGACCTCAGAGATTGGACTGTGTAGGGTGAGTGTCTGCAGTGCATATGGCAAAGCCTATACAGTAAAACCCCTCTAAACTGGAATTCTGGAAGAGAGGAATTTAGATACTTTTAGGCAGGTGGCTGCTTAATGCAGAGTGAAAGTCATGCTCCTCTAGGAGCTTTCTGCGTGACTTTTACTCTGCATTAAGCTGCCACCTGTCTACAAGACCGATATTTCTACTAAATTTAATGTCTGGTTTAGAGAGGTTTTACTGTATATCCACTATAGAAATAATAATGTCATAAATGTAACTTGCTCTTCACTTGAATATTCATGCAAGGAATTTTGACATTTAAATCTATTAGTGGAATTTTTCTAATGGTATATAAACACAGGGTTTTTAATCATGGCAGAAACTGTAAAGGCAGATCTATATTATGGAATAAGCAAACAGAATAGACCCTGATCAAATGACTCGTACAGGAACCATCTGATCTGAGTCTATTCTGTTTGCAAAGGCATGAAAAAGTGTCCATATTAGGTAAAGGGTAACAATTGTGTCCATTAACCTAGTGTCCTGTCTGAATCCAAACTGTTTGCATAGTTCTACCCCACGAAGTATTGTTGAGGTATATGGGAATCACCATCTTCAAAAGTTAGTTTGTTTGGGTTTTCTTGTCAGGGCAACTACTGCCTGGATTTCGATTATTTTCTTTTCATGAATTATCAGCTAGCATGTGAATGCTGGACTAGGTTTTCAGAAGTAAATCCCTGATTCTTTGACTGGGAAAGGTTATTGTGAGAGCATACATGGTCCGTAAATGTTAACAATTTTGGGAATATCAAAACTTTGAGTTAGATTGATACCAGTATACAATTTTTAGCTCCACTTTTTGAAAAAGTGGAGCTATTGTCATGACCCTCTTGTCGGCGTCGGCGTTGGTTAACCTTTTTGTTAAGGTCCTTTTCTCAGAAACCATCAAAGATATTTGGTTCATATTTGGTATGTATGTTTACTATCACAAGGGGAACCCATTTCACAAGGGTAGGTAACCCTAAAATTAATTTTGCCATAGTTATGTCCCTTTTTCGACTTAGAATTTTCATTGTTGGTTAAGTTTTATGTTCAGGTCCATGTCTCAGAAACTGTCAAAGATATTTGGTTCATCTTTGGTATACATATTAAATATTACAAGGGGACCCATTTCACAAGGGTAGGTAACCCTAAAATTAATTTTGCCATAGTTATGCCCCTTTTTCGACTTAGAATTTTCATTGTTGGTTAAGTTTTATGTTCAGGTCCATGTCTCAGAAACTGTCAAAGATATTTGGTTCATCTTTGGTATACATATTAACTATTACAAGGGGGACCCATTTTACAAGGGTAGGTAATCCGAAATTTAATTTTGCTGTTGTTATCTCCCCTTTCTGACTTAGACTTCCACTACACTATCCAGCACTAAAGAAAGTGGAGCGCGCTGTCTGCGGACAGCTCTTGTTTGAGAATTCTCTGCACTGGAAAATATGTTTTGTTTTTGAATGTCCAGCATTCTTCTTTATAGCTCTCTTTACTATACATTGTATTCATATTTAACTGTAGCGGTACATTTGTGATATGCAAGTATTTGTGGACAGACTGGATGTAAGTGATATGTCAAGTAACTCTGTGTCTCGTCAGGATCATACATGTATTTGTTTGACGCTCTGATTGTATGTTTGAAGAAAAAAACAAAACATTTTACTTCATATATTTTCATGGCTTTGCAAACAGAGTAGATCCAAAGGAGTCATCTGATCAGGGTTCCCTGCGTTTGGTTATGAAATTTTAATGCATCTGACTCTACAATTTCTACCAATACTAAAATATCGTATGTACACATGCCATTGTAAAAATTCAGCTAACAGATATTGATGACGTCATTATTTCTTGTATGAATATTCAACAAGGATATGAAGCCTTCCAGCAGGCCTGTGGTAGGGTGGCAGGTCAGTGGTTCTACCTAGGTATCCTTCTGTGCAGAAAACAATGCAATATGTTCCATGCACGGACAAACCTGGGGTTTTCCTCCACTTGTAATTAGCTGGACATCGTGATATGACCAAATTACATGTACTGTGAAAGCAAGGTAAAAACCCGATACAAAAAACACAAAATCGCCAGGAAAAGGATTAGCAGGCTACAGTTTTTTGCAGAGCACAATTTCATGTCATAAGGTTAAAAGATCTTTTCATTGTTTCAGGCATGGGTACGCGTAGCTGTGAATGACTGTCTGATTGAGAGTTATGTGGATGCCATGGTAGCAGACACAAAAACACTGCGGTAAGGTAGCAAGGGCCCAGATAAGATGGATAAATCAAAAGAATAGCTCCTTCTTTTCTCCAACGTTTGTGACCACTCTTTAGATTCGACTCTTTCAGACAACAACAAGGTTTGGTGGAGAAATAAAGATTTTAGTATTTGAATATGCATCTTTATCTATTGCTCTGGATAGTTCATCAACATTACAGTAAAACCTTTCTAAATTGAACGTGAAATTTAGTATAAATATTGGTCTTGGACTGGAGACAGGTGGCAGCTTATTGCAGGGTGAAAGTCTCTTCTAGGAGCTTTCTGCATGACTTTCACTCTGCATTAAGCAGCCACATGCCGAATATATAAAAATTCTTCTTTACAAGAATTCCAGTTCAGAGAGGATTTACTGTACTCATATTTGGCCAGTGACTAAAGCCCACTCAGACATAATTTTAAATTGCTAACAGTCAATACCCTGGGAGGAAAATGGACGAAGCGTACCATTGCCGAAGCGTACCAGGACTATGCGTACCATTTCCTGGACGAAGCGTACCAATAAATAAAAAACATAAATTATATTTGAATATAACACTTAAGTATTATACTAATGTATTATACAGTGTTTTAAAAATATACTGGTATTGGACATCATATGCCGACTTATTAGATTCTGTGTAAGAACCCAATATGCCGATTTCTTGACATCGCCATGCAGGAAATCTACAGGTTACAAGCTTCCCCAACACAGTCATAATACATGTAAACTGCACAAATAAACATTAACAAAAGTCACCTGTATTGGACATCATATGCCGCCATTTTAGATTATGTGCAGAACCTCAAATATGCCGATTTGTTGACATCGACATACAGGAAATCGACCATTTACAAGTTTCCCCAACACAGTCATAATAAAATGCAAAAGTATCCTTTATAAAAAATAACACCTTAGATGAACCTTATATTCTGAATTAGTTTTAAATAATCCAAGATTATAATGGAAAATGGACGAAGCGTACCATTGCCGAAGCGTACCAGGACTATGCGTACCATTTCCTGGACGAAGCGTACCAATAATAAAAAACATAAATTATTTTTGAATATAACACTAAAGTATTATACTAATGTATAATACAGTGTTTTAAAAATATACTCTTACAAGATTACAAGTATTGGACATCATATGCCGACTTATTAGATTCTGTGTAAGAACCCAATATGCCGATTTCTTGACATCGCCATACAGGAAATCTACAGATTACAAGTTTCCCCAACACAGTCATAATACATGTAAGCTGCACAATTAAACATTAACAAAAGTCACCTGTATTGGACATCATATGCCGACATTTTAGATTCTGTGTAGAACCTCATATATGCCGATTTGTTGACATCGACATACAGAAAATCGCCCATTTACAAGTTTCCCCAACACAATCATAATAAAATGCACAAGTATCCTTTATAAAAAAAAATAACACCTGAGATGAACCTTATATTCTGAATTAGTTTTAAATAGCCCAAGATTTAAACAATCCAACTCTATTTACGAATAATGACCTGTATTGCGAATGATCTGGTATGCACTGCATTGAAGGTGGCACGCGTTATGGAAAATCCGGAGATTTGATTGTAAAGTAATCAATAATTTAACTCTTTCCCAATTCCAAAGTTCATTACCTACTGAATAGTCTTGGCCAAATTATTTAGAAATAGAACTATCAAACTCCATTAGCAAACAGAGCAGACCCTGACAAAATAGCCCCTATAAGAGCGTTTATATATGAGGGGAAGGGTTTAAATATTTTCACTGCAAATATACTAGAAATAAATTAAATAAGTATGCGTGTGCTTAGAAATTGTCACTATCGTTGGTCAGTGTTTGAATAAACTTTTAAAGCGGTTAATTAATTATCCAATTAATGACTGAAGTCATTATCGTAACGCCTCGGTCCCAACCCCACACTCAATGCACGCGTGTTTGAAACACTGGATTAAAAACGGCGAATTAATTGTCCAATTATTGGCTGCAGTTAATGTCGTTACGCCTCAGTAGCAACTCAATATGACACTTTACCCAAAATACTCAATCAGCGATATGCACGCGAATAAAAGTCACGCGCAAATGAAGACTTGACAGTCAAGAAAGCATCATGCCGGACTATCCTTGTTTAGACTGCTCATTAAACATCAAAGGACGGAGCCGGGCTGTGCAGTGCAGAAGTCTAGATGGCAACACAGAAAGTGCAATACTGGTAACATTTCTTAACAATTTTCGTGTTCTTTTTTTTCAAATATTTTCCAAGTTGTCTGATCGGGTAGGTTTTGTTTGCGATTGCGAGAATAAGCTGAATTATGGAATCATTCTATAGAAAGGTGTAACATTGTATTTGGACAGGCATCTTTATATGTAGCCCTGTTAATGGTTCCTAACTATCACTGCCATGTATATAATGCAAGTTCAGCATCATAGAGTAGCAGCGTGTCAGATGTATAAATCTTATTCCGTTGAACATGTAATTAGTATCAATCCAAAATTTCTCCGTATTTGGAATTTGCTTTCTGTTTCAGGTGTAACACCAGCACAGTATAGACATGTACCCGAAACAACAACGGGTGTTGTTACAGATATGTGTTTCATTTTATTGATTGTTAATCCATGTTCTATTATATGTTCCGATTTAACCCATTCACTGTCCCGTCGGTTCTGGTTTCGAAGAAATCGCGTGTTATTGTCGTAACTCCGGCTTGACCATAACTTCTTCAAGTTTTCATTTACAACCTGCATTTTTGGTATGCATGTCTTGACAAGGCCTGTCCACACATACCAAGATGATAACAGACGATCGAGCGTTCGTATTTGCCCTACGATGAATTTACGGCGCCCATAGACCCGCCGTAAGGTGAAAACCGCTCGGTCTCCGTACGGAGGCATACGGTCGCCGTAGCCTCTATGATTTGTCATAAAAAAAGGTTATACATATTTTCTAAAATCGCAAGCCCGCAGCCCGCAGCCCGTAAACACGTGGTTACAGGCATCGTGCGAACTTTGCACGGGCATCGTACGGAGGCCGCGCGAGAATCGTGCTGAAAAAGACCGATTTTCGGTGGACATGTAGCAAAAAAAATCGTACAGCGACCATACGGTCATCGCAATGGAATCCACACAGGCTCCGTACGGGCTACGTACGATTGGCTTATCCAAGCGGAGACAGCACGGTCACCGCTCAGTCATCGTACGGATAAGCTCGATCAGTATACACAAATAATGATGATGATGACGATGATCGTAGACAAAAACATCGCAGCCCGTAGACTTCTAAGATGCCAAACAAAATCGTAGGAAAATCGCAGAGAAACAAATCGTACGGCCTCCGTGGCAAATGTAAACTTGCCATAAGCAAACAGAGCAGACCCTAATCAGAAAACTCATATAAGAGCCGTCTGCTCTGGGTCTACTGTGTTTGCAGAGACGAAGAAAAGCGTATTCATGCAGTAATGAGTTAATATACGTGAACGGGTACGAGTCTTTAGAAATGTGCTGCTGAGTGTATGTGCTATGACATCGGGAATATTAAATTTGCAATGGCACACCGTCATAGGAATTTTTGCATGACAGAAACTAGAGAATCTGATATAGTTTCGTAAGCAAACTGAGCAGATGATTCCTATACGAGCCGTCTGCCCAGGGTCTACTGTGTTTGCAAATGCATAAAAAGCGTATACTCATTATGTCCGTGTTCTGTTGTATGTCACTATAGTTAGTGTTTCTATTCATTTATATTAGGGTTTAGAACCACAACATGTTAATCGGGACTGAAATAAAACAATAAAAATAATGTGTTTATTTTTGCCAGCCCCTTCGTTTTAAAATTTAAACGTAGAAACAAATACCCGATTATAACGTTTACTCCATAAATATTCATGTAAGAAAAAAATACGATGAGTATTATTAACTGATTTTTGTAAAGACATGTAGGCTATAGATAACATTTTGTAATTTGTAAACTACATGATTGTATAGTTATATTTCATAACCAGACATGGCAGGCCCTGGTCAGACAGCCTCTAAAGGTGCCGTCTGATCTGGATCTACTCTGTTTGCATACGTGTATTTATGGAATAAATGGGCTTAATATATCAGATTAGTGTAATCCAATTGGGTTTCTCTCGCATCGTATTATCAATACACATCGACATTCACACACTAGCGCGCGTGGCCCAAATGTCACGTGATTATGGGCACGTGCCAAATACACACTGGCATATAACAGTGAAAACTGTAAAGGAATATCGGTTTTGGAACGAAGCTAAGTTCAAGTGTAAAAATTGTCACAAAAACGATTTATCATCCTGTTTTTTCATTCTGGTTGTTTTATTTTGGGTCTGACCTGCTTGCAAATACTTTTTGTGTATGCATACGATCTTTGTTAGCTTAAACTCTACGTGGCAATTACCACACAGTGAAACCCTTAGTTGAAAGTTTACACGCTTCCGATATTCGCTGTACATAAAAAAAGTGATTTGGCAGTAGCCAACACCTGGATGGATGAATGATATTCTCAAATTCAAAGTACGTATTTTGAAAGAAACTTTGGACACCGTATTTAGGATCTTCCTCTTGTCTAGGAAAGTCGATGTATGGGTCATAACTTGGATAAGGGTAACCGTATGTCATGACAATACTATGCTCAATTAAAACACATTAAGATAAAATATACATTAATTACATTTTTCATGTTTTCATATAACAATAATAAAAAATATTTATACCAGATTCATATATTTGGTAAATGGTACGCTTAGACCGAAAATGGTACGATTTGGTAATGGTACGCTACGGTAATGGTACGCTTAGTCCATAAACCATTTAAACAATCCAACTCTATTTACGAATCATGACCTGTGTGTATTGCGAATGATCTGGTATGCACTGCATTGAAGGTGGCATGCGTTATGGAAAATCCGGAGATTTGATTGTTCAGTAATCAATAATTTAACTCTTTCCCAATTCCAAAGTTCATTACCTACTGAATAGTCTTGGCCAAATTATTTATAATGAAATATGGACTAAATTAAAGAAATAGAACTATTAAAATCCATTACCAAACAGAGCAGACCCTGATAAGATAGCTCCTATAAGAACCGTCTGATCTGGGTCTACTCTGCAGATGCGTGAAAACACGTTTATATATGAAGGGAAGGGTTAAAATATTTTAACTGCAAATATACTAGAAATAAATTAAATAAGTATGCGTGTGCTTAGAAATTGTCACTATCGTTGGTCAGTGTTTGAATAACTTTTAAAGCGGCGAATTAATTATCCAATTAATGACTGTAGTCATTATCGTAACGCCTCGTTCCCAACCCCAGACAACACATTACGCAATGCACGCGTGTTTGAGACACTGGATTAAAAACGGCGAATTAATTGTCCATTAATTGACTGCAGTTAATGTCGTTACGCCTCAGTCGCAACTCAATAGGACACTTTACTCAAAATACTCAATTAGCGATATGCACGCGAATAAAAGTCACGCGCAAATGAAGACTTGACAGTCAAGAAAGCATCATGCCGGACTATCCTTGTTTAGACTGCTCATTAAACATCAAAGGACGGGGCCGGGCTGTGCAGTGCAGAAGTTGTTCTAGATGGCAACACAGAAAGTGCAATACTGGTAACATTTCTTAACAAATTTCGTGTTCTTTTTTTTTCTTTTTTTTAAAATATTTTCCAAGTCGTCTGATCGGGTAGGTTTTGTTTGCGATTGCGAGAATAAGTTGAATTATGGAATCATTCTAAAGAAAGGTGTAATATTGTATTTGGACACGCATCTTTATATGTAGCTCTGTTAATGGTTCCTAACTACCGCTGCCATATATTCCTATTTGTTTCAAAATAGTACCTAATCAGGCGTACTTGAAATGTCTATCATGCAAGTTCAGCATCATAGAGCAGCAGCGTGTCAGATGTATAAATCTTATTCCGTTGAACATGCAATTAGTATCAATCCAAAATTTCTCCATATTTGGAATTCGCTTTATGTTTCAGGTGAAACACCAGCACAGTATAGACATGTACCGGAAACAACAACGGGTGTTGTTACAGATATGTGTTTCATTTTATTGATTGTTGATCCATGTTCCGATTTAACCCATTCACTGTCTCGTCGGTTCTGGTTTCGAAGAAATCGCGAGTTATTGTCGTAACTCCGGCGTTAACCATAACTTCTTCAAGTTTTCATTTACAACCTGCATTTTTGGTATGCATGTTCATCTTGACAAGGCCTATCCACACATACCAAAATGATAACAGACGATCGAGCGTTCGTAGGTTTACGGCGCCCATAGACCTGCCGTAAGGTGAAAACCGCTCGGTCTCCGTACGGAGGCATACGGTCGCCGTACGATTTTCTTACGGATTCTCGGACGCCGTAGCCTCTATGATTTGTCATAAAAAAGTTATACATATTTTCTAAAATCGCAAGCCCGCAGTCGGTAAACACGTGGTTACAGGCATCGTACGACCTCCGCACAGGCATCGTACGGAGGCCGCGCGAGGATCGTGCGAAAAAAGACCGATTTTCGGTGGACATGTACAAATGTAGCAAAAAAAATCGTACGTACGGATACGCTCGATCAGTATAGACAAATAAGCGTACGGTGATCGTAAACAAAACATCGCAGCCCGTAGACTTCTACGATGCCAAACAAAATCGTAGGAAAATCGCAGAGAAAGAAATCGTACGGCCTCCGCGGCAAATGTAAACTTGTCATAAGCAAACAGAGCAGACCCTAATCAGAGAACTCATATAAGTGCCGTCGGCTTTGGGTCTACTGTGTTTGCAGAGACGTAGAAAAGCGTATTCATGCAGTAATGGGTTAATAAACGTGAACGGGTACGAGTCTTTAGAAATGTGCTGCTGAGTGTATGTGCTATGACACCGGGAATATTAAATTTGCAATGACACACTGTCATAGGAATTTTGGCCATGACAGAAACTAGAGAATCCGATATAGTTTCGTGAGCAAACAGCAGATGATTCCTATACGAGCCGTCTGCACAGGGTCTACTGTGTTTGCAAATGCATTAAAAGCGTACACCCATTCTGTCCGTGTTCTGTTGTATGTAACTATAGTTAGTGTTTCTATTCATTTATATTAGGTTTAGAACCACCACATGTTAACCGGGACTGAAATAAAACAATAAAAATAATATGTGTTTATTTTATCTTATATAGAATATTTGAAATTTCAGCTTTGTCTCAAAACGCCACAAGCTTTATTTTTTCGGCCCCAAGTGTTACAAAACGTCAATTTAGGGACATTTTAACTTAGTTTAGACATATTTCATGAGCCTAAGGCCTGTGGAAACAAATACCCGATTATAACGTTTACTCCATAAACATTCATGTAAGAAAAAAATATGATGAGTATTATTAACTGATTTTTTGTAAAGACATGTAGGCTATAGATAACATTTTGTAATTTGTAAACTACATGATTGTATAGTTATATTTCATAACCAGACATGGTAGGCCCTGGTCAGACCACAGGGGCCGACCCAATCAACTTTTTTTGACTTTTTAGACCATGTAGACCCACGAAATGGTCCCCTGTGGGTCAGACAGTCTCTAAAGGTGTCGTCTGATCTGGATCTACTCTGTTTGCAAACGTGTATTTATGGAATAAATGGGCTAATATATCAGATTAGTGTAATCCAATTGGGTTTCTCTCGCATCGTATTATTAATAATTTAATACACATCGGCATTCACACACTAGCGCGTGGCCCAATGTCACGTGATTATGGGCACGTGCCAAATACACACTGGCATATAACTGAAAACTGTAAGAGAATATCGGTATTGGAACGAAGCTAAGTTCAAGTGTAATAATTGTCTCAAAAACGATTCCTCATCCTGTTTTTGCATTCTGGCTGTTTTATTTTGGGTCTGACCTGCTTGCAAATACTTTTTGTGTTTGCATATGATCTTTGTTAACTTAAACTCTACGTGGCAATTACCACACAGTGAAACCCGTGGTGGAAAGTTTACACATTTCCGATATTCGCTGTACATAAAATGTGATTTGGCAGTAGCCAACACGCTGGATGGATGAATGATATTCTCAAATTCAAAGTACGTATTTTGAAAGAAACTTTGGACACCGTATTTAGGATCTTCCTCTTGTCTAGGAAAGTCGGTGTATGGGCCATACGTTGGATACGGGTAACCGTGTGTCATGACAATACTATGCTCAATTAAAACACATTACGATAAAATAATACATTAATAACATTTTTTATGTTTTCATATATAACAATAATAAAAACATTTATACCAGTTTGATATATTTGGTAAATGGTACGCTTAGACCGAAAATGGTACGCTTTGGTAATGGTACGCTACGGTAATGGTACGCTTAGTCCATAAACCCCCTGGGAAAAGTGCTGCATTTGATCTTGATCTTCACTGTTAGCAATGTACAGGGACACAGTAATGGATGGTGGTGAATGACAGACACCACATTCTGTAGATAAGTGCAGTTCTAATTTTTCAAAACCTTGGCCAAACTCTGTCTTGTTGGTACCCATTACAATCACCTTTAAAAGGCAAAATTCTGATGAATACCAGCAAGATGTAGTACCAGCAAGGATTTGTTGGAGAAATTTAAGAAATTTTGGGGTTTCCCAAGAGTATTAACCCTTTACAACATAAATATGCCTTTCTACACCTTTGCAAACAGAGTAGATTCAGATCAGACGGCTCATGTAGGAGCTGTCAGATCAGAGTCTGCTGTATTTATATTTCAGTACTTCTTGTTCTGAAAATTGAATACCGCTTTACCCTTTCCCTGTTCTGTACTTCAGCCAAATGTCAATACCTACTGAATATTCATTAGCAAAAAAGTTATAATGAAATATGGAAGGTGGAACATTGTAGACATTTTAGAAAGCAAGGAAACAGATCTATCAAATTCTATTAGCAAACAGAGCAGACCCTGATCAGATGGCTCCTCTAGGAGCCGTCTGATCTGGGTCTACTCTGTTTGCAAATGCGTGAAAACACATTTATATGAGGGAAAGGGTTTAGCCGGTGCTAGGGGGCGTTAGCAGTGTTGCACTTTCAATTACTATTCATGAACAGACTCAATAAAACCGAGTCTGCAATTTTCTCTTTTTGTGTTGCAATTTTTGCTCTCGGGGGATCACCTCCCTTCAGAATTCATATCTATAGATATTATTCTTCAGTTACTGCCATGTCCAAACATTCCTATGTCCATGTGCTATTAATTTAAATTAATCTAAATGTTCACAATATCATTATTTCTTACATGAATATTCATGTAGTAAAGGGTTAATCTGCCCAAGTCTTTAATATCTTTAAAGTTTAGTCAAACCCCATCTTATTGGTACCCAGTAGAATCACTTCTGAGAGGCAATCCTAATGAGTACCAGCTTGATAAAGTTTAGTGGAGAAATGAAAAATGTTTTATCGAGATTTCCTAGAAAGCTAGAAACTCTTCTTATCTGGCTGTCTGATAATAATTGACAGTCTATACTGTTTATAAAGGTCCCCTTTCCCATGATACTAACCATTTTAATTTTTATCACAAATTAGAACAGGAAAAACTACTATGTTAACAATACAGTAAAACTCTTAACCCAATGTTAAATTTGGGATCAAAACCGTTCTTTCAGACAGTTGACAGCTTAACTCATTACCTCATAGGCTATTTTTAGTTCCAACCACTTTGAATAAATCTACCAAAAAGGAGTATTAACTAGAGAAAAGGAAAATTTTAGAATTTTGTAGTTTGAAACCATTGTGATAAATAGAGCATTTGCTCCTATAGGAGCAAATGCTCTATTTATCACAATGGTTTCGTAAAGTGACAGAGGCATAGAAAGGCGTATTTATGGAGGAAAGGGTTAATGCAGATTGTCAAAGGAGCTTTCTGCATGACTTTCACCCTGCATTAAGCAGTCACTTGCCTAAAAGATCTAAATTGTTCTTTACTAACATTCCGGTTTAGAGGAGTTTCACTGTATACAGTAATTGTATAGGATGAGGCAAATATCTCTGGAACTAGCCCATGTGATAAATGACCGAGGCAGAATGATGAGGCCAGACTCATATTTGCCAGGTTCATAATTAGGTTTGACATATTTTAACAAAACTTGTAATACAGATGAATTGTATACGGACAAAGTTTGTAATTGAAATCTTTGGGGATTAAATCATGGTCACTGTTAATACAAAACCAATTTCTGCTTAAGAAGTTTAGTAAGGAACTTAGGAAAGACATTTTTGAATAAATTTGGTGTACATATATAACTTATATGGAGACAAAGCTTGGGATTGCATATGAGAGGTTTGAGGTGAAAGTTACGGTCACTATTACTAACGACCCATATCTTAAAGAACTATAAGAAGGAAAGTTTAGTGTACAGATACCTTGCATTCAACAATTTGTGATATTGCATCTTTTGGGATGATGGATGTCAAGTTTATTGTTGCTAAAAATAGAAAAATCATGCACAGTTGACGCATTTCTGGTAAATACTATTTTTTTCTATTCTAGAATGCATTTGAATTTTATAGGAATATGTGCTAAATTTATTGCTACCTCCTAAATTTCATAGCAGTTTTTGTCCAGGTCATAACAGACACTGTAGACTCGGATCTATATTATTTCATAAGCAAATAGAGCTGACCCTAATCAGATGGCTCTCATAGAAGCTGTCTGATCTGGGTCTATTTTGTTTGCGTGTGAATATGATTAACAAAAGCTGTTGGATACTTGTTCAGTAATTTCTCAAAAGCGTGAACAAGTTGGAAGCAAATTATAGCAACAGATCTGAGTTTAAACAGACATTTTACTTTTCAGCAGAATAAAGGTATATTGTATCATTTTTCAGGTACTATTATAATAGCACAGCCTACCTGAGAGACTCAGAGCAGCCAGAGATCATGAAATCGCTGATTCATGGTAAGAAATGTAGTTGATATATGCAGTGAAAACTGAATATCTTTGACTTTACTAACAGTGTAGATGGCTTGCGGTAGGTCGGTGGTTCTACCTGGATGTTCTTCTGTGCACGAAATAATGCAATTGCTCCGTGCACAGAGGAACCGCTGGGTCTTCCTCCACTTGTAATTAGCTGGACGGCGTAATATGACTGAAATACTGTTAAAATGATGTAAATCGTGATAAAAACCAAACCAAGCTAACAGTGTAACTCTAGACGGGTTATCTTTGTTTCCGATGGATTGGACTAATCATGGGAGAAAAGGTTTCTTCCTGGTTCAGCAGGTGCATTAGAGATGTGTCCTCTGTGTCAACACTTCAGGGCTCTAGAGAAGAGGGATAAACTAAACATTTTGCATTAACCCTGTCCAATATTCATGTGGGAAATAATTATTAGCCATATATTTATTAGCCAGCCTATGCTGCCTGCAAGCCGAAGTTCAAGGTCAAATGACTTAGGAATTATGTGAAGCTAGGCAAGCACCACTACGGGTGCATCGCTGTGTCTTACAGACACAATTTTCTAGATATACATAATTAAATCATTCTGTTCATAATGGATATTCATTAAAATTTCTGTATGTGACTTTTCCTACCATAGTGTGTGCTTGTGTATGTAAGGGGAGGGTATTTACTACATGTATGTACACATCATTTTGCTACCTCCTGATTCAGTCAGACACATTCTTGTAAAGAACATCAGTAAAACATGAAAAGTGCACATGTATCATGTTTGTATTTGTTAACCCTGAACCCTTTCCCTGTTCTTTGTTTGTTACAAATTTCAATACCTACTGAATATTCATGGACACAATAGTTATAATGAAATATGGAAGGTGGAACATTGTTGCCATTTTAGAAACTAAAGAAACAGATCTATCTAATTCTATTAGCAAACAGAGCAGACCCTGATCAGAAGCCGTCTGATCTGGGTCTACTCTGTTTGCAAATGCGTGAAAACACGTTTATATGAGGGGAAAGGGTTAATTGTGTCATTGGTTATGAATCAGGGTGGCCTGATCAGACAGCTCCTACAATAAATGTCAGGTCGTGTCTATTATATTTGCAAATGTGAGATTGCCAAATAAAGGGTTTGTAATAACTTGTTGTTACTTCAGGTGGTTTTCAGTGAAATTCATGAGTTATGGTTGATGTTGCATTTTCAGGTTTGATGACGTTTGAGTTCAAGCTCTCCTACAACTCCAGTGTTTTGAATGAGTGGTCCTACGCACCCCTCAGACTGGCAGGCATCATCAACGTCAATGATGCTCCTCTTCCTGTAATAAAACCTGCAGGTGATATGAAGACCATCTCTAGATGAGCTAGTTTCATTTTTGTTCAGTCTGCTTAGTGTCAATATGGCAGTTAATCAATATGGCAGTTACATGTATAACTCTTTACTCTATAAATACACCTTTCTACACTTTTGGAAACAAAGTAGACCCAGATCAGATGGCTCCTGTAGAAACCATCTGCTCAGGGTCTGCTCTGTTTACCTATGATATAATATGATTTTACAGTTTCTGCCATAGTCAAAAATTCCTGTGTCCATGTGTTATTATAACAATTAATCTAATTAGTATTCATGATGTCATTATTTCTTACATGAATATTCATGGAGTTAAAGGAAAAACCAGGCAAAAAACATGATGATAGGGGATTATAATACTTGATTCATTGCTTTAGGAAGCTTAACCCTTTCCTCCATAGCCTATTTTTAGACCCAACCTCTCTGAATGAATATACCGAAAATGAGCATTTACTAGAGAAAAGGAAAATGTTATAATTGTGTGGTATAGAAACCATTGTGATAAATAGAGCTTTTGCTCCTATGGAGCAAATGCACTATTTATCACAATGGTTTCAAGAAATGACAGTTATAGAGGCGTAGAAAGGCTTATTTATGGAGGAAAGGGTTAAGTGTGTCACAAGATGTGGTGGTCTCTGGCCCTGTTCAGTGTGGGTTTGAAGGCTCTGTAGGATATGATATTAACTTCGCTAGACCAATCATGCGATATTACTCTTTAGTAGAAATCAATCAGCTGATGTAGTCCACAGTACGTAGACAAAAGCTCCATGTTAGCTTTCAATTTTTTTTTTGTGTACATGTAATTGAAACGATTGCAGGGCTACAGATAAAGATGCATACTCAAATACTGAGATCTTCATTTCTTCACCAAACCCTATGTGGTGACCACTCTTTAGAATCGTCTTGAAGAGACGATTCTAAAGAATTGTCACGGCATAGGGTTAGGTGGAGAAAAAAGAAGTTATTCTTGAAAATGTTTTAATTTACGCATTTTGCCTGGATCACAGAGATTAGTTATTTATCATATGATATAAACCCACAGATGAATTTCCATCAGAAAAAAATTATATTTTGGTTGTTTTTTTTATCTGTAACCTCACATGTCTATGACAGACAAAAAAAAACTGTCATGATATTGAGTAAACAAGTTATACCATTCCCTGCGAAAAAAAACCAACCAAGCAATATAATTTCTGAGAAATAACTTTGGCATCAACTATAAATCATTGATAATTATTCTTAGTGTTAGATGATGACTAGTCTAGAAAGTAAGACACCATTTTATTGTTGCATTGTAGAATTTGCAGTAAGCAGAAGAACTTGTAACGCATTACTTCATGAATATTCATGTAAGAAGTAATGACATCATGGGTATTAAGTAGATTGCTGTTTTGTGTTTAACCCATTCCCGCATATTGGCGCCTTTTGACGCTTCTGTAAAAGTCACTTTGTGAAACCATTGTGATAAATAGAGCATTTACTTCACAGGAGCAAATGCTCTATTTATCACAATGGTTTCAAAACTACACAATTCTGAAAATTCCTTTTCTCTAGTTGATACTCCTTTTTGGTAGATTTAATCAAAGAGGATGGATCTAAAAATAGCCTATGCAGGAATGGGTTAAAGTGTCTAAACCTGCTGTCAGAGGTATGAAATGGGAATTTGAAAAAAATATATTTGGGGGGGGGGGGAACATGACCCATTCACAGTCACACAAATCCTTGAATTATAACCAGTAACAAATTATGACTGTTGGACCTCACTATCATTTTGTAGTGATGAGGTTGTATTTATAATTTTCAGAACAGTTTATTCCACAGACTTACAGTTCCACTTTTTTATTCTTATCATTCCTTTTTTAACTCACCAGTGCACAAAGTGCTCAGGGTGAGCTTTTGTGATCGCCTAATGTCTGTCGGCGTGTGTCATGCGTCATCAACAATTTGAACTATTAAAAATCTTCTCCTCTGAATCTACAGGGTTCTCAGCTTTCATATTTGGCACATAGCATCATGTTCAGGTCCTCTACAAAAGTTATATAGATTATGCCCCTGGGGTCAAAATTGGCCCCGCCCCAGGGGCGGCCAGTTTTCTATAGAAACATATAGTGAAAATCTTCTCCTCTGAAACTTGAAGGTTTTCGGCTTTCATAGCATCATGTCCTCTACAAAAGTTATATAAATTGTGTCCCTGGGGTCAAAATTGGCACCTCCCCAGGGGTGGTCAGTTTTCAATAGAAACATATAGTGAAAACTTTGAAAATCTTCTCCTCTGGAAGGTTCTCGGCACATAGCATCATGTTCAGGTCCAATCTTCTCCTCTGATTGTCTGTTGAGCAATGTCAGGGCCATCCTGGCCGTCTTGTTTTTCTTGAATCACAATGTTAGAAGAAAGTTTGTCTTTCCACATTAAATACTGAAAGATTTATTATTCCTCATGCTTTGTGAATTATGATAAACCGTACATAAAAGTGGTATTCTAGTACAGTTGTTGCATTGTTTATAATTTCAGCTTTAAGGATCCCAAAGCCTGGGTCAGCTGAAGCTTCCACCAATGACGTACATACAATAAGATCAGGCTCCAAACAAAACAGAGAACAGCGATCCCGTAAAACAAGGGAAAGTAGAAACCCCATGGAACAGCCAGCATTCGGTGCTCCTTCAGATTCTTCCTACTATGTGACATCATCAGAATTCACGTCAAAAGATGTTGAGGAATTTAAGAAATTGGCATCTATGTCGTCTCCACTGTCTCCTTCAGAGTGTTCAAGTTCTAGTCACATTTCTTGTCCTGATCCCCCACATTTGAATCTTAGCCCTGCAGCTTATGTTGGGAATAGATACGATGACTTGTCTGGATCCCCCTTGTCATCTAAAACTGGTGCTAGTGAGGACAGTTTGTATGGTAGTGGTAGTCATGGATATAAAAAGAACACTGAAACTGTTACAGGTACAACTGATCTAGTCAGTGAGAAGGATGGTCAGGTCCATAAGACAGAGAAAGAGAAATCTAAGCTGAAAGTTGAAATGGATTTTCCGGATGTTAGCCAGCCATGTAAAGAACTACTTGATGAGATTTACTCAGAAATGAAACAGACGGAAGATTTGTTAGATGGACAGTTGTCAGATGTAAATAATGAAAATGAAGATAAAAATGATTTGGAAGAAAGCTGGGAGGAATTTTACAAGAGTCCAGTGAAAAAGAAGCCAGATAATCAGCCGTTTGAAAAACCATTCCAAAGGTTAGAATCATTCCAACAAGAGATCAAAGAGAAACAGATTCTGGAAAGATTTGTTCATAGTGATGACGAAGAAGAGAAAATGGCAGAATATGATGTGCCTGGCATTATAGGAATAGAAACTGATGATAAAAATAATGATATGTTATCAACATTATTAGATAGAAAACAAAAACAGAAGAATGACGATGTGTTCACAGAGAAAGAAATAGATGAAGTATTGAATAGAATCCAGCAGGAAGTACAAGAAAGTATGGTGAGAAGCAGGGACACTAGTTATGATAGTATTGAAACTGATACATCTGTAACAACAGAAACAAAGGACAATGAAACTAGTGTAGATAAAGAAAATGTCAGTGAAATTTCAGCAAAATCATCAGAGGACTCATTGGGGCCAGAGTTGGATAAGGGAGACAACGTAAAAAAACAAAATCAAGTATATGTGGAGGAAAAAATTGTTTTGGCCAATGAAGGAGACGATCAAATAGAACATAAAAAATCAAGTCCGGTAAGAAAGAAGAAAACCAAGGGGAAAAGTTCTGCAAACAAGCTGAAGCCAAATTTGAGTCTCAGTCCTCCAGAGCGAGATCCTCTGGTGCCAGAACTCTCAGATGCAGTAGCTAACAAAGTAGATAGAATTCCTACACTGGAAAATCCAGACTATTTGTCCAAACATAGGCTTTCTCTTCCTGCTGCAAACAGAGGATTAAAGTCTAGAGGGAAGGGGCCAAGGCAATCAATGCCTGATGTTTTGGAGGACAAGGGGAATGACACTGCAGACACTCTAGCTGAGATCCAGGAACATCTGCTGCACATTTATGATGGAAAACCTATCGATGATCACAGTAAAGAAGATCAGATAGATGAAGAAGAGGAAGAAGCTATAAGGCAAAGGTATGACAATCTTTTTGCCGGGTCTGACAGCATGTCTGAACAGATTACATTCTATTCATTGTTTTATATGTAGAGATTGGATGTTTTGTTAAAAAGCAATAATATTTTGATTTTGGTTGTTTGGTTGAACTTTGATATGTCAAATTCGAATAACTCGAACTTCGGATAACTCAAAGTAAAAGTTTGGCCTTTCAAATTTTACAATACTGAATTGTTTTAAAATGTATCACAACGGATATAGAGAAACACATGTGACAGCTTAATGCAGACCAAAAGTAATGCTGAAAGCTCCTACAGGAACTGTCAGCATTACTCTAGACCTGCATTTAGCTAAACTTGAGAAATTGTTCAGATTAGGAATGACTCAAATGTCTGTTATCTAGAGGTAATTTGTTATCTCGAAGTAATATGCATGATCTCTTGCAGTTTGAGATATCGAAGTATTTATTAAAATATGATATATTTATAATGCGTAAATTAACATATCAATGAGGAATCCTCTGAAAACTGTTATGTCTTGTAAATACATATGAAGAAATTATTACTACAGAACTAACTTTGAAAATTAAAACATAGGTTAAAACCTATAGGTAGATACATGTATTAACTCTTAACCCATTACCTCATAGGCTATTTTTAGATCCAACCTCTTTGAATAAATCTACCGAAAAGGAGCATTAAGTAGAGAAAAGGAAAATTTTAGAATTTTATAGTTTAAAACCATTGTGATAAATAGAGCATTTGCTCCTTTAGGAGCAAATGCTCTATTTATCACATTGGTTTCAACAGCCGACTTTTGCAGAGGCGTCAAAAGTCGTCAATATGAGGGAATGGGTTAAAGTGTGGGAACAGATTGTATAAGACCTATACAAACAATGTCAGCCCAGATCAAAGGGCTCCTGAGGGATCCCTTTAGTCAGGGTCGGCACTGTTTGTCATAAAAATCATTTTCTTCAGCGATTAATTTAGAGACACAGTATCCATGTTCATAGTGAAGTTTGACTGCTGGGTCAGTTTCTGCCAATAAGAAATTAAAGTAAAGAAGTTATATCCATTCCACCTTTTAACTCTTTACCTCATTAGCTATTTTTAGATCCAACCTTTTTGAATAAAAATACCATAAAGAAGCATTTACAAGCAAAAAGGTAAATTTTAGAATTGTGTAGTTTTGAAACCATTGCAAATTAATGCTCTATTTATCACAGTGGTTTCAAAAAGTGACTTATACAAAAGCCTCAATATGAGGGAATGGGTTAACATTTTACTCCATTATTGTTTTTGTAAGAAATTTTGGATCAGAATCAGAATCAGATTTGTATCATCCCATAAGCAAACAGCAGACCCTGATCTAGGAATCATCTGATCTTGGTCTCTTCTGTTTGCAAAGTCATTTCTGTGGACTAAAGGGTTATGACTTAAGCCTTTGCTAACAGAGTAGACACGGATCAGATAATTTCTCAAGGAGCCATTTGATCAGGGTCTGGGTTTTTTTTTATGTTTTACAGATTTGTTTCTTTACTTTTTATACGCCCGAATGTAACTTTGGTTGTATTATGGTATGGCGCTTGTTTGTCCGTCCGTCCGTCCGTCCCTGTGTCCGTCAGTTAGCCACATCTTTGTCCTCTCAACAACTTGACAACTATTGGGTGTGCAGTCTTCATACTTAATAGGAAGGTTATTCATGGCTAGTAGATGACCCCTATAGATTTTGAGGTCAATCGGTCAAAGGTCAAGGTCACAGCGACCTTCAACTCAAATTAATATTGTGCATGTTAAGACGGCACATACTTCGGGTGTATAATGCTCCGACACACGGGGCTCTTGTTACATAATGATTTTTTCCTCTTTGTTTTATATTTATTTTTGATTTTTGATACAGACTTGACTTTACATAATGAATGGAGTCTTTCAAGTACAATATAAAGGGTTCAACATAATAAATTACCATTACGTTTAATTGCCAGATCATATGAAATCTATTATTGTAAACAGTGAGTCATTTAATCAGGGTCTGCTCTGTTTGCTAACAGAAATTGATAGATCTTTTTTTTTAGTTTCTAAAAGGGCTACAATGTTCCCCCTTACATTTCATTGTAACTATTTTGTCTATGAATATTCAGTAGGTATTGAACTTTGTAATACATATAAAACAGGAAAATGGTTAATGACTTTCACCCAGCATTAACCTTTTCAATGCAGATTTTTCCATCACTGGAATAGTCTGTTACTGTTAAAAGGTTCATTCACTACGAAAGGGTATTATTTGTAAGAGGATTTTGAATGACAAACAGTGCAGACCCTGATCAGAGGGCTCCTCTAGGAGCCCTATTATCTGGATCTACACTATTTGTTAACGACAGCCAGCTTGTTTCCTGCATCCAAACAGTTATGCTACCACCAGGTAAAAAAATATTCACAGTTCTATACATAAAAACCAATAATGATACTTATTTGAGTCTTCAGAATCACAAGGTTTTACTGTATTTGAAAATAGTGCCAAGTACTGGAGCATGATCTTTTCTGCAATGCCAATGGTGTTATGGATAATCATTGTTTTACTGGAGATGGGTAAACATTGGTTATTGTTGGATGGAGTACAATATGTTTATGTTACAGAATGATGACTGCTGATCACAGACAGAGTGTAGGTAACAATCTGATGTTGACAGGGCGGGGCTGGTCATCTTCATTTGACAGTGAGATGGAAGACACAGTGGATGCCTTCTCTCCTCCAAGGTCCATGGGCACATTCCCTGTAGCAAGGCCTAAATGTGAGATATTGCTTAATCATACAGGGCTGTAGTTAGAAATCTTATTAAAATATTCTTAACCCTTTCCTTCATATAAACACTTTTTATGCATTTGCAAACAGAATAGACACAGATAAGACGGATCCTACAAAGCCATCTGATCAGTCTTCTCTGTTTGCTAATTGAATTGGATAGATGTATTTCTTTACTTTCTAAAATGGCTACAGTGTCCCACCTTTCATATTTCATTATAACTATCTTGTCCATGATTGTTCAGTAGGTATTGAAATTTGGAATAAACATAGAACAGGGAAAGAGTTAATGCATTTATTGTTCTGCTAAACCCTATCTTGTTGCAGCTTTGTAGAATCACGTCTCCAAGATAGGAGTTGTCTGAGAAATAAGAGATTTTGGCAGTTCAGTGGCAGCAAGATATGATTTGGCTGAGAAATAAGAGATTTTGGCAGTTCAGTAGCAGCAAGATATGGTTGGGCAGAGAAATGAGAAATTTTTGTAGATCTCATCTTATCTACAGCCCTGTGATGACATACTTACTATCAGAGCAATGTTCATGTCCTTGTTACTCTAATGGTATCTATTAGCTTACATTTGATTTGAAGAATAGTGAATAAGATATTGTCCTTTCAAGCTCCACAAATTTCTTTATCAACATATTGCCACATTATGGTCAGGGCTTATAACCCAATCATGTATATAGACATGCATGTTTTCTGTGTGAAGATTGAGCAGAAGCACCATTGGGTAAACGGATGTGCCAACCACTACACTATTTCTGACACAAAATTTGCATTTTTACAGAGGTTCAGATAATATGCATAAACTAAAATATTTTTTCTAATAACTTCTTTATTTCTCCTTCAAACCCTATACTGTAACCACTCATAGAAACGATTCTAAAGAGTGGTCACAGTATTGGGTTTGG
Organism: Azorinus chamasolen; assembly: GCA_963576725.1. Classification (NCBI taxonomy): domain Eukaryota; kingdom Metazoa; phylum Mollusca; class Bivalvia; order Cardiida; family Solecurtidae; genus Azorinus; species Azorinus chamasolen. Next base: position 54,352,192 of record OY755249.1, read on the forward strand.
TGGAGAAATGATGATTTTAGTATTTGGTTACACACCTGTCTGTTGCTCTGTTTTTAGAGGTAAAGGACAACATTAGAGTGTACAAATTTGGAGTACATGTATGGTATAGCTGCACTTGAAATACTTTATGAGATCCCAATTGCTTTGATATTTTAGCGGAGAGTTTTGGCACAATGTTGCAAAACTACACACCAGCCAGCTCTGCTTCTGCAAGATCCATTGATGACGTTCTTCAGCACTTTCCAAGAAAAGATACAATTGCCTCGCCAAACAGCGCTGACCCCTCATCTACTCCAGAGGTGTGTACAAACATGTCAATCTCTTCTACTAAACTTTACCTGTCACTCTTTATTCAGGTTTTACAAGCTGCATTTTAGATGGGTTTCTTCCTTTAGAAGAAGCATTGACATGAAACATCGTATTAACCCATTACCTCATAGGCTATTTTTAGATACAACCTCTTTGAATTAATCTACTAAAAAGGAGCATTAATTAGAGAAAAGGAAAATTTTAGAATTTTGTAGTTTGAAACCATTGTGATAAATAGAGCATTTGCTCCTATAGGAGCAAATGCTCTATTTATCACAATGGTTTCACAAAGTGACTTTTACAGAGGCGTAGAAAGTCGTCAATATGAGGGAATGAGTTCACCCTTTACTCCATGAATTAATGACAATATAGATATTAATTACCAGAATTTTTATAATGGCAACAATAAGTAGGAAATTTTCTGTTATTTCATAAGCAAACAGAGCCGACCTTGACCAGATCTGATCTTGGTCTACTCTGTTGCAAAGGTGTCGGAAGGTGTCTATGTCTATATCATCAAGTAAATAGTTAACCCTTTTCCTTCATATATGCAAATAGAGACGACCCAGATCGGATGGCTCCTGTAGGAGTAGTCCGATTAGGGTCTGCTCGTTTGTTTAACAGAAAAATATAGATCTAATTCTAGTTTCTACCAATCCAAAACAACCCTGTGTACATATGGCATTGTAAACATTCAGTTAGTGAATATTCATGATTTCATTATAATTATTTATTACATGAATATTCATCAAGTAAGGGGTTAAAGTAGTTTGTATGATAAGTTTGAATGCAAATGGAAGACCTGAGTCTTTCGCTGTATTAGAATGCTCTATCTTGTCACATTTTATACAGTTTGTCTATAGAAACAATACTATTTTCTTTACTACTATTATTGCAAAAAGTGTAAACTACTGTAAGGGACTGCTTTCCAGTGCATTAGCTTATCATAGAGATATTATTTTCCTATAATATCTGCTCTATGATTTGCTTCCTTTGGAGTGATTTTGAGGTCTCTTGGGTCAAGATTACTTTGATGAATAATGCTTATTGCCTTCAAAAATCTATTTTTCAGATGAAGGGTAATAGTTTGCAGGAGCGTAGCTCTCATTACGCACTTATGCACATGTGTAACTTCAATCTGAAATATGGAAACATTATTGTTGCCAAAATAGAACAAAAATCAAAGGCTAAGGGTCCGTCAGAGGGTAAATTTGATAAACGCTTTGTCTTGTCATGTAAGCTTTAACTTATTCCCTCATATTGACACCTTTTGACGCCTCTGTAAAAGATCCATTTTCAAACTATTATGATAAATAGAGCATTTGCACTATAGGAGCAAATACTCTATTTATCACAATGGTTTCAAAACTACACAATTCTAAATTGTCCTGAGGGAACATGCCCCCCCCCTGACCCCTATAGACACGGTGCATACATTACATTTGGATTCAGCTATGCTCCTGGTTTGTCTACGCATTTAAATAGTAGTTTACACAGATAGACTCAGATATGATGATTTTAATACCACAATTTCACCAACTAACCCTTAACCTCTGAATAATTTAAATTGGCTCCTCCTTTTCTGAATATTAATTGAACGAAAAGTTGTATCAAAATTTATCACTGGAGAAATTTTTTAATATGACAAATGATGCAGACACGGATCAAAAGGATCCCTCAGGACTTTTTGATCTGGGTCTACACTGTTTGCAAAGGTCCTATATACTCGGTTCCCACACATTAATCGTTAACCCATTCCCTCATATTGACGACTTTTGACGACTCTGTATAAGTCACTTTGTGAAACCATTGTGATAAATAGTGCATTTGCTCCTATAGGAGCAAATGCTGTATTTATCACAATGGTTTCAAACTACAGAATTCTAAAATTTCCTTTTCTCTAGATATTGCTCATTTTCGGTAGATTTATTCAAAGAGGTTGTACCTAAAAATAGCTTATGAGGTAATGGGTTAAATAAGTATTATTATCACAGTATTTTTAATAGATTTGATAGACTATTTCAAGGACAGACTATTTTAAGGACAGACTATTTTAAGGATAGACTATTTTAAGAATTCTTGGTCATCTGTTTTATCCAGGCAATAGCGATGACTCATACTACCTTGCTAGTATCACTTCATCTTTTCACTTTCATATCTAGTCAGAGAAAACATTCTACTATTCATCTATGTCAAACTAGGCATGAGATTGATCCTTTTACAGTACTTAACCCCTAACTCCATGAATATTCGTGTAAGAAATAGTGACATCATGAATATTAATTTAGATGCTTTAATAGAACATGAACACAGGAAGTTTAGATCTACTGGCCGGAGCCATCTGATCTGGGTCTAACTCTGTTTGCAAAGGCGTATTTATGGAGTAACGAGTTTACCCTGTATTCCATAAATATGCCATTTGAATGCCTTTGCAAACAGTAGATCCAGAGCAGGTGCTCCGGTGGGATCTATCTGATCAGGGTCTACTCTGTTTGCTTATGGAATAATATAGATTTGATTTTACACTTTCTGCCTTGGTAAAAATGGCCTGTGTTCATATGCCATGACTAAATTTCCTCTATTTTGTACTCATGATGTCATTATTTCATACATGAATATTCATGGAGTAAAGGGTTAATGTTGATGCTGTTATAAGGATCACATCTCTTTCAGTTCTCCGCTTGTCTGTGACGATGCTTCCTCTTTTCAAATATGTACACAGGATCTGATGATGATGAATTCAAAATATCATATTTTTTATAAGAATTAAACAATGAAATAATTATATAACATATGCATGTACATGTATATGACTTACTTTATTATACTAGCTTATATCAGATAAATAAGATAACAAGTACAATCATGTACATTTGTTACCATAGCAACAAAGATTATTTTTTCAAAGACTTACATGCTAGAACTTTAGAACTTTCATTGGGAAACTTTTTTTCATCATCCATCATATGCATCTTCATCAAAATTATTCACACCTACCAACATATCAAAACATTATTTCCTAACTCAGATACTCTTCTTACCCTGAGTATGTGGACATATATAGGCAAATGGTACAGACCTAGATCAGACTGCCTGTAAATTAAAGGAGCAGTTTGGCCATGGTCTTCACAATTTGCTACTTCAGTATTATTCGAAACTCAAATACGTACCATTATTGATCTTTGATACAGGTGGCAGCGTAATGCAGGATGAAAGTCATACAGAAAACTGCTCTAGGAGCTTTCTGCATGACTTTCACACTGCATTAAGCAGCCACCTACCTACAAACACATAAATTCTTCATCACTAAATTTCATATCAAGTTTTTACTGTCTGTCTAAATTGAAGTAATCAAAAAGGTGCCAAAATAATTTTTTTCATTTCTACAAACTGATGTTAGATGGACATTGGGTGTCAGAATACTAATGATAACTGGGGTATTCTTAATTGGCATGTACTAATTACTGTTTTGTATTGAAATGATTTGTGTAAAAATTCACTTCAAGGCAATTAAAACATTCAAGCATAATGATGTTTATATGCAGGATTTCGACAACTTTGAAGAGTTTGAAGTTGTGTGTCAGTCAGACACCCCAGATCCTGTGAGTTGTAGCTACACAGATAACACTGTTTTTAGTGCTTGTTTCATACACTAACTTTGCATGCTTATTTCTAGAAATACAGTAGAACCTCTCTAAACAAACCACTCGAAAGAGGTCAATCTTTAACCCTTTCCCTGTTCTATATTTATTCCAAATTTCAATACCTACTGAACATTCATGGACAAAATATTTATAATAAGATATGGAAGGTGGAACAGTGTAGGCTAGCCACTTGAGAAAGTAAAGAAATAGATATTACAATATCCCACTAGAAAACAGAGCAGCCCCTGATTCGACAGCTCCTATACTCTATTTGCAAATGTGTGAAAACACATTTATATGAAGGAAAGGTTTAACCCATTGCCTTATGAATATCAAGTCAAAAAATGACTATGAAAGCTGATTTTTATAATGGACAAGAGAATATATATGAACAAGAGAATATTAGACCATGGCAAAAACTGTATATATTATTTCAAAAGCTAGCAGAGGGCTACCTACAGGAGCGGTCTGATCCAGGTCTACTCCGTTTGCGATGGCCAGTAAAGTCGTTTCTGGTTAGGTAATGGAACAGGCAGCTGCTACTTTAACCTGCAGCATGTTACTGCTATGTGGTTGCCTTTGTGAACAGTTTGCATCCAGATGAGATGTTGAGTGACTCTATCTCATCATGATCCAGCTGTTTGACACTTTAACCCGTTCCCTCATAGGCCATTTTTAGATCCAACCTCTTTGATTAAATCTACCCAAAAGGAGCATTAATTAGAGAAAAGGAAAATTTTTAGAATTTTGTAGTTTGAAACCATTGTGATACATAGAGCATTTGCTCCTATGGGAGCAAATGCTCTATGTATCAAAATGGTTTCAATAGGTGATTTTTACAGAGGCGTAGAAAGGTGTATTTATGGAGGAAAGGGTAAACCCTTTACTCCATGAATGTATATGTGCAACATAATGCCAGTATGAATATTGATTGGTTTATGATTTATAATGGCACATGAATTAAGGAATTTTAGGGCATGGCAGAAATTGTAGAATCATATCTATATTATTTCATAAGCAAACAGAGTCGACCCTGATCTGACGGTTCTTACAGGAGCTGTCTGATCTGGGTCTTCTCTGTTGGCAAAGGCGAAGAAAAGCATATTTATGGAGTTACGGATTAATCATGTTTCAGACAATAAATTTATACCTTTGTAGATAACAATATTTGCTGATGACGGTTAGAGTGTGAACCCTTTACTTCATACAAATGTTTTTAAGGAGTAGACACAGATAAGATTGCTCCTGAAAGAGCCTCTGATCTAGGTCGACTCTGTTTGCTTATTGAAGTATAAAAATCTGATTCTACAGTTTCTGTCATGGCTGAAAATTCCTGTGTTCATATTCCTTTAAAAATATTCAATCCATTAATATTCACGATGTCATTATTTCTTATATAATTGTTCTTGTGGTAACGGGTTAACCCTTTCCTTCATATAAAAACCTTTCCAAGCATTTGCAAACAGAGTAGATCCAGATCAGACAGCTCCTATAGGAGCCATCTGATCAGGGTCTGCTCTGTTTGCTTTTGACATAATATAGATCTGATACTACAGCTTTTGTCAAAGTAAACAAATTTCTTGAAAAGTTCACATAATAAAAGTTCAGCTAATAAATATTCATGGTATCATTATTTCTTACATGAATATTAAACAGGGTAAGTGTTAAAGGCTAAAGAGGTTGTACTGTAATAGATTTCTTGAGTTGTGTGAATGTTTTGTAAACTGGGACATACACAGTAGCTAGCATTCTTACCCTTTTGATTCTTAGCATTATGGGAAAATATATTTATAGCCCCGCAAACTTGACATTTGAACATGGGTAGTTGGTGTCGCAAACTCCTCTTTCAGTTTTAAAGTTACTGAACTGATATTTGGTATACAAAATAACCACAAATGGTAGATATGCAAGACTCAATTTTCACTTGTTTACCAATGGCCATTGCAGAATTATCTCCCCTTGAACTTTAGAGGTTTTTTGTCATTTTTGCATGAATCATAGGTAGTTTGTGTCGCGAACTCCTCCTTCAATCTGAAAGTTATTCAGTTTATATTTGGTATACATAATAACCACGAATGGTAGATGTACAAGGCATAATTTTCATGTGTTTAACACTGGGCATTGCAGAATTATCTGCCCCTGAACTTTGAGTATGTATTTTCATTTTGGCATGAAACATGGTGAGTTGGTGTCGCAAACTCCTTCAGTTTTAAAGTTAATGAATTTATATTTGGTATACATAATAACCATGAATGGTAGATGTGCAAGCAGCAATTTTCATGTGTTTACAGATCTGATGGCCATTGCAGAATTATTTTCCCCTGAACTTTGAATATTTTTTGCATGAAACATGGGGAGTTGATGTTGTAAACTCCTCCTTCAGTTTTAAAGTTATTGAATTTATATTTGATATACATTTTTTGTGCATAATAACCACAATAAGATGCAATTTTCATGTGTTTATGGCTGGCCATTGCAGAATTATCTCCCCCTGAACTTTGAATATTTTTTTTTCATTTTGGCATGAAACATGGGGAGTTGGTGACGCAAAATCCTCCTTCAATTTGAAACTTATTGAAATGATACTTGCCATACATACTAAACTCGAATAGTACATATGCAAGAGACAATTTTCCTGTTTTTAGTGGCAGACATTACAGAATTATCTCCACTTGAACTTTGAGTATTTTTTTCATATGGTTACCTTGGTAGTTGGTGTCACAAACTTGGATTTGCAATCAAGACTGCTGTGCGGGGGTATTCATCACTTTAGTGATAGTTCTAGTTTCAGACAGTTTGGATCCAGATGAGAGGATAAACATTTTTGATGATACTAAATAATTTTACCCTCTTTGTCGAATTTGAAATTAGATTTTTGGAAGAGAAATCTACTTTGACAAGTAAAACCGACATGAGAAATTAAGCCTGCAGCCCAGTACCTGTGTTCTTAAAGCTTCTTTGGAAATACATAGCTTATGGAAATAATTTTTGCTGTCAGAAATTTGTAGAAAAACTTAAGTATAACTTATTTTGATTTTCAAGTAAAGCATTAAATGCAATATATATTCTCTTTAGGATTGTTCAATAGCTGTCAGACATCAGTCGGTTGTCAACAGTTAGTTAACACTCTCTCATCCTTATTTCATTAATCATCTGAATCAGACTTGTATACCATGTGTATGGCCACAAGATCTCAGTCAAGTTTGTTTATGGGCGAATGGGACAAATAGGTCTAGAGTTATGTGGTCTTGATATATGAAAAAAATGGCCTAGTTTACTGTTTATGGGCCCGTCACACTATGACGTTCTGGTCAGCGTTCTCTGGCGTTTGAGGAAACGTTGGTAGTCGCCCATGGTCGCTGGGATAGTGCCAGAAGAGCATTGTGTGAACGTCAGTGATCGCCAGGAATGGGCGGAGAACGCTGGTCCGGAAAAAAAGTTTTGAACATGCACAAAAGTTCTCACTGAGACCAGCGTTCTTCAACGTTTAATTTTAAACTCTGAAGAAGGTTTAAGAATGTTAATGGAACGTTTAACTAACGTTCGATGAGCGTTGCACGCATTCGGATATCGTTAGTCAGTTGTTACTCTAGCGTTACTTGGTTGTTCCTAATCGTTTGCTTTGCAGTGAATGACTCACTGGTGACCTGTCATCGACCGCTGAACGGTCCCCTAACGCACGCAGCGTATGACTAAAGTTAAACGACCGTCAAAACGCTATTCTGCCGTTATTTACACGTTAGTCACACGCTCAACACGCTCGTCTAACGTTCACAAATCGTTCATTGTGCGCCAGTGGCACGTTAGCACACGCTAATAGTTTTTAGGGGTATCTTATTTGGTCGCTGTTACAGGCTTCTCGCGCGTAAAACACATGCTAGTCATGCGTTAGGTACACGTTTATCATGTCATGGTGTGACGGCCCCTTTACACAGTAAAACCTTTCTTTCTTTTCAAATAATGTGAATTGCCACAAGATCTCAGCCAGATCTGATTGTGAGCAAAGTTCTATGTGTTTAAGTTGTTAACATACTAGCATATTTATTTCTTGGGAAATCCTCACTTGTTTGTGTGGTCATAATTATGTACATGTCATATTAAAGAATAATGTGTTGATTAGGTTTTGGTCTGCCGTTCATTTGACAGCATTTCAGTTATATCACAATGCCCAACTCATTGGTTATTTATTGATGAAAAGATCAGTATTGTTTCAGGCACTGTAGAACTACAAACCTGTCACAGGTCAGCTAAATGGCTTCCTCACATGGAAAATTTTTAAATGCCAGACTGGGATTAGAACCCACAGCAGCGATGGGCTAAGTGATTAAGTCAATGAATAATCACTCGGCCACAGAAGCCGACGCCAAATAATGTGTATAAATAGTTATACAAAATGATAGTGCCCAGATGATTGAATCTGGGGCATCATGGCCAAATATACACGCTCGTTTTAGATTTGAAAAATACATACATGTAACACAGGTCGGGTCTGTTTAAAAGGGATTGCTATTTTCTAACTCTACTAACATGGTAATGCATGTCTTGCTTTAACTTCTGTTTTTCTTCTCATTTAACCAGTTGTGAGCTTTAGTCTTCAGTGTGCATGTTGTATATTTAGTTTCACTTTTTCTTGAATTGCTAACCATAATAAAGTGATAATCGTAATTACACTAAGTATTCAAATTTATGCAAATAGTGCAGACCCAGATCAAACTGCTTCACTATTTGCTTCTGTGTCAGGCTAATTTAACTGTTTACCCCATAAATACACTTTTCTATGCATTCGCAAATAGATTAGACCCAGATTAGATGGCTCCTGTATTAGCCATCTGATCAGGGTCTGCTCTGTTTGCTTATGACATAATATAGATATGATTCTACAGTTTCTTTTGTGACCAAATCTTCCTGTGTCCATGTGCTATTGTAGCAATTAATCTTATTAATATTCATGATGCCAATATTTCTTACATGAATATTCATGGAGTAAATGGTTAATTAAATTATCAACATAGTGCCAAATTGATCTGTTCAGCTTTACAAACCAGTGGAGTTGGGAAATGAGATGTCTGAAGTACTTAGAGTATTTAGGATATACAACAAACCCCACTAAACCGGAGTTCTGGTAGAAAGGATATACAATAAAAACCCATAAAACCGGAGTTCTAGTAGAAAGGATGTACAATAAACCCCACAAAACCGAAGTTCTAGTAGAAAGGATATACAATAAATCCCACAAAACTGGAGTTCTTGTAGAAAGGAATTTAGATACCTTTAGGCAGGTGGCTGCTTAAAGCAGTGTGAAAGTAATGCAGAAAGCTCCTAGAGGATCTTTCTGCATGACTTTCAACCTGTATTAAGCATTCCATTTTAGAAAGTATAGAAACAGATCTATCAAATTCCACTAGCAAACCGAGCAGACCCAGATCAGACAGCTCCTACAGAAGCCGTCTGATCTTGGTCTACTCTGTTTGCAGACGCATAAAAACATGCTGGTTTTCTGGTTGTGTGTTTAACCCTTGATAATCCTGTCTCTCTACACCTTTTGCAAACAGAGCAGACCTAGACCAGAGAACTTTCTGCTTAATCAATGATATACTGTTGAACATCAATATCTCGAAGTTTAGTTTAGTCCTTCCAAAAGTAACAATACAGAATTGTTCTAAAATGTATCACATTACGTATATCTAGAAACAGCTGATTGCTTAACCCTTTCCTCCATAAATACGCCTTTCTGAGCCTCTGTATAAGTCACCTGATGAAACCATTGTGATAAATAGAGCATTTGCTCCTATAGGAGCAAATGCTCTATTTATCACAATGGTTTCAAATTACAAAAATCTAAAAAATTCTCTTTCTCTAGTTAATGATCCTTTTGGGTAGATTCATTCAAAGTGGTTGGGTCTAAAAATAGCCTATGGAGGAAAGGGTTAATGCAAGTCTAAAGTAATGCTGAAAGCTCCTACAGGAGCTTTCATTATTACTTTAAACCTGCTTTAAACTGTGATTTTGAGAAATTGTTCAGATTAGAAATCAGATGACTCGAATCTGTTATCTCGAAGTAATTTTTAGAGTCCCTTGAAGTGCGAGTTATCGAAGTTCAGCTGTACACCTGATTCTGCATTTGCCATCATGACAAAACATTCCATAACCTTTTACTCCATAAAATGCCTTTATATGCCTTTGCAAACAGAGTAGACCCAGATCAGACAGCTCCTGTAAGAGCTGTCTGATCAGGTTCAACTCTGTTTGCTTATGCTATAATATAACTATGATTCCACGGTTTCTGCCATGTTCAAAATTTCCTGAGTCCATGTGCTATTATAACAATTAATCTAATTAATATTCATGATGTCATAATTTCTTACAATAATATTCATGGAGTAAAGTGTTACTATACCATGCTAAGCATGTACATGTAGTTTGTTAGTATTCTTAATTGAAATTATTTGTATCACTGATATGTTTCTATTAATTAATTAAAGGGTTAACTCTTTCCTCCATAATTACGCCTTTCTACGCCTCTGTAATAGTCACTTCTTGAAACCATTGTGATAAATAGAGCATTAATTAAAGTTTTGCTCCATAGGAGCAAATACTCTATTTATCACAATGGTTTCCATACTACACAATTATAACATTTTCCTTTTCTCTAGTAAATGCTCCTTTTCTGTAGGTTCATTCAAAGAGGTTGGGTCTAAAAATAGCCTATGAGGGAAGGGTTAAAGCCTCAAAGGAACCTCATGTTTCTGCTCTTTTCCCTGCGGCATGAATCAGTATAGCTTTGGTTTCTATTTTGCTTTTTTTCTATATAGCACATTCACCAGAGTATTTTATTGGTACAGTGACACTGTGTTGTGAACGTATTAGTGGTAAGATTTTGTATACCAGTATATCTTGCATGTGTATATCGTACTTATATAGAATGTCCTTATATAGTTCATATTTTTTATATGGTTTATCATACACATCTCTTGAAAGATGTTACAATATTAATAAAATATTATTTGCTCTCGTTATATTCTGTAAATAAGCGCAATTATGCTACAATGTTAAGGTAATTCACCACCTGGTGTAAAGGAGCTGTTTAACCCTTTCCCAGTTTTATGTTTAGTCGCATTTTCATTACCTACTGAATATTCATGGACAAATCATGGAAATATTAAAAGTGTAACATTGTAGCCATTTTAGAAACTAAAGAACAGATCTATCAGATTCCATTAGCAAACACAGCAGACCCTCATCTGAGACCTGATCTGGGTTTGCACTAAAATTTATTTCCTATATAAATATAGAACAGGAAAAGGGTTAAGACACTTATTCCCTATATTTGCAGACATCAGTGGAGAGGTTGACCCATGTAGTGGAGATTGCCAATGAGAAGGGACTGGATGCCCAGAACTTCCAGTGTAAGGGCTGTGCCCGGGCTCTTGGTCTTAGTGAGTGCTGAGTAGTATATCTAATCTATTGTACTCTGATTATACAGTTACAGTGTCATATGTCTTGTGACTGTAATTTAGTTGACCTTTGACATTAAGATTCCACTTGCTGATTTTATTGGGGCATATAAAGTCGTCTATTTGTAACTATTTATATTGTTAGATTTTACATATCATTATACATACGAAACTTGGAACAAAACTTTATGGGAAGCTTTGTCAGCAAAAGAATATGGACATTAACCCTTTCCTCCATAAATACGCCTTTCTACACCTCTGTATTTGTACACAAGAGTTTACTGATCTGGGCCTACACTCTTTCTAAATGTGTTAAAAGTTGTATCTAAGGAGGACAGGGTTAAGTAAGTGGATTGACTACTTTAAAGTGCTGGCCTGATGCAAGGTAATAAAACATGAACTGCAGTTTAACCCATTACCTCATAGGCTATTTTTAGATACATCCTCTTTGAATAAATCTACCGAAATGGAGCATTAACCAAAGAAAAGGAAAATTTTAGAAATGTGTAGTTTGAAACCATTGTGATAAATAGAGCATTTGCTCCTATAGGAGCAAATGCTCTATTTATCACAATGGTTTCACAAAGTGACTTTTACAGAGTCGTCAATTTAAGTCATCAATATGAGGGAATGGGTTAACCCTTTACTCAATGAATATTCATGTAAGAAACAATAGCATCATGAATATAAAATATATTTAAAATCATGTATATAATAATAGTGCATAGACACTGATAGTTTTGGCCAGGTCAGAAACTAGAGTCATGTCTGTATAATATCATGAGCAATTAGAGCAGACCTTGATTAGACGGCTCCAGTAGGAACCGTCGGATCTGGGTCTACTCTGTTTGCAAAATCGTTTTTATGAAGTAAAGGGTTAAAGATAGTTCGGCTTTGCTATGTACAACTCTCAATAATGGAATATTCTGCTAAAATAATGGGTAATTCTGTTTAAAGCAGTGGAGAATAGATTTGTATGTGAACATTGATGAACATCATTTATTTTTCAGTATTTGGTAAGCCACGAGTTTGTAAGTTTGATGGAGGTTACTATTGTTACGAGTGCCATGAAAATGAGGAGTACTACATACCAGCAGTGATACTACACAATTGGGACTTCCGTAAACACAATGGTAGTATAGTACATCTAATGCGCAGGAATATTGTTTCACAGTTGGTTTTGAAAGGAATCATAATCCTTGTATAGTAATACATGTACCTCTCTATAACGGCCACTAAATTACACCAAGTATTTTGTGTTAAAGGCAGGTGGTTGCTTAAAGCAAGGTGAAAGTAAAACAGAATGCTCCTATAGGACCATTCTGTTTTACTTTCACCTTGCTGTAAGCAGTCACCTGCCCTAACATACCAACTAATTAACACAACTTAGTGGCCGTTATAGAGAGGTTTTACTGTATCTATTTTTCAAAGAAAACTAGTCGAGATTTTATCATAGCCAGATTTTGTTATCATGGGCATTGTTTTTATTGGCAATCATGTACTTGTGCAAAAAGGTTGACATTAGAAAAAGGGTCATTACTCTCTTGTGCACATATTTCATGAGTTATTTCCCTTAAAAATATTAATTTTAACAAAAAACAGACAAGTGTTCACATCCAGATGCAATGATCCAGGAGGAACATCATTAATGCTTCACTTTTTACCCATTACCTGATACTGAGGCTCGAGTGAGGCCTTTGCAAACAGAGTAGAGCCAGACCAGATGACTCCAACGGGAGAATTATACACATGTACAGTAAAGCCTCTCTATAATGACCACTACATTTCATCAAGTATTTTGTGTTAAAGGCAGGTGGCTGCTTAAAGTAAGGTGGAAGTAAAACAGAACGCTCCTATAGGAGCGTTCTGTTTTACTTTCACCTTGCTTTAAGCAACCACCTGTCCAAAATACCAACTAATTAACAAAAATTTAGTGGTTGTTATAGAGAGGTTTTACTGTACATCTAATTCTACAGTTTTTACCAGAGCCAAACCTTTTCTTGTTTATATGCCATTATAAATATTAACTCTTTCCTTCATTAAATGCCTTTTCACACCTTTACGGAGTAGACCCAGATCATATGAATCCTATAGGAGCTATCTGATCAGGGTCTGCTCTGTTTGCTTCAACAGGATTATGGTAATGAATATTCACTGGAAGTTTTTGCCATGGCTGGAAATTTAAATTCAGATCCAGAATATATATTATTCCAGAAGCAAACAGAGCAGGCCCTGATCTGATAGCCCTGCAGAAACTGTCTTATCTGAGTGGACTCTGTTTTCATTTGCATCAAAAGACATTCAAAGGCCTCAATAGTCATCTATATCCTGAAAAGGATTAAGTCCTATTTAGTCTAGTAATTTTGTGTTTATCTTGTGAGATTGTTTTTATATATATATCCGAAGAGATATGTAAGTCCCTTTCAGTGAATTTTGTTCGATAGGTTATATATACTATTTTGAAATAATTATCCTATTTAACCTAAGTATTTGCAAACAGAGTAGACCTAGATCAGATGGCTCCTATAGGGTCTGTCTAAGCATGGTCCTCTCTGTTTGCTTATGGAATAATATAGATCTGATTCTACAGTTTCTGCCATGGTCAAAATCTTTGTTTTCTTTAGCCAATTATATTATATTAATTTAATTAATATTCATGATGTCATTATTTCTTTCATGAATATTCATGGAGTAATGGGTTAAGGAGTGTCTATAAATCTGTCTTCCAATTTTGCTTATTATGGGAATACCTTCACATGGTGATACACATGCTTTAACCCATTCCCTCACAGGCTATTTTTTAGATCCAACCACTTCAAATTAATCTACCGAAAAGGAGCATTAACTAGAGAAAAGGAAAATTTTAGAATTGTGTAGTTTGAAACCATTGTGATAAATAGAGCATTTGCTCCTATAGGAGCAAATGCTCTATTTATCATAATTGTTTCCATAGGTTATTTTTACAGAGGCGTAGAAAGGCGTATTTTTGGAGGAAAGGGTTAATGATGTTACATTTAGCAACCTAAGATACTGGTTTTCATCAGATCTGAACTAAACATTATTAATGCTTTTCTTCATATAATCACCTTTTTATACATTTGCAAACAGAGAAGACCCAGATCAGACGGCTCCTGTCTAATTCTACAATTTCTGCCAAGGCCAAAGAATTGGTTTTGTTGTATGCCATTATAAAAATGCAACTAATGAATACAATGTGTTCATAAGACTGTAAAGTTTTTACATGAAAATTCATTAAATAAGTGATTGATGTTTAATTGGTCACACTGTCGTTTGTTTTAGTATGTAAAAAGAACCTGCAGTTTCTACAGGAGATTGAGGAACAGCCCTACATCAATGTAGAGGAGGCCAACCCAAGGCTGTATGACCATGTGACAGAAATGAAGGAAATCAAGGTATGCTTGAAAAGTCACAAAAAGATTAACACTCTACTTGTATTATATTCATGTAAGAAGTAATGACATCATGAATATTTAGTAGATGCGCATACAGATCAGACCCTCATCAGACGGCTCCTATAGGAGCCATCTGATCTTGGTCTACTCTCTTTGCAAATTCATGAAAATGTGTTAAATGGTTAACCCGTTCCCTCATAGGCTATTTTTAGATACAACCTTTTTGAATAAATCTACCGAAAAGGAGCATTAACTAGACAAAAGGAAAATTTTAGAATTTTGTAGTTTGAAACCATTGTGATAAAAAGAGCATTTGCTCCTATAGGAGCAAATGCTCTATTTATCACAATGGTTTCACAAAGTGACTTTTACAGAGTCGTCAAAAGTCGGCAATATCAGGGAAAGCTTTGCAAATTCATGAAAATGCGTTAAATGGTTAACAGAAACAATGCAATTTGTTCCGTACACAGAAAAACCTTTGGGGTCTTCCTCTTCCTGTAATTAGCTGGACATCAATATATGACTGAAATACTGTTACAGCTATAAACAAAAAAACAAACAAACAAAATCACATACCATTATGAAAATTCACAGAATTAATACTCATGATGTCTCTGTTTCTTGCATGAATATTCATGGAGTAAAAGGTTAATGTGGTTATATTTTCCTTCAAGATTTTGCGAGAAAAGCTAAAGTTTCTGAAGACCTACCTGTTTACCTGTAAGCAGTCAATAGCGGAGGATCTTCGACGGTTAGTGTGGCCCAGAGACTATCTGTATGACAACATTGAGCTGTACTCTCTAGCGGTAAAGTTAAAATTTCTTTTATACTACTTTTATTATCCAAAGATCTAGATCTGGGGGCATATTGTTTTTGGCCCATCTGTTTGTCTCTCTGAAACTTAAATCTTGTCTGTAACTTTTGAACCATTATAGATATAGACTTCATGTTTGGCTTGAATACTCATTTTCTGAAACTAACTTTTGAATGCTGCTGTGCCATGGTCGATACTTTCGATGTAAAAAGTCAAAATTATACGTCAAAGCGCCTGTTGTAGGGTATAGTGTTTCACATAGATTTCTTGTTGCTTGTCTGTTTGTCAAGAAAGAGGTCATGGTAGCTTTGTAATTGTGTAAGAACTTATGGATGAATGAGTATTAATTAGCTTGATATTTTAAATGGCATACGAACAAGAAAAGTTTTGGCCCTGATTACCAGTAAGTGTAGAATGAGATCTATATAATTCTGTCAGGAAATAGAGCAGACCTTGATCAGATGGATTCTATAGAAGTCTTCTGACCTGGGTGTACTCTATTTTACATAGGCATTAAAAGGCATATCTATGGAATAAAGGCTTACTAATCATTGTGAGGCAAAACAATATATAACATTAGTGCAAGGTGTGTCAAATATTTGGTACACATACAATGGCATAGTATGAGGTACATCATTTTTAGCTCGTCTGTTTCGAAGAAAATTTTAGCTATTGTGATCACTGGGTCGTAGTCGTCATCGTCAGCGGCGGCGGCATGCAAAAACTTTAATGTAACTCATTACTCGAAAAGTATAAGAGATATCAACATGAAATATCATAGGTAAGTAGATCTCATTGAGGGGAATGCCCCTACATAAGAACCATAACTCTTGATTCAAAATTTCGGAGTTATGGCCCTTTATCATTTTCATTTTTTTTAAATTTAGTTGGACAGGCACCAAATCAGACAAGCGTTGGCGCTGCACACAGCTCTTGTGTCCTACAAGAGCCATCATATCTAGGTCTACTCTATTTGCAAATGCACAAAAAGGTGTTTGTATGAAGGAAAGTGTTAAGTAATAGCATAATAGGATCACAATGGGAAATGTCTTTGCAAACAGAACTTACAGTTTCTGTCATACCATCTTTCAAAGAATTGTTTTCTGTCATTTATTCCTCGTACTGAAAGAGTTATGTCTCTATGTCAATTTAGACTTTTTACAGACATGTGCTATGGCAAGGTTTCTATGCTCATACAGATCTGTACAAAAATGATTTTGATAAAAAAAAAATTCTAGAAACCTAGCCCCATGGATATGAAACTTTTTAGGCTGAGTCTGAAATCATTCTCTAGAATCCGATTGGTCAGTCATACTCAAAATCTGACTAATCATTTACTTGAAATTGAACTCAGACTCAAGTGAAAGGTTTTATATCCTCTAGTCTTGTGTTCAAAACTGTTTTCAACCATTCATGGTTTGTTTGTTTGTGTTTTTTTATCTTAGGACTTATTACAAGTGCCTACTGGGGCCCTTGCCAAAAGTATAAACAAGGTGATCAAGTTTGCCACCAATCATGTGCTTAGCTGCCCCCTGTGTAACCAGAAAGGCTTTATCTGTGAACTGTGTAACAACCCTAAGGTCATCTACCCATTTCAACTGGACACCACATACAGGGTAAGTTACCTCCCATTATACAGATGACAGCATGTTGCGTTATGTTTCCTCACAGGTCCAGAAGTCCAGATAAGATGGGTAAATTAACACATTCTCAAGAATAACTTTTTTTCACCAATCCCTATGCTGTGACCATTCGAAGAGATGATTCTAAAGAGTATTCACAGCATAGGGTTTGGTGGAGAAATTATGATTTTAGTACTTTAGTATGCATTTTTAGCTCACCAGAGCACAAAGTGCTCAGGGTGAGCTTTTGTGATCGCCTGTTGTCCGTCGGCGTGCGTCGTGCGTCGTGCGTCGTTCGTCGTTCGTCGTTTGTCGTTCGTCGTTCGTCGTCCGTCGTCAACAATTTGAACCTTTAAATATCTTCTCCTCTGAATCTACAGGGATCTCAACTTTCATCTTTGGCACATAGCATCATATTCAGGTCCTCTACAAAAGTTATATAAATTATGCCCCTGGGGTCAAAATTGACCCCGCCCCAGGGGTGCCTTGTTTTCAATAGAAACATATAGTAAAACTTTGAAAATCTTCTTCTCTGAAACCAGAAGGTTCTCAGCTTTCATAATTTGCACATAGCATCATGTTCAGGTGCTCTACAAAAGTTATATAAATTATGGCCCTGGGGTCAAAATTGGCCCCGCCCCAGGGGTGGGCAGTTTTCAATAGAATCATATAGTGCAAACTTTGAAAATCTTCTCCTCTGAAACCGGAAGGTTCTCAGCTTTCATATTTAGCACATAGCATCATGATCAGGTCCTCCACAAAAGTTATATAAATTATGGCCCCGGGGTCAAAATTGGCCCCGCCCCAGGGATGGGCAGTTTTCAATAGAAACAAATAGTGAAATCTTTGAAAATCTTCTTCTCTGAAACTGGAAGGCTCTCAGCTTTCATATTTGGCACATAGCATCATGTTCAGGTCCTCTACAAAAGTTACATAAATTATGGCCCCAGGGCCAAAATTGGCCCCGCCCCAGTGTAGGACAGTTTTCAATAGAAACAAATAGTAAAATCTTTGAAAGTCTTCTCCTCTGAAACTGGAAGGTTCTCAGCTTTCATATTTGGCAAATAGCATCATGTTCAGGTTCTCTACATAATTTGTATTATTTATGGCCCTAGGGTTAAAATTGGCCCCGCCCCAGGGGTGGGCAGTTTTCAATAGAAACAAATAGTGAAATCTTTGAAAATCTTCTCCTCTGAAACTGGAAGGTTCTCTGCTTTCATATTTGGCACATAGCATCATGTTCAGGTCCTCTACAAATTTTTTATAAATTATGGCCCCAGGGTCAAAATTGGCCCCGCCCCAGGGGTGGGCAGTTTTCAATAGAAACAAATAGTGAAATCTTTGAAAATCTTCTCCTCTGAAACTGGAAGGTTCTCTGCTTTCATATTTGGCACATAGCATCATGTTCAGGTCCTCTACAAAAGTTATATAAATTATGGCCCGGGAGTCAAAATTGGCCCCGCCCCAGGGGTGGGCAGTTTTCAATAGAAACAAATAGTGAAATCTTTGAAAATCTTCTTCTCTGAAACTGGAAGGCTCTCAGCCTTTATATTTGGCACATAGCATCATGTTTAGGTCCTCTACAAAAGTTATATAATGTATGGCCCCGGGGTCAAAATTGGCCCCGCCCCAGGGGTGGGCAGTTTTCAATAGAAACAAATAGTGAAATCTTTGAAAATCTTCTTCTCTGAAACCGGAAGGCTCTGAGCTTTCATATTTGGCACATAGCATCATGTTCAGGTCGTCTACTAAAGTTATATTAATTATGGTCTCTGGTCAAAATTGTCCCCGCCCCAGGGTTGGACAGTTTTCAATAGAAACAAATAGTGAAATCTTTGAAAATCTTCTTCTCTGAAACTGGAAGGCTCTCAGCTTTCATATTTGGCACAGAGCATCATGTTCAGGTCCTCTTTAAAAGTTATATAAATTATGGCCCTAGGGTCAAAATTTGCCCTGCCACAGGGGTGGGCAGTTTTCAATAGAAACATATTGAGAACACTTTGAAAATCTTCTTCTCTGAAACTGGAAGGTTAGTCTCAGCTTCCATATTTGGCACATAGCATCATGTTCAGGTCCCCTACAAGTTTTTCCCAGGGCCGGCTAGTTTTCTATAGAAACATATAGTGAAAACTTTGAAAATCTTCTCCTCTGGTTGTCTGGTGAGCGCTTCAGGGCCATTCTGGCCCTCTTGTTAGCTGTTGCTTTGAGTCCTACTAGATATAAATCTCTATTCAGGCATCATTATGCCCCCACAAAACTATTTTAGGGGGTATACTGGAATCACCATGTCGGTCAGTCGGTTGTCATTTGGTTGGTCAGTCGTCAGTCCGTCTGCATTTTAACATGGGTAGCTGGGGTCGCTAACTCCTCCTCCAATTTTAAAGTTATTGACTTTATATTTGGTACTCATGATAAACACATTTATCATTATTTACCACTGAGCATTGCATAATTATCTCCCCTTGAACTTTAAGTATTTTTTGTCATTTTGGGTATTTGAATTTGCGATCAAGTCTGCTGTGTGGGTTATTCCATCACCTTTAGTGATAATTCTAGTTTGCGTCTGTCACAGGATCACCTGGTTTTGCCAGGGTCATGGGTGAAACTTCTTTCTTTTTTCACCCTTTACTCCATGAATATTCATGTAAGAAATAGCATCATGAATATTAATTATTGCAAATAGGTCAAAATGAACTCACAAGACACAAGCTAAGATTAAATACCCGATTTAATTTGAGAAGTGGATTACATGGAAAGTCAGTGTGGCGGATTGGTCGCGTTCGCTGGCGGAAAACCCCATGTAGACCTATGCACTGTGCTAGCTGCAACTAACTCGACTCATAACCGTTGAAGATCAAAACAGGCGTGGCAGCCACCACGCACTCCCTACAACCCCAACAGCCATTGGGGGAGGAAGACCATGATCTTCAAACCCAACCTACACCACTCACACAGTACAAACTTGTGAGAGGGTTTAGAAGCCAAGCCACCCACCGAACAGTACATACATATTCAGCAGAATGGTCGACTCAAGCATGTGTATCGGTCGCAAGCTAGCACAAATCCCAAACTATATAGTGCAGCAGACAAAAACATTCATGAATAACTGGGCTTCCACGGAATTTTCCGCAGCAAACGCAACAATGGATCACGAGCTGAGTCGAAAAACCAAGCAATCCAAATTCAACCAATACAAATCCCGGGAAGGGAGTATGCGTGTATTGGTGTCGGATCCATGGAAGCAAGGGTCTCGATAAGAAACAGATCTGAAAGAAGAAAAATACAACGAGCAGAATTATAAGTATAAACATATACATGTCTTTCCACTAATCAAATCAGGGCGGGAGGGTGGGATTTCAACTATTTCCCAAAAAAGCATGGTTGCAACGTGATCCACTGAAATTGATAAGACCCGGATCAAAGTACCGGCTCCGCGTGAGAACCGGCACACCGTGAGAATAACAACCGAAGCAGTTCATTTCTTCCTGCAATAAATTGGACTATTTGTTAGGAATAGTCTGTATTATTGCAAATAGGTCAAAATGAACTCACAAGACACAAGCTAAGATTAAATACCCGATTTAATTTGAGAAGTGGATTACATGGAAAGTCAGTGTGGCGGATTGGTCGCGTTCGCTGGCGGAAAACCCCATGTAGACCTATGCACTGTGCTAGCTGCAACTAACTCGACTCATAACCGTTGAAGATCAAAACAGGCGTGGCAGCCACCACGCACTCCCTACAACCCCAACAGCCATTGGGGGAGGAAGACCATGATCTTCAAACCCAACCTACACCACTCACACAGTACAAACTTGTGAGAGGGTTTAGAAGCCAAGCCACCCACCGAACAGTACATACATATTCAGCAGAATGGTCGACTCAAGCATGTGTATCGGTCGCAAGCTAGCACAAATCCCAAACTATATAGTGCAGCAGACAAAAACATTCATGAATAACTGGGCTTCCACGGAATTTTCCGCCACACGAACTTGTTCGCCCCAAAATTCCGCCATATACCTTATCAACAAAATTCTTTGAAACTTTAGAGCATCACAAACAATCGACATCTGATGTTATATGAAATGGCCATCCATAAAAGTTACAAAATGACAGGAGACAGTTATTTAAATGTTACGTCTTTTTCTCTATTTTCTTGTACGGAATACTGGTATTGCCTCAGAAGACCCATGGTAGTGATGCAGAAAAAGCAAAGGTAGTTTCCGATTAAACAAAGGTCAACTCTCATTTTGTTCACAAGCTCACACCTTTAAATTGTCATAAGAAATGTAAAACCCAAGTGGATGATCAAATCGGACCAAAGCATGCCTCCTTTGCCAATCCATTTTACCTTTGAAATTGCATCACAGCCCAAGTTCGTGCTCATACCTTGAAACTGTATTCTCTAATCGGTCAATATAGGATTTGCCTAGGACCCAACATCTGAAATTGTACTTAGCACAAAGGTAATGCATGTCGATTGAGATGCCAGAAATATGTACATCTGTGTATGTAAAAACATCAACAGTTTAAATAGAATAATGTGAAGTGTTTATCTTTCCCCATACTACAATTTTTTCACTAAACGAAATTATCCATTTCAAATCTTGTGACTATACCATCAATATTCTTCAAACGTTCAGCATGTGGTATATTTGTTGTTCTTTTATTTACTGATTAATTGATATTTTTATTTTCTCCGTTTGACAGAAAATAACTATAGAGCTAATATTATTATGTTTACAGAACCGACTCTAAATAAAGCTTCTCGTATCTTGTAAGTGTTGTGCATAAATACGAACGTAGCTCCTGAAGGCATTTGAAGATCATCTGCCCATTCCTTTTATTGTGTCATAAGGAGTGCCTTGCCTAGCAAGCCAGGTGGTTACCTCTATAATAGAGGAATGTGACTTTTAAGAAGTTGATGGAATGGGCAGGGCAATAATGAGAACCACGCCAAATAGGTACCTAGCCAATGGGGACCCATCCCTACTACACCGCAAATGGTCAGGCACGACTGGCTTTGCGCCTTTAATAAAACTTTAACCGGACATGCCACTGATGTGGCAGGGTGCATTTTTTTCAATACCCCATGAACCTGATTAATTTTGGATTTTCTAAGATGTACACGAAGTGCTGTGAATTTTCCTACGACAGAGACAAAATGATTATCAGTTTTGTAAATGTCTATTGGGCCCTGTCCAAACTGGCTCTCCTGTCCTAATAAGCAATTTTTAAAGATTGGAAAACGCAGATGTTTTATAAGGATTTATGCGACAATTACCTCCCAACAGTTTCTGGCATCGGAGGTGTAAACCATGATTAGGCATGTTACTTATTCTGCATACAAAGCCAGACCGATATATATTTTGATGCAGATTTAGAAGAGTAACCCTGTTGATGAAATGACCCAATCAAATATTCAAAGTGTGATATTGGGACTGGCCAAGACTCCGGAGGCCATTCTCTGACTGGAATTTATTATAAATTCTTACTACGAATTAGTGCCTTAAAGTTAACGGCTTGAGTGTTGGGCGATGCACTAGCCTTTAGCAAGCCCGATACCCCTTAATTAAGATGTTTGAAAGCTGGAGCAGCATAACCCTCATGTGCTCGACCCATAAATCTTGACATCTGCAAACGAGATAAACTGCCAACCTGTGAGTGTCAATATTCAGCCCTGAAGATTATGTTTAATTTGAAGCAGTGGAGAGTGAATGAAAATTGTACCATAACCAACGCTTCCTCAAACTTGCTTGTCTGGCCGATTGCTATAGCAACTACTGCTTGTCATACTTAAAAAGAACCTTTCTGTTTTGTTATCTATCACCCCAGATGTGGACTAGAACTAGGATAGGGTGGCAGTTGACTAGGGGTGGTGCTTTCCAAAGATCTACGTGAATCGTGGTTCGGGGCTTGAGATACTACTTGTCATTACCTACCCAAATGTCTTAAATTTGATGCAACTATTTCCCAAAAAAGCATGGTTGCAACGTGATCCACTGAAATTGATAAGACCCGGATCAAAGTACCGGCTCCGCGTGAGAACCGGCACACCGTGAGAATAACAACCGAAGCAGTTCATTTCTTCCTGCAATAAATTGGACTATTTGTTAGGAATAGTCTGTATTATCTTAGAGGAGCTTTCTGCATGACTTTCACACTGCATTAAGCTACTACCAGTCCTGTCTCCAACACCAATAGTTATACTAAACTTAATGTCCAGTTTAGAGGGGGTTTACTGTGATTAGATTCACTTCGGTATCTCATTTGATCCATACTAGTTGCAAAGATAATCATGGATTCCCTGCTAGCAGGATTTGCATGTCTGTACCTGGAGGTTCAAAGTCTAGTTTTAGTGGCTTTTCTATTCCTATTTGTCTGTTTCAGTGTCCGCAGTGTAAGACTGTGTACCACAAGGAGTGCAAGACCGACAATCGTCCATGTCCAAAATGCCAGCGACGACTACAGCGGGAGAGTACACATGGAATTTCTGAATCTTTCACCACGCCTGTTTATGATTATGTGATGCCGTAATTGGAGCCTGTAGACTTTGTAGTCTCATTTAACCCTTTACTCCATAAATACGCTTTTCTATGCCTTTGCAAACAGAGTAGACCCAGATCAGACGGCTCCTGTAGGAGCCGTCTGATCAGGGTCTGCTCTGTTTGTTTATGATATAATATAGATATGATTCTACAGTTTCTGCTATGATGAAAAATTCCTGTGTCCATGTACTATAATAACAATTAATCTACAGTAATTAATACTCATGATGTCATTTCTTTTATGAATATTTATAGAGTAAAGGGTTAAATTCATATTTATTTCATATTGCAAACCAGCATACCAAGCGTAAAAGAAATGTAGAATTTTCAGGTGCATTTTAACCCCAGGTTAACTACTTACAAAACGTTCTCTTCTAATACATGTACTTCATTCAGATTCTACCTCAGTAAAGTCTTGCCACTCAAAAGAAGTTTAATTCTGGATTTTTAAAACCAGTTGTAGCTTAATACAAGACAAAAGTTATGCAGAAAGCTCCCACTGGGTCTTTCTGCATTACTATTGCCCTACATTAATGTTATATTAAGCCCATTTTTCATACAATTCAATTAACTGTAAAAGTTGTACAGATATTCACATCATTAACCCATTACTGCATAACCTATTTTTAGATACAACCTTTTTGAATAAATCTACCGAAAAGGAGCATTATCTAAAGCAAAGGAAAATTTTAGAATTTTGTAGTTTGAAACCATTGTGATAAATAGAGCATAAAATTATGCTCGTATAGGAGCAAATGCACTATTTATCACAATGGCTTCTACAGAGTCGTCAAAAGTCGTCAATATGAGGGAAAGGGTTAAAATGATGCTTACAACCTATTTCCCCATGGTATTAAATGTAATCATCTAAATATTACCAGTATCTGAATACTACTAAATCCTTAGAAAACTACTTACTTCTTAATAGCCCTTTTCCTGTTTTATATCTATTCCAAATTTCAATATCTACTGAATATTCATGGACAAAAAAAATATATAATAAAATATGGAAGGTGAAACATTGTAGCCATTTTAGAAACTAAAGAAACATATATATTAGATTCTATTAGCAAATAGAGCAGACCCAGAACAGACGGCTCCTCTAAGAGCGGTATGATCTTGGTCTTCTCTGTTTTTAATTGCATAAAAAGGCATTTATATGAAGGAAATGGTTCAACAAAGCTCAAATTGAGTCTGAATTGATTTCTGAACAATGTTTAGAATATGAATTACATGTACATGTAGGTGACAGCAACAAAAACTGACACAGATCAGTCAAAAGAGAAAGTCTACTGTGTAATAGCTCACCTATATACAGTATAACCTCTCTATAACGGCCACTAAATTACATCAAGTACTTTGTGTGAAAGGCAGGTGGCTGCTTAACCCTTTCCCTGTTCTATTTCTATTTCAACTTTCAGTACCTACTGATTATTCATTGACAAAACAATTATAATGAAATATGGAAGATGGTACATTGTAGCCATTTTAGAAACTAAAGAAACAGATCTATCAAATTCTATTAGCAAACAGAGTAGACCCTGATCAGACGGCTCCTCTAGGAGCCGTCTGATCTGGGTCAACTCTGTTTGCAAATGCGTGAAAACACGTTTATATGAGGGAAAGGGTTAAAGCAAGGTGAAAGTAAAACAGAACGCTCCTATAGGAAAAATGTTGATTTCAAATATATGTTCCTGACTGACTTTTTGAACCCTGTTTAGCCTAATTATTCAGACACCCAATCTATTCTCAATACTTGGAGTAATTAGGGTTTGCTAAAATATCATACACTGATAAAAAATCGGTCCAGACCGGCGATTTTCCGGATTTCTAGAGCCCTGCACTGATTACTTAACCCTTTCCCTCCTTAAACGCATTTTCATGCCCTTGCAAACAGAGAAGACCTAGATCAGATGGCTCCTATAGGAGAATTCTGATCAGGGTCTGCTCTGTTTGCATATAAAGTTATAATAGATCTGACTCTTTTGCTTCTACCAATACCAACAAATCATGTATACAATTATATCCACTATCAGTACAAAAATTTAGCTAATAAATATTAATGTCATCATTATTTCTTAATACCTGAATATATAAAAAAAATTATTATTTATATCTTTCGTTCATTATGAAGTTCTATTATAATGTTTCGGTCTGTAGGCTTTAACTCTTTGCTTGCTAGATTTGAATTCTTGATAACGTTTGCAGACAGTTTAGATCCAGATGAGCCTTAGTTGCCGTATCAGGATCCAAACTTTTGACATTCTCTTTTCTAAAGAAATGGAAAAAACTACTTTAAGCCTTTCCCTCATATAAACACTTTTCAAGGCCCTTACAAACAGAGTAGACCCAGATCAGACGGCTCCTATAGGAGCCGTCTGATTAGGATCTGCTCTGTTTGCTTGTAAAATTCTATAGGAATAATTGACAGGGAAAGCGTTAAGCTGATGACAATATTGACTGATGGCAATTACTTAGCCTGCAAAGAGGTAATTTTGTGCAATACAATGTACATGTATATTTAAACCATGTCACATGAAGTAGAGCACCCAAACCTTGCAGAGATCGAAGACCAAGTCAGCTGCCACTTTGAAATGATGTGTCTCATCCGTTTCTGCATTATTTGCAGCCTAAAAGGCAAAAGGTGCTAATGTGTAGCAAATTGTGCAGACCCTGATCAGATATTGAATTTCAGTAGCCATGACTGATGTGTGTCTACACTGTTTGCAATGTCCGAGTGCCTACTTTTTCTGTGATGCAGCCCTTCTAGGTATCTTTAGGGCATTAACTTTCATTTGGTTGTGTAGTTTGGGATTGATTTGAATGTGATTTTTATGCTGATGTATTGATTACAATGTTTAGTAATTGGTACATGTAGGCAATGTCATTTGTTCTTGCTTATACAGTAAAACCTTTCCATAACGGCCACTAAATTACATTAAGTATTTTGGGTTAAAGGCAGGTGGTTGCTTAAAGCAAGGTGAAAGTAAAACAGAACGCTCCTATAGGCGCGTTCTGTTTTACTTTCACCTTGCTTTAAGCAGCCACCTGCCCTAATATACCAACTAATTAACACAATTTAATGGCTGTTATAGAGAGGTTTTACTGTAACATGTTTGTCAGTCCTGCAAATCTGTATTAACCCTTTCCTTTATATAAATGCCTTTTCACACCTTTACAAACAGAGAATACTGTAGCCTAGGAGCTGTCTTATCAGGGTCTGCACTGTTGGTGTATTAAATTATATTAGATCTGACTCTACAGCATCTACCAATACAAACAAATGTTGTATACATACACCATTATAAAGATTCAGCTTATAAATATTCATGATGTCATTAACCCATTCCCTCATAGGCTATTTTCAGACCCAATCTCTTTAAATAAATCTACCAAAAAGGAGCATTTACTAGAGAAAAGGAAAATGCTAGAATTGCTCCATAGGAGCAAATTCTCTATTTATCACAATGGTTTCAAAAAGTGAATTTTACAGATGCATAGAAATGCATATTTATGTAGGAAAGGGTTAATGATTATTTTTTCATGAATTTTCAACGATGTAAGGATTAATGCTGTACCTGATAGGGATGTTTTTTGACCCCTTTGCAAACAGAGTAGACCCAGATCAGACAACTATCAGAGCTGTCTAATCAGGGCTTGCTTTGATTGCTTATGGAATAATATAGATCTGATTCTACAATTTCTTCCATGTTCGAAAATTCTTGTGTTCATATGCCATTATACAAATCATCTTATTAATATTCATGATGTCATTATTTCTTATATGAATATTCTTGAGGTAATGGTTTTTGATTGTTGAATGTTCTATTTCAATAATGCTGGTGGTAGTCGTTTTCTACAAAGAAAGGTTTAACCCTTTCCTTCATATAAACACCTTTTCATGCAACCAAGATCAGACAGCTCCTATAACAGCCATCTCATCAGGGTCTGCTCTGTTTGCTTTTGACATGATATAGATCAGATTCTACAATTTTTGCCAAGGCAAAAACTTTCCCTGAAAAGATTACATTATAAAAAATGAGCTATTAAGTATTCATGGTGTCATTATTACTTATATGAGTACTGAATAGGGGAAGGGTAAATATAAGCATTTACATCTGTACAGTGCAGGTGGATGGTTAATGACTGTGCCTTTCAGACATTTGGACCAGCACCACCCATAGGGTTCTTTAACCCTTTCCTCCATAAATACGCCTTTCTACGCCTCTGTAAAAATCACCTGTTGAAACCATTGTGATAAATAGAGCATTTGCTCCCATAGGAGCAAATGCTCTATTTATCACAATGGTTTCAAACTACACGTTTCTAAAATGTTCCTTTTCTCTAGATAATGCTCCTTTTCGGTAGATTTATTCAAAGTGGTTGGATATAAAAATGGCCTATGAGGGAATGGGTTAACCCATTTACTCCATGAATATTCATGTAGGAAATAATGACATCATGAATAGTAATTAGATTAATTTTCAAAATGGCATTTTAACACATGATTTTTTTTGCAAAAGCAGAAACTAGAGAATCAGATCTATATTATGTTCATAAGCAAACAGAGCAGACCCTGATCAGATGGCTCCTATAGGAGCCGTCTGATTGGGTCTACTCTGTTTGCAAAGGCATAGAAAGGCGTATTTATGGAGTAAAGGGTTAACCCTTTACCTAATAGAGACACCTTTCCAGACTCTTGCAAACATAATAGATCTAGATCTGATGGCTTCTATAGATCTGTCTGATCCAGGTCTGCTCTGTTTGATTTATATGAAGTAGTATTGATCTCATTCTGCAGTTTCTGCTATGGTTAATAAGTCCCTTGTTTGTAATTTCATTATAAAATGTTAGTTAATTATTAATCATATACATGCTGTCATTAATTTTTATATACATGTAATATTCATAAATGAGGATGGCAGAAAAACCTGTAGTAAATACATATTTCTTTCTGTTTTATTTATACCTTAGATTAACCCATTCCCACTTAGGCTATTTTTAGACCTAACCTCTTTGATTTAAATATACCAAAAAGGAGCATTAACTAGAGAAAAGGAAATTTTCAGAATTGTGTAGTTTTTATACGCCCACCTAATAAAGGTGGTCGTATATTGTCGTGGCCCTGTCCGTCCGTCCGTTCGTTCGTTCGTTCGTTCGTTCGTTCGTTCGTCCGTCAACATTTTGTTTGTCCGCTGTTTTCTGGGAAAACTGTTTGACAGATATTAATGAAACTTCACACAAATGTTAAATGCATCAAGATCTGAAGCTGAGTTGATTCTGAGATTCATTTGATATTTCATTTCAGAGTTATGGCCCTTGTCCTTAAAAAATATGCAAAGTTTGTCCGCTGTTTTCTGGGAAAACTATTTGAGAGATATTAATGAAACTTCACACAAATGTATAATGCATCAAGATCTGAAGCTGAGTCCATTCTGAGGTTCATTTGATTTTTCGTTTCGGAGTTATGGCCCTTTTACTTAAAAAATAATGCAAATACATGCAAATAGTTTGTCCGCTGTTTTCTGGGAAAACTATTTTAGAGATATTAATGAAACTTCATACAAATGTTTAATGCATCAAGATCTGAAGCTGAGTTGATTCTGAGGTTCATTTGATTTCTCATTTCAGAGTTATGGCCCTTGTCCTTAAAAATATGCAAATAGTTTGTCTGCTGTTTTCTGGGAAAATTATTTGAGAGATATTAATGAAACTTCACAAAAATGTTTAATGCATCAAGATCTGAAACTGAATTGATTCTGAGGATCATTTGATTTTTCGTTTCAGAGTTATGGCCCTTGTCCTTAAAAAATAATGCAAATAGTTTGTCTGCTGTTTTCTGGGAAAACTATTTGAGAGATATTAATGAAACTTCACAAAAATGTTTAATGCATCAAGATCTGATGCTGAGTCAATTTTGAGGTTTATTTGATTTTTCGTTTCGGAGTTATTGCCCTTTTACTTAAAAAAAAAATGCAAATATATGCAAATAGTTTGTCCGCTGTTTTCTGGCAAAACTGTTTGACAGATATTAATGAAACTTCATCCACATGTTTAATGCATCAAGACCTGAAGCTAAGTCGATTCTGAGGATCATTTGATTTGTTGTTTCGGAGTTATGGCCGTTGCACTTTACAAAAATCTGCAAAAATGAGGATTAGCTGTAACTTTTTTATTTAATAAGATATTCACTTCATTTTTTTAAAAAATAGTATCACCTTAATATGGAAATCAAGATCTGAAGCACAGATTAGAAAATGTCAACACTTATAAGGCATGTTGAATCAGAGAAAGTTTGCAAGTGGGCATATTATGTACCGTATGCGGTACTCTTGTTAAATCATTGTGATAAATAGAGCATTTGCTCCTGTGGAGCAAATGCTCTATTTATCACAATGGTTTCATAAAGTGACTTTTACAGAAGGATCAATAGGCGTCAATATGCGGGAATGGGTTAATAAACCATTTTTGGCTTTGTCAGTGCAAAAGAATATTAACTACATCATGATTATAGCAACAATCCATGTAGTCCTGCATAAAGTGTTGAGCCGGAGGAGAGGCCCAGTAACTGTACCGGTATATCTCACCAGCTTCCAAATTCTTGACTCTCAGAAATGGAAGAAAATTCTATGTGATTGGCAGTTAATGATTTTGAAAACTTCTGAAAAATTGAACTGAAAGTTTTGCAACAGTTTTGTGCAAAGTCTGATTGGTAAATGCTAATTACTAGTAGCATTGCAAACTGTATATATTGTTTTTATTTTTAGTATGTTATCTGTGTTATTATTCATGATACCGTACAACCCTTCTAATGCGACCACTTAATGAATAAACATTGATATCTTTATAAGCAGGTGGTTGCTTAATGCAGGAGAAAAGTAATGCAGAAAGCTTCTCTAGAAGCTTTCTGCATTACTTTTGTCCTGCATTAAGCTACCACCTGCATCTAGCACCCAGAATTATACTTCTTTCAGGTGGTCGCATTAGCGGGATTTTACTTATTTTATTTGTGATATCTCTTCACCAACAGTGATCAATAGTTGTTTCTTACTTGTTACCATATATGGTCATTTCACTAATCAAACTACTGTTTACCTGTACACTAGATTGATTTCAGATGATATTTTACATAAACCCTTTACCTGATGTGCCTTTTCGCTAGTTTTCAAACAGAGTAGACACAGATCAGGCGGCTCCTGTAGGAGTCATGTGATAAGGGACTTCTCTGTTTGCTTATGGAATGATACAGATCGGTAACTATCCTGTGTTGATATACAGTAAACCCTCTCTATAACGACAACTAAATTACATCAAGTATTTTGTGTTAAAGGCAGGTGGCTGCTTAAAGCAAGGTGAAAGTAAAACAGAACGCTCCTATAGGAGCGTTCTGTTTTACTTTCACCCTGCTTTAAGCAGCCACCTGTCCTAAATACCAACTAATTAACACAATTTAGTGGTCGTTATAGAGAGGTTTTACCATCATAAAGATTCAGTTAATAAATATTCATGATGTCATTGTTTCTTAAATAAATATTCATGAGGTAAAGGGTTAACACCATTTTAATGAACCAGAGATTATTAATGTAGCCAGGAAAGAAAGAATGAGTATAATAACAGTGTTTTTATCATCCTGGGTTATAATCTTTATGTCACTAATCCTTTACCTGTTCTATATTTATTCCACTTTTCAGTACCTACTGAATATTCATGAACAAAATAGTTGTAATGAAATATTGGAGGTGAAACATTGTACATGTAGTCATTTTAGAAACTAAAGACACAGATCTATCATATTCCACTAGCAAACAGAGCAGACCATGATCAGATGGCTCCTATAGGAACCATCTGATCGGAGTCTACTCTGTTTGCAATTGCGTGAAAATGCATTTATATAAAGGAAAGGGTTAAAGCTTTCAAATAGTATTTAACCCTTTCCCTCTCATAAAGGCCTTCTCATGCCTATGCAAACAGTAGATACAGATCAGATGGCTCCTACAGGGGCCATCTGATCAGGGTCCACATTGTTTGCTTATAGTATAATACAAATCTGATTCTACAGTTTCTGCCTGAGCCAAAATAGCATGAGTTCATATGCCACTATAAAACTAAATCTAATCAAAATTAATGATGTCATTATTTCCTACATGAATATTTAACAGGTAAAGGGTTTATTCATGTATACATTCTAGCTACAAGTACATGCACTCCATTTTCAGCGAAAGTTATAGCCACATGCCAGGGAAATGCATTGGGTTTGATATTTTATACACTTGCCAGAGCAAAAGATAAACGTGCATACTTAGATACTAAAATCGTCATTTCTCTACCAAACCCTATGTTGTGACCACTCTTTAGAATCGTCTCGAAGAGACGATTCTAAAGAGTGGTCACAACATAGGGTTTGAGATGATTCTAAAGAGTGGTCACAACATAGGGTTTGGTGGAGAAGTAAAATATTTATTTTTGAAAATGTTTTTAAGCATCTTATCTGGAACTCTGCACTTACTGTGTATGATGGGATGCTGAGACCAGCTGTTGGCTTATATTGTTATTGTGTAAGTTAACCCCTTACTCCATAGGCTATTTTTAGGCTCAACCTCTTTGAATGAATCTACCCAAAAGGAGCATTTACTAGAGAAAAGTGAAAATTTAGAATTTTGTAGTTTGAAACCATTGTGATAAATAGACCATTTGCTCCTATAGGAGCAACTGTTCTATTTACCACAATGGTTTCAAAAAGTGACTTTTACAGAGGCGTAGAAAGGTGTATTTATGGAGGAAAGGGTTAACCCTTTACTCCATAATATGCCTTTTAGCATCTTTGCAAACATAGTAGACCCAGATCAGACTGTTCCTTTAGGGGTCGTCCAATCTGGATCTGCTCTGTTTGCTTATGGAATTATATAGATCTAATCCTACAGTTTTTACAAAGTCCAAAACTTTTCTTGTTCATATGCCATTATAAATATTAAGCTAATCAATATTCATAAATAAATTATTTCTGACATGAATATTCATGGATTAAAGGGTTAAATATGTTTGTTGCAATTATGATATAGTTTATTTTTATCAGAATAAAAGTGTACTGAAAACTTACCTGCTGTAACTGGTTTATGCATAATCTTTTACTTGATAAATATTATACCCCCACAAACAGAGTTGGGGTTGTTGTTTTGGGGGTTTTTTTAGGGGTGGGGGGGGGTATACTGGAATCACCTTGTCTGCCGTCATACAGTTGGTCAGGTTCCACTCTGAGTGAGTGAGTTGGGTTTAACGTCCGACCAACAGTATTTCAGTTATTTGCAGACGGCACCCGCATGAGACAAGTTATAGTGTTGCCTCACTGAAATACCCCTGCTGGGGGCACATGGCAAGGGCACCCCACCCAGTCACATTATCCTGACACCGGGCCGACCAGTCCTAGAACTACACCTTTAAATGTCGAGCGTAGACAAGGGAGCTACTAGTACCAACTTTTAACAACTTTAGGTCTGTCGTGGCTTGGGATCGAACCCACGACCTTCCGTGCGGCCATTCGGTTCCACTCTGAAAGTTGAAAATGCCAAATTTCATGTCTGCTCTGTATCCCTTAACATATTACCTCATAGGCTATTTTTAGATACCTCTTTAAATAAATCTACCGAAAAGGAGCATTAATTAACTAGAGAAAAGGAAAATTTTAGAATTTTGTAGTTTGAAACCATTGTGGTAAATAGAGCATTTACTCCTATAGGAGCAAATGCTCTATTTATCACAATGGTTTCACAAAGTGATTTTTACAGAGTCGTCAAAAGTCGTCAATATGAGGGAATGGGTTAATTTGAAGGATAGTCATCAAAACTGGGTCAGAAGGAAAATTAGCAGTACCCATGTACCAGGCATCCAGGGTTCCAAAGCTTTTAGTCATATACCGGTACTCATATTCAGGTCCACTATAATATCACCAGAATTTTGAAGGATTTTTATTTAATTTCTTTCAACTGTTCATTCTTGAAAGACGATGTGGAGAAAGCCAACCAGGTTCAAGGTCAAGGTCTCTTTTTTACACAATACAGTGTAGAGCTTATGTTCCAGCTATAGCTTCAGCTTCCATGTTCAAGGTCAAAGTTTATGGTCAAGTCTTTAATTTTGTCTGATTTATTTTTCTCAAACAATTACAAGTCTTCGCTAATTGGAAGATCAAAATTAATGTCCATGGGTAAATTGCCTGCGGTAGATATTTTTCTCTTCAACGCAACCTTCTATTTTATAGACTAGTAAGACTAGCCCAAATACAGTAAGAAAACCCCCATTGAGTATAGTACTTACCGGATTGAAGCAGCTATCAAAAAGAGGTCTAGTTGTAGGTCTATAAGGCAGGTGGTAGTTTAATGCATGTCAAAAGTAATACAGAAAGTTCCTATAGGTCCTTTCTGTTTTATTTTTGTCCTGCATTAAGCAACTACCTGCTTTTTATCCCCTGCCAAAGGCAGAGGGATATTGTTTTGGGTTTGTCCGTCTGCGCTAAAAATTCCTGTTTATGGGACTAGATAATTTCACGAGAACAAATTTAAAGATCTTTTGTTCTCATCGGTTTTATGTAGCTTTTTTTCAGTTTATGTGGCTATTTCGAACAAAAGAATAGCTACATACTCACAATCCGTTAGAACGCCGTCCTTCTGTCCGTCCGATTTCAATCCAATGCCATATCGCTGTAACGGATTGACAGAGTTCAATTAAACTCAGCATGAATATTTGTTATCACTGGAGCGTCGTTTCAATGTATTACTTTTCCAGATCGCTTATGGCATTTAGGAGTTATTGCCCTTTTATACACAAAGCTTAAATC
This sequence comes from Azorinus chamasolen, assembly GCA_963576725.1. Lineage (NCBI taxonomy): Eukaryota > Metazoa > Mollusca > Bivalvia > Cardiida > Solecurtidae > Azorinus > Azorinus chamasolen. The sequence goes on from OY755249.1 coordinate 54,386,824, forward strand.
ACTCTTTTTTTCTTCTCCATCCGATGCCATATCTCTGTAACGGACTGACAGAATTCAATGAAACTCAACATGATTATATGTTATCTATGGGGCATCATTCCCATTTATTACTTTTCCAGACTGCTTGCGGCATTTAGGAGTAATTGCCCTTTTTATACGCAAAAATCACTCATTTTTTCTGTCCAAAGCCATATCTCTGTAACGGATTGACAGAATTCAATGAAACCTGACATGAATATTTATTATCACTGGGGCTTTGTTCCCATGTATTAATTTTCCAGATCACTTGCGGCATTTAGTAGTTGCCATTTTATAAGCAAAAATCACATACTTTTTTCCATCCGGTGCCATATCTCTGTAACGTATTAACAGAATTCATTTTGAAACTTGACGTGAATATTTGTTATTACTGTGGTATCATTCCCAATTGCTTATGGGATTTAGGAGTTATTGCCCTTTTATACGCAAAAATCACATTTTTTTCCGTCCAATGCCATATCTCTGTAACGGATTGACAGAAAAAGAAAATATTCAGTGAAACTCAACATGAATATTTGTTATCGCCATCGCATTTTTCCCATGTTTTACTTTTTTAGATGGCATGTGACTTTTGGAGTTATTCCCCTTTGATACACAAAACATGTACACTATTATTAAAGATTGCCGTTCAAAGCAGTAATTTTGTCCAATATTCATGAAGTTGGTCAAAATATCTATTTAAGGTTTTAGTAAGCATCAAAGGCAAGTAAAACTTGGTTGAGCATCAAGGGCTATCATAACCCTCTTGTTTTGAATTGATTATCTAAAGATTCCCTCCCCACAGGGGGCCTCCGTTGCCGTGTGGTTATATAATGGTCTTTGACTTACAATCGCTTAGCTTCTCACAGCTGTGGGTTGGAATAAATACACCTTTCTATGCCTTTGGAAACAGAGAAGACCAAGATCTGATTAGGGTCTGATATGTAATCAAGGTATGATTCTACAGTTTCTACCGGCTGCGTGGCTCAGTGGTAGAGCATCCGCCTGCGGTATGGAAGGTCGTGGGTTCGATCCCCAGCCGCGACAGACCAAAAGTCATTAAAAGTTGGTACTAGTAACTCCCTTGCGATGATCGACATTAAAAGGATAGTTCTAGGACTGGTCGGGCCGGTGTCAGGAGAATGTGACTGGATGGGGTGCCCGCAGCAGGGGCATTCCAGTGAGGCAGCACTATAACTTGTCTCAAGCGGGTGCCGTCTGCAAATAACTGAAATATTGATCGGACGTAAAACCAAACTCACTCACTCACTCTACAGTTTCTGCCATGTGTCCATGTGCTATTGTAATAAATAATCTAATAAATATTCACAATGTCATTATTTCTTACATAAATATTCATGAAGTAAAGGGTTAAACAGGCATAGTAAGCAGCATAATGCCACTTTCTAAAAATAGAAACTCCGAAATAACAACTGGTGACCGAATTTGATGTACAGATTGCATGAACATAATCTGGAAGGTTTGCGTCAAGGTCATATTCTACCCAATGACCTTAGTTAGGGAGGACAGTTTGTGACCAACTTTTGTATATAGATAACTTGCATAAAGACAAACATTTGGATTTGCATCCATGGAACTATAAATTCAAGGTGAAAGTCACTGTTACTGAAAAGTGGATGGCGGTCAGTCTTGGTTGCAGTTACTGAAATAGGAATTGTGTCTCCCACCACATAGTGGTGTGGGAGACATATTTACTCCTTTCTGTCTGTCTGTCTGTCCGTCTGTCACAAATTTTTGTCCGCTCTCTAATTCTAAAAGTTCTCATCCAATCTTCACCAAACCTTCAGGAACAGGAACTTCAGAGTTATGGCCCTTGATTTATCCAAATTTTGCCTTTTTAAGTTTTTAGCATTGTCCGCTTTCTAAGTCAAAAACTTCTCATCCAATCTTCACCAAACCTTATTAAAATGTTTATGGCTGTAATATCTAGGCCAAGTTCAATATCCAGCAAGATTGTTTCATGATCTTCAGAGTTATGGCCCTTGATTTATCCAAATTTGGCCTTTTTAGCCTGGTCCACTCCCAGTAAGTCAAAAATGTCTAATCCAATCCTCACCAAACCTTATAAAAATGTTTATGGCTATAATATCTAGGCCAAGGTCAATCACCAGCGAGATTGAACTAGGCACTTTAAGTTATGGCCCTTGAATAATACAAAGTTTACCTTTTTAGCCTTGTCCACTCTCTAAGTCATAAAGTTCTCATCTGAACATCTCTGAACCTTATGAAAGTGTTTATGGTTATAATATCTAAGCCAATTTGAATAAGTAGCAATATTGGAACAGGTACATCAGAGTTACGACCCCTAAATTGTTGAAAACTGGACTTTTTTTTTTTTAGCTTTGTCTGCTCTCTAAATCAAAAAGTCTTCATCCAGTCTCCAACAAACTTCATAAAAATTATATTGGGCATGATGTCTTGGTCAAGCTTAATAACCTGGCACCAGGCATTTTGGAGTTATGGCCCTTGAATTATTCAAAATTGGCTGTTTTAGCAATGTCTGTTCTCAAATTCAACGATTTTCTGCCTGACCTTGTACAAACTTCCTGAAAATCTTTACTGGAATAAAATATTGATCAAGTTAGATAAGCAGCTAAATTTCTTGAGGCATGTCAGGATTGTGCCCCTTGAAAATAATAAGAAATGCCTGTTTTAGCCTTGCTGCTCCTTAACTCCAATAGTTTTCACCAGATCTTCACCTAATGTACTGAAAATATTATTTGTGAGTTCATTGTAAAGCAAATGATATAAAACATCCTAAAATTCCAAAAAAGTAATCTTTGGAAAACATCCAATTGTTTTTGAGACACTGGAGCAGGTGGGAGACACATGTTTTTCTTAAAAACAAGCTCTAGTTACATTTGCATTCAGTAATGTTAGTTAAGATTGACATGTAACACCCACATCTATTGATAGCTTGCATAGAGACCAAAATGAGTATTACATTGTGGGATCAAGGTCAGTGTTATTAAAAATAGACATTTCAATTCAGTTTAACCCATTCCCTCATATTGATGACTTTTGATGCCTCTGCAAATGTCACCTGTTGAAACCATTGTGATAAATAGAGCACTTGCTCCTATAGGAGCAAATGTTCTATTTATCACAATGGTTTTAAACTACAAAATTCTAAAAATTTCCTTTTCTCTAGTTAATGTTCCTGTGTAGATTTATTCAGAGGTTGGATCTAAAAATAGCATATGAGGGAATTTGGGTTAAGAATAACATTATTTAGAAAAGACTCATGGTGATCATATTTTCTATACAGAGAGCTTGCATGGAACCAAAACTGGGAGTTTCTACCAGGGGATTGTGGGTGGGGTGTCTAAGATCAAAGTTAAAATCAATGGTATTAAAAAATAATAATCGAAATACAGTTTTTGCTAATAATACAAATAAAACCCCAAGTAAATGCATACCATATTATTTTATAATTCAAAATGGGTCATTATGTCTCCCCCCATTTATGGGGAGACATACTGTTTTTGCCAGAGTTGTCTGTCCGTCCATCCATCTGTCTGTCTGTCACAAACTTCTCTGAAACCAGTAGAGCTAGAGTCACCAAACTTCACAGGAATGTTCACCAGCATGAGTTGTTGTGCATCTGGGGTTTTTGAATTGTCTCCCCCTGATAACTCTGGAGTTATTACCCTTGATGACTTAAAATTAGACAAACTTTGTGTCATGCGTATCTCTGAAACTGCTAGGGCTAGAGTCACCAAACTTCACAGGAATGTTGACAAGCATGAGTTGTTGTGCACCTGTTTTTTTTTAATTGTTTCCTCCTGATAATTGTTGAGTTATTGCCCCTGATGACTTAAATAAGACAAACTTTACTAGATGTGTCATGTGTATCTCTGAAACCGCTTGGACTAGAGTCATGAAACTTCACAGGAATGTTCACCAGCTTCAGTTGTTGTGCACCTGGGTCCCCCAGATAATTGTTGAGTTATTGCCCCTAATATGATAACTTAAAATTAGAGAAACTTTGTGTAACACATAACTTAGAAACCGCTAGAGCTAGAGTCACCAACCTTCACAGGAATATTCACCAGCATGAGTTGTTGTGCACCCTAGGTTTTTGAATTGTCTCCCCCTGATAACTTTGGAGTTAATGCCCCTGACCTTAAAGTTAGACAAACTTTGTGTTGCCCGCATCTCACATCTTTGTGTGCACTTTGCAGTTATTGCCACTGATGACTTAGAATTAGACAAAATTTGTGTTGCGCGTATCTCTGAGACTGCTAGGGCTAGAGTCTCCAAACTTCACAGGAATGTTCACCAGCATGAGTTGTACAACTGGTTTATTTTTAATTGTCTCCCCCTGATAACTTTGGAGTTACTGCCCCTGACCTTAAAAATTAGACAAACTTTGTGTTGCCCGCATCTCTGAAAGTCACTTGGGCTAGAGTCACCGAACTTCACAGGAATGTTTACCAGCATGAGTTGTTGGGCACAAAGTCTTGCGGTTTTTGAATTGTAACCCATTGATAACTTTGGAGTTATTGCCCCTGATGACTTAAACTTAGACAAACTTTGTGTCGCGCGTATCTCGTAAACCAGTAGGGCTTGAGTCACCAAACTTCACTGAAGTGTTGACCAGGATGAGTTGTTGTGCACCTGGCATTTTTTAATTGTCTTCCCCTGATAACTTTGGACAAACTTTGTGTTGTACATATCTCTGAAACCGCTAGAGCTAGAGTCACCAAACTCGACAGCAATATTCACCAGCATGAGTTGTTGTGCATCTGGTTTTTTATTTAATTGTTTCCCCCTGATAACTTTGGAGTTATAGTCATTACAGACAATTGTTTATGTGAAGCGCTTTTGAACGCACATATCCTGTATGAAAAGAGCGCTATATAAATGTGGTATAATAATAATAATTACACTTCTGTTTTTGTGACAAAAGACAAACCTGTAGTTAAACCCTTGGTTTTGTGGATTTACCACACTTTTGTTTAACAAGAGTGTTCAGAGGAACACATGTGTCACCTGCTCGCAACTGACACAAAAAAGTTAATATGCTGGAGTGTGAAAATCAGAACAAAGGGGAATAACTCAAAAAGTGTTGCATGCAGAGTGAGGACCCTAATTACATCAATGGTCCTCGATGAGAGGAAAACACATGTGAAATTTGAAAGCTCTATAATGATTATTTTAGAAATAACAGCCAAAAAAATATAATAAAGTTTGACGAAAATCAGAACAAAGGGGAATAACTCAAAAAGTATTGCATGCTGAGTGATGGACCCTAGTTACATCAATGGTCCTCAATGAGAGGAAGGCACATGTGAAATATGAAAGCTCTATAATTATTAGTTTAGAGATGACAGCCAAAAAAGAAAGTGTGACAAAAATCAGAACAAAGGGGAATAACTCAAAAAGTATTGCATGCAGAGTGATGGACCTTAGTTACATCAATGGTCATCAATGAGAGGAAGACACGTGTGAAATATGAAAACTCTATAATGATTAGTTTTGAAATGACAGTCAAAAAAGAAAGTGTGACGGACAGACAGACGGACAGACAGATGACGGAAAAGTGATCCCTAAGTGGCACACTGCCTCTCGGCAGGTGACACAAAAATTGAGAGTTAAAAGGACTGGGTTGGCAACCAAGACATGTACAGCAAAAGTTATATATACTAATCTATTTGTAAATGGGAGGGAACATATTAGATTTTCTTCTAATTATATTGCCACTTTGTTGTATTTGGTTTTCTCGCTCATTTCTGAGTCTTTTCCATTTTCCTGTAGGAAAGGGCAAAAAATATAGTTGCCATGGTAACCATTTATACAAAGCATTATCTTTCTAAATAAGTGTACGAAGAGGTCGATTAATTACATCTCAGATTCCAATATGTGCTTCAGAACTATTTCACGAGTACACGTGCATTTAAGTGTATGATATCCAAGCTTTAAAATACCCCCAGTCTTTTAACATAATTGTGACAAGTACACGCCCACTTCCATTTGTAAACAAATCCTCGGCTTCTTCCGTAAATGGTCGCCCTAAATCGTACCTGCTGGGCGCCACCTAACGGTCGAAAGGGACAACCACCTTGCGTTTAATTGAATGAGTCAACCAATTATCACATCTGTGTATGTGTTAGTATGTTATATACCGGACTTCTTTACAGCTACTTACATGTGCTTGTTAAAGGGAATGCAGCTTATTGGAAAATAGAAGAACCGAAAATGGGCAAGTATTATTTACGTTAAAAATACAGCGGCGACATTTTTGCGACGCCCCATTGTTAAGCCGGTGACAGTTTGCTTGTCAAAGGAATGTGTATTCGCGACTTGCATTGTGTATTCAACTGTCAAAATTCGGGCATTAGGTATCGAGATTAGCGCTTCAATTGTTAAGTACTACCTATGACAATGAATATAACAGTAGGATGATACAAAACCCCGGGTATTTAACATTGAATCGTGCACAATTTAGATCCGTTAGTTTTTATTTTAGTTAAAATGCACTCTATACATGTACATGCTTTTTAAATTTCAAATTGTCCTCAGTGTCCTTAACCCATTCCCACATATTGACGCCTTTTGACGCTTCTGTAAATGTCACTTTGTGAAACCATTGTGATAAATAGAGCAATTGCTCCACAGGAGCAAATGCTCTATTTATCACAATGGTTTCTAAACTACATCAGCCTTCTGAAAATTTCCTTTTCTCTAGTTAATGCTCCTTTTTGGTAGATATAATCAAAGAGGTTAGGTCTAAAAATAGCCGAAGTGGGAATGGGTTTAAACTATCCGTCCAGGTGTAACTTGTTCTTGTTATCAGACTGATAATTTATGAATGCTGAATTTCTAATAAGATGTTTAGATTTAGGTATCAATTGTGACACGAATCATTATCATGAGTGCCCCTCCAAGGCCATAGTTTGCCTTTACATGCTGCATAAGTAATTAACTTGTTTCACCATAAATACGCCTTTCTATCACTTTGCAAACAGAGTAGATCCAGATCAAATGGCTCATATAGGAGCCATCTGATCAGGGTCATGCAGGTCTGTTTGCTAAAATTTATATAAATTATAATTTATAGACATGATTTTACAGTTATTAGGTTTCTTATTACCATGGCTACAAATTCCTCTGCCCATGTACTATTAAATAATCTAGTTAATATTCTAATTCAGCTAATATTCTAATTCATGATGTCATTATTTCTTAAATGAATATTCATGGAGTAAATTGTTAAAAGTGGTGATTCTGAATATTAAAAATGGTAATGAAGCTTGTGCATTACTGTTATCCTGAATTAACCCTTTCCCTGTTCAGTATTCAGTAAAGAAATGAAATCATATTTATTAGCTGAACTTTTATACTGGCATATATATACACATACATTTTGACATTGGTAGAAACTGTAGAGTCAGATTAATATTATTTCATAAGCAAACAGGGCAGACCCTGATCAGACGGCTCCTATAGGAGCCGTCTGATCTGGGTCTACTGTGTTTGCAAATGTGTTTATATGAAGGAAAGGGTTAAGCAGCAATCTTCTTAAAGGCAATTGCATTTGATAATCTAAGTACTCCATGAATTTGCAATAAATGATAGAGTAGAAAGAGTAGAAGCAGATCTATATAATTCCATAAGGAAACAGAGCAGACCCTGAACTGACAGTTCTTACAGGAGCAATCTGATCTTGCTCTACTCATTTTGTAAATGTGTAAAAAGGTTTATCTATGCAATAAAGGGTTAATCATAATTGCACATGGACACTGGCATTCTACACTGAGACCCTGATCAGATGGAGCCATCTGATCTGGGTCTACTCTATTTACAAAGGTGTAGAAAGGCGTATTTATGGAGTAAAAGGTTAACACTATTTTTTACTGTAGTTATTGCCCTTGTATAAAATCAAGTATGAAGGAGATTAAAATTTGTGCTCAGAATGTTTCATTGGCAAAATTCTTATGTCTCTGTTTACAGATATATATATGTACATGAAATATATAGGGTTGAGGACAAAACTGTTGTATCTACAATCTTCGGTGAACTCGTGAGTCGTGATGACCTTCGCAATTCAAACAGTTTGGATCTATACAAGTAATATGGCATCTCATCAGGATCCAAACTGTTAGAATCTCTGATAAATGATTTTCAGTAAAAATGAATGAAAAAATAAAAACTTACAATTTTATGGCAGAAATTATTTTAAATGTTTATAAAGGTTAAATAATGTAGATACTACAGCCTGGCACTCAACCCTTGATATGATATCTGCTGTGAGGCAGAGAAGTTGGAGCGATCCCATTCAGGAAGAAGACACTTACTGAGTATGACTTAGTAAGTGTGGCCGGATGTTGTGGCCAAGTCTGATTAGGATTGTTCAGTACTTTATAATGAGGATAAACGTGCTTGAGTCTTAACCCTTTACTCCACCCCGATGGACCAAGGCCTTCGGATGAGACTTTATATACGGAGGTCCAGTGTATCTGCTTTACACTGGACATCTGAAAGAACCAGTGAAACTCTGCCGATAATAAGAGTAGGGCATTGCACCCAGGTTTCGCTGTATCCGCTCCCCTGTCTCTGAGGTGTCCAATTAGCCTATAGTTGGCAGAGACAACATGTTTTCACGCATTTGCAAACAGAAGATCCAGATCAGACGGCTCCTATAGAACTGTCTGACTTCTTGTTTGAGTAAGAAAGATCAGCGTATTTTGTAGGAATTTCACATTGGCACTGGCTCACGTAACGGCTTAGTCAGAATGTATCAAAACTTATTTGAAAAGTACAATGTCCCAGCTTCACGTTCGTACCAAACATTAGTGGTTATTCCATCTTGGCTGTCCAAAACCGGGCGTTATTTCGAATTGGTCGGGAAATCTGCGAAACCATTAGTTAGACCCCTTGTATATAATGTAACACTAAATCGATCCAATCAATTTTTTATACGCCCACCTAATAAAGGTGGTCGTATATTGTCGTGGCCCTGTCCGTCCGTCCGTTCGTTCGTTCGTTCGTTTGTTCGTTCGTTTGTTCGTCAACATTTTGTTTGTCCGCTGTTTTCTGGGAAAACTATTTGACAGATATTAATGAAACTTCACACAAATGTTTAATGCATCAAGATCTGAAGCTGAGTTGATTCTGAGGTTCATTTGATTTTTCATTTCAGAGTTATGGCCCTTGTCCTAAAAAATATGCAAATAGTTTGTCCGCTGTTTTCTGGGAAAACCATTTATGAGATATTAATGAAACTTCACACAAATGTTTAATGCATCAAGATCTGAAGCTGAGTCGATTCTGAGGTTCATTTGATTTGTCGTTTCGGAGTTATGGCCCTTTTACTTAAAAAATAGTGCAAATACATGCAAATAGTTTGTCCGCTGTTTTCTGGGAAAACTATTTGACAGATATTAATGAAACTTCTCACAAATGTTTAATGCATCAAGATCTGAAGCTGAGTTGATTCTGAGGTTCATTTGATTTTTCATTTCAGAGTTATGGCCCTTGTCCTTAAAAAATATGCAAATAGTTTGTCCGCTGTTTTCTGGAAAAACTATTTGAGAGATATTAATGAAACTTCACACAAATGTTTAATGCATCAAGATCTGAAGCTGAGTCAATTCTGAGGTTCATTTGATTTGTCATTTCAGAGTTATGGCCCTTGTATTTAAGAAATAATGCAAATACATGCATATAGTTTGTCTGCCGTTTTCTGAGAAAACTATTTGAGAGATGTTAATGAAACTTCACACAAATATTTAATGCATCAAGATCTGAAACTGAATTGATTCTGAGGATCATTTGATTTTTCTTTTCAGAGTTATGGCCCTTGTCCCTAAAAAATAATGCAAATACATGCAAATAGTTTGTCCGCTGTTTTCTGGGAAAACTATTTGAGAGATATTAATGAAACTTCACAAAAATGTTTAATGCATCAAGATCTGATGCTGAGTCGATTTTATTTGATTTGTCCTTTCGGAGTTATGGCCCTTTTACTTAAAAAATAATGCAAATATATGCATATAGTTTGTCCGCAGCCGCCCGCTGTTTTGTGGCAAAACTGTTTGACAGATATTAATGAAACTTCATACACATGTTTAATGCATCAAGACCTGAAGCTAAGTCGATTCTGAGGATCATTTGATTTGTTGTTTCGGAGTTATGGCCCTTGCACTTAAAAAAATAATGCAAATCTATGCAAATATGAGGATGGCCATAACTTTTTCATTTGAAATGATATTTACTTCAATTTATTTATATGGTTAAACCTTAATGTGAATTTTCACATATATTGCGGGGGTTTTGATATGTCATTTTATTCTAAAGTTATGGTCCTTGAACTTTGTGTGTTTGTTGCTTTGTTTGTCGGTCAACTTTTAGTTTGTCTGTTGTTTTCTTGGAAAACTATTAAAATGATATAAATGAAACGTAACACAAATGTTTAAGCAACAAAATTTGAAGCTGAGTTCATTCAGTTTGTCTTTACAGAGTTATGGCCGTTGCACTTTACAAAAATCTGCAAAAATGAGGATTAGCTGTAACTTTTTTATTTAATAAGATATTCACTTCATTTTTTCAAAAAATAGTATCACCTTAATATGGAAATCAAGATCTGAAGCACAGATTAGAAAATGTCAACACTTATAAGGCATGTTGAATCAGAGAAAGTTTGCAAGTGGGCGTATTATGTACCGTATGCGGTACTCTTGTTTGACTTTTTAGACCATCTAGACCCACGAAATGGCCCCCTGTGTTGCCAACTAGAGTCTTTGACACTTTTAGAATGTATCATCAATATATTAATATACATGTATCATGATTCATCCATTTACGTTTTGATTTTATTGCCAGTCACATAATTATGTCTGTTTCATGAATCATGTTTAGTCTGAAATTTTGATTTTATATTTAGTCACCATGACATTAAATAAGCAGTCTTTTTCGGAACTGGAGTGGTATCTATCAGGTAGCTAGCTCTGTTATGCTGTGCCTACATGCGGTATACAGTTGCAGCAACAGATGGCACCAGAGAATAGTCACTTTACTCCATGAATGGGTTAACCCTTTACTTCATAAAAACGCCTTTCTAAGCCTTTGCAAACAGAATAGACCCAGATCAGACGGCTCTTGAAGGAGCCGTCAGATCAGGTCTGCTCTGTTTGCTTATGATTCTACAGTTTCTGTCTTTGTGTGTCTATGTACTGTTATAATAAATTAATCTGATTAATATTTATGACGTCATTATTTCTTTCATGAATATTCATGGAGGAAAGCGTTGAAGTGATGGGAAAACTATATCTCAGTTGTTTCGGTTTCTTCAGTTTTATTTTGTTTCAAAAGCCATGATCAGTGTCAATCAGTTTGGGTACTGAGTTCACCAATTCTCCACTGGATCCAATACATCATGTTTGCTGCTACCAGTATCTTGAAAAATGCTAACACTTTTGCCAGATAGGTCAAAGAACACCTTTTGATGCCTTGGCAAACAGAATAGACTCAGACCAGACAGTGTCTGCAAAAGCTGAATGATCAGGATCTCCTCTGTTTCATTATAAATTATTTTAGATTCTGCCATGGTCAAAATTCATACTGTCATTAAAAACATGCAGCTAATTCATATTCATAAAGTCATTATTTTTTCATGAATATTGGTTATGTAAAAGGTTGAGAAACCAGAACCTCATTTGAAAACCAGGACCTCAATTTTCCTACTAAATGATTGCCATTTGCAAACATTGATCATTTGATATCTCCTTATTTTTAACCCTTTGCATGCTTAAAGCCTAGAGTAAGCAGAGCTACAGATAATGATGCGTACCCAAATACTGAAATAGTCATTTCTCTACCAAACCTTATACTGTGACCACTCTTTAGAATCGTCTCTTTGAGACAATTCTACAGAGTGGTCACAGTATAGGGTTTGGTGGAGAAATAAAGGAGCTATGCATGAAAATTGGTGTCACAAAATTTCTTCACAGCATTGTCAGAATATTATATACATGTACATGTAGTGATTTAACTTTGATATGCCAACCCTTTACTCCATAAATACGCCTTTCTATACCTTTGCAAACAGAGTAGACCCAGATCAGATGGTTGCTATAGGAGCCATCTGATCAGGGTCTGCTCTGTTTGCTTATGAAATAATATAGATATCAGAGCAACAGACAAAGGTGGCATACTCAAATACATGTACTCAAATCCTCATTTCTCCACCAAACCCTAAGGAGTGACCACTGTTTAGAGTCATCTCAAAGAGACCATTCCAAAGAGTGGTCACAACAGAGGGTTTGATGGAGAAATAAAGAAGTTATTCTTGAAAATATTTTAATTTACACATCTTATCTGGAGCTCTGGATATGATTCTACCGTTTCTGCCATGGTCAACGTTCTGGCATGTTCAACCAGTGAAGGCCGGAGTTACAAAGAGCCATCTGATCAAAGTCTGCACTGTTTGTTTTTCAAACCTCTAGCAAATGTAACACTTTAAATTCATACTGATTGGACTGTGTATTTACCCCTTCCTTTCATATAAATGCCTTTTTTGGAGGCCGTCTGATCAGGGTCTGCTCTGTTTGCTTTTGACATGGTATAGATGTGATTCTACATGGTATAAAAATATTCCTTGCAAGTTTGCAGTATTAAAATTCAGATAATAAATATTCATGATGTCATTATTTCTTACATGAGTATTGAACAGGGAAAGGGTTAAATACTAATGGGCCATTCCACTTTGAATATTCAGCGGGTTAATAGGTCAAGTACATTTACAACATGATCGCAGGTCTTTTGAATGTGTGTCTTATGCATTGACATGCATTCATATTCATTGACGTGCTCAGGCATTCCTCTACAGTTAAACCCCTCTAAACCGGAATTCTAGTAGAGAAGAATTTAGATACTTTTAGGCAGGTGGCTGCTTCATGCAGGTTGAAAGTCATGCAGAAAGCTCCTCTAGGAGCTTTCTGCATGACTTTCACCCTGCATGAAGCTGCCACCTATCTCCAAGACCGATATCTATACCAAATTTAACGTCCTGTTTAGAGGGGTTTTACTGTATATCCTCAGGTTCAAAGGTTTTACTGTAACTGAAATATTGTTGAATAGTGAGTAGACCAAAAATGAGAGTCCTTATAACCTTGTACTCAATAGATATATACCTTTCAACACCTTTACAAACAGTGTAGACCCAGATCAGATGGCTCCTGTAGGAGTTGTCTGATTAGGGTCTGCTGTGTTTGCCTATAGGATAATATAGATCTAATTCCACAGTTTCTGGCTTGACCATTAATGTTCCTCTGTTCATTTAATAGTTTTTGTGAAAATTCAGTAAATCAATTATACATACTGTCATTATTTGTTGCATGAATATTCTTGGAGTAAAGGGTTAATCCTTTCCCTGCTCAATATATATATATCCCTGAAAGATAATAAAGAACATCATGAATATTTATTAGCTCAGTTTTTATAGTAGTACATGTACACAGGAATGTTTTTATGAAAATGTAGAGTCAGATCTATTACAATATCAAAAGCAAACAGATCAGACCCAGACAGACAGCTCCTATATATAGGAGCTGTCTGTCTGGGTCTACTCTGTTTGCAAATGCATGAAAATGCCTTTATGTGAAGGAAAGGGTTAAATAAGGTTTATAACCTTTAAATTGGAACCATAGTTCAAATGGAACCCCTCAGTAATGTGGGATAATGTTGAAAATTCTTGCATATCCTTCCACCAAACACAGTTTTAACACATCCAAGGACAGATCTGAGTGAGCCTTGCCAGAATTAAACGAGGGTTTCCAATAGACCATGAAAATCATTTGACTTGTTTGTTGTTTGTGTTGATTAATGTCTGTCTCTGCTCGCTGTGGGCTAATTGGATGCCATTTGACTTGAACTAGAGTTTGAATTAATATTCTACCATGGCCAAACTTGCCTTGTTCATATCATATGCTATTATAAATATTAAGCAAATTAATATTCATACATATATTATTTCCTTATATGAATAGTCATGGCATACTGGGTTAAGTTTGCCACATTTTTTTACAAGTATATATATATACGTTGTATATGTTTACAAAAGTTTGTAATAAACCTTGAAAACAAATTTAACCTGCTGAATGTGGGGAACTAGTGTACATGTACTTGCATTTGCAAATGGTGTAAACCCAGATCAGAGGGCTCCTAGAGGAACCCTCTGATCTTGGTCTGCACTGTTTGTCATTCATATTCCTCTAGCAAATTCAACCAGTTCATTCTTAATGTACTTTATCATTAACCCTTTCCCTGTTCTATGTTTTTTTCTAAATTTCAATGCCTACTGAATATATATTCATGGACAGAATAGTTATAATGGAAGGTGGAAAATTGTAGCCATTTTACAAAGTAAAGACTATCAAATTCCATAAGCAAACAGAGCAGACCCTCATCAGACATCTGGCCTGGGTCTACCTTGTTTGCAAATTCATGAAAAAGTGTTTGTATGAGTTTAGTTAACAAATATTCATGATGTCATTATTTCTTTCATGAATATTTAAGAGGCAAAAGGTTAACCCTTTCCTCCATAAATACGCCTTTCGACGCCTCTGTAAAAGTCACCTGTTGAAACCATTGTGATAAATAGAGCAATTGCTCCTATAGGAGCAAATGCTCTATTTATCACAATGGTTTCAAATTACAAAATTCTTAAAAATCTTGTTTTTCTCTAGGTTAATGCTTCTTTTCGGTAGATGCATCCAAAGAGGTTGGATCTAAAAAAAGCCTATGAAGGAAAGGGTTAAGATGTCTCATCAGAATACAGATTGAAATACTGATTGTAACAGAGCTACAGATAAACGTGCATACTCAAATACAGGTATTAACCCTTTCCCTCATATAAACGTGTTTTCACGCATTTGCAAACAGAGTAGACCCAGATCAGACGGCTCCTAGAGGAGCAGTCTGATCAGGGTATGCTCTGTTTGCTAATAGAATTTGATAGATCTGTTTCTTTGCTTTCTAAAATGTCTACAGTGTTCTACCTTCCATATTTCTTTATAACTATTTTGTAAATGAATACTCAGTAGGTATTGAAATTTGGAATAAACCTAGAACAGGGAAAGGGTTAAAATATTAAAATCGTTATTTCTCCTCAAATCTCTATGTTGTGACTTGCTCTTTAGAATCATCTTGAAGAGACGATTCTAAAGAGTGGTAACAACATAGGGTTTGGTGGTGAAATAAAAAAGTTATTCTTGAAAATGGTTCAATTTACGCATCTTATCTGGAGCTCTGTTGTAATGTTGAAAAGAGAGAAAGCAACATGTAGATTTTTTTATTTGAAAAAAATGACAAGAATGTGAGCAGACAAAAGCTGGCTGAAACTAAGGCTAGTAGTGATGGATAGGCTAATTTCAAAAGGCCAACTTTTTGCATGCTTTAGGTGAACTTGTGATTCACCCATGCAAACAGATGGGGTCCAGATGAGACGTCAAATAAATTAGCATCTCGCCAGGATCCCAGCTATTTGACACTGATGATGGCTACAAAAGAAAAATTGACTTTAAAATTTGTAGCAGACAATAATTATTGCAGATGACAGTTTTTTAGTGTGTAATGTCATGGTAACCTTTAAAAATGGTTTAACCATTATATATGTAAATTTTTGATAATTTTGTAAAACTGCTTGGTTCCATATTAGATGGTGTTGCTTACTAATTGTTGGTTTTGAAAATTAGGGTCTCATGCCATTATAAATAAATGGCCAATAATATTCACACCAGTATAGGCTTTATTTCTTACATGAATATTCATAGAATGAAGAGTTAACCCTTTATCGGTTTAACATCCATGTAAGAAATAATGACATCATGAATATTTAGTAGCTGAATATTTATAATTGTATGTGAACACAGATTTTTTTTTACCTTCAGATCTGTATTATTCCATAAGCAATTAGAGCAGACCCTGATCAGATGGCTCCTACAGGAGCTATCTGATCTGAGTCTACTCTGTTTGCAAAAGCGTGAAAAGGGGTTTATAAGAGGTAAAGGGTAAAGAGACATGTACATGTACTTTTGCAAACAAGACTATAGTCAGATAGTTTGGTATGATAATTATGGAAGGTAAACAATGGTTTTGTTGTCGAGATGACCTTTACAGTGTGACTGACTCTTATCCATTTCACAAGATTCAGAGCTCTAGATAAGATGCATACCTGATTTACATGTATCAAAATCTCCAATGGTTTTACCAGAGCAACAGATAAAGGTGCGTACTCAGATACTAAAATCGTCATTTCTCCACCAAACGCTACATGTATGTTGTGACCACTATTTAGAATCGTCTCAAAGAGACGATTTTAAAGAGTGGTCACAACATAGGGTTTGTTGGAGGGAGAAGTAACCGAGTTATTCATTAAAATGTTAAAATGTTAATTTACGCATCTTATGTGAACCTCTGTTTACCGAACCTATGTTGCTGGCTTGCAGCTACTAATTAGAAACCAGTATCGCAGATATCATTCAGATGAGTAGCGACAAGATCAGGTATCAGGCGAAAAAATATGAAAAACATTTTACATAGGTTTCTCCTATCTACTACTCTGTCACTCTGATATTTCATTTAACTTGGAATCCAGATCACCTTGTTCAAATTCTTAAACTTAACCTTTACAGTGCGGGACACAAGTCACTTATGTCCCTTTGCAAACGATGTAGACCTAGATGAGAGGGCTCCTACAGGAACACTCTCATCAGGGTCTGCACTGTTTGTCCTGTAATACTTTTCTTTAGAAAAATGCCTAAATATTCACTGTAAGCTTGACCTGTTTGAATTTTGGAATTGTCCATTTTGAAAGTTAGTGTTTTAAGGTTTAAGCACTCTATATATATATAACTGACAAATTCATGATACTCCTTTTGCAAACAGGTTGGACCCAGATAAGACATTGGGTAATTCAGCGTCTCATCAGGATCCAAACTATTTGAGGTTCTGACAAGAAATGCAAGAAAAAACTTTTAGCATTGAAGTAGAGGACAATATTTGCAGACAACACTTGCTCAGAATGCAGATGGTTAATTCATTTTCCAGGCTCTTAAATGTTTGAATGTGTCTTCAATGTAATGTTAAAAATTAACCCTTTCCTCCATAAATATGTCTAAATTCTACGCCTCTGTAAAAGTCCCTTTATGAAACCATTGTGATAAATAGAGCATTTGCTCCTATAGGAGCAAATGCTCTATTTATCACAATGATTTCGAAACTACACATTTCTAAACTTTTCCTTTTCTATAGTAAATGCCCCTTTTCGGTAGATTGATTCAACGAGATTGTGTCTAAATATAGCCTATGGAGGAAATGTTATTAATTTGTTTTTTTGCTGTCAACAAATCACACTTGATCAACCATGGGTAATACGTAAAAGGTACTCTTTGCAAATACCGTAATTGTGTTAAATATTTTTCTTAAATTCTTAAATGTACATTTTCAAACAAATGGATTAGACATCCAATTACTCACTTCCTAGTCTGGATTCAAACTGCTTTCGTAGGCCATGGGATAATTGCAGATTTGTTGTTTGGATGCAAAAAAATGGAAATGAGTGACAGCAATTACTGTTTCTATGTGGTTAGGGTTATGTTTGTCCAGTGGCATTGGAGTGCATCACTTTAGCAATGGTGGTGCTATACTCTTATTATTGGTGCTGTCTGTCTGTCCGTCTGTCTGTAAGATCTCTAACTCAAATTCTGCTTGGGGGGATACTTCTCAGATTTCACCAAAATGTTTATCTGGACATCCTACAGTAGCATGGGTGTGTCCCGGTACATATATCCAAGGTCAAGGTCGCACAATTTGACTTAGAAATAGCATTAATATTTGCTTTTAGCAAATACATGTATGTTCACCTCATGTCCGTCTGTAACATCTCTAACTCAAATTCTGCGTGATGGATCCTTCTCAAATTTCGCCACAATGTTTATCTGGACATCCTACAGTAGAATGGGTGTGTCTGGGTACGTATATCCAAGGTCAAAGTCGCACAATTGGACTTGGAATTTGCATTTAGCATAAAAGTTTGCGTTTAGCAAATATGTTAACCCAATTTATGCTGAACAAGGCTTCGACGGGCATATATTATGCCATCTGGCACCCTTGTTATTTGTTTGGAAAGTTGAATTATTTTCAGTTTGGTACCATTTGGTAACTTTAAAATTATACTGACATTATAATTATACAGTAAATAATTCAGACCTATAGGAGTAATGTCTGATCTGGGTCAACAGTGTTTGCAAAGGCAAAGAAAGGTGTATTTAAGAATTAAATGGTTAACACAATTTTTAGCTCACCAGAGCACAAAGTGCCCAGGGTGAGCTTTTGTGATCACCCGTCGTCCGTCGGCGTGCGTCGTCCGTCGTTCGTCGTCCGTCGTCAACAATTGGAACCTTTAAAAATCTTCTCCTCTGAATCTACAGGGATCTCAACTTTCATCTTTGGCACATAGCATCATATTCAGGTCCTCTACAAAAGTTATATAAATTATGCCCCTGGGGTCAAAATTGGCCCCGCCCCAGGGGTGCCTTGTTTTCAATAGAAACATATAGTAAAACTTTGAAAATCTTCTCCTCTGAAACTAGAAGCTTCTCAGCTTTCATATTTGGCACATAGCATCATGTTCAGGTCCTCTGCAAAAGTTATATAAATTATGGCCCTAGGGTCAAAATTGGCCCCGCCCCAGGGGTGGGCAGTTTTCAATAGAATCATACAGTGCAAACTTTGAAAATCTTCTTCTCTGAAACTGGAAGGCTCTCAGCTTTGATATTTGGCACATTATAAGCATCATGTTCAGGTCCTCTACAAAAGTTATATAAATTATGGCTCTAGGGTCAAAATTGGCCCCGCCCCAGGGGTGGGCAGTTTTCAATAGAAACAAATAGTGAAATCTTGGAAAATCGTCTCCTCTGAAACTGGAAGGCTCTCAGCTTTCATATTTGGCACAGAGCATCATGTTCAGGTCCTCTACAAAAGTTATATAAATTATGGCCCCGGGGTCAAAATTGGCCCCGCCCCAGGGGTGGGCAGGTTTCAAAAGAAACAAATAGTGAAATCTTTGAAAATCTTCTCCTCTGAAACTGGAAGGTTCTCAGCTTTCATATTTAGCACATAGCATCATGTTCAGGTCCTCTACAAAAGTTATATTATTTATGGCCCCGGGGTCAAAATTGGCCCCGCCCCAGGGGTGGGCAGTTTTCAATAGAAACAAATAGTGAAATCTTTGAAAATCTTCTTCTCTGAAACTGGAAGGCTCTCAGCTTTCATATTTGGCACAGAGCATCATGTTCAGGTCCTCTACAAAAGTTATATAAATTATGGCCCCTGGGGTCAAAATTGGCCCCGCCCCAGGGGTGGGCAGTTTTCAATAGAAACAAATAGTGAAATCTTTGAAAATCTTCTTCTCTGAAACTAGGAAGGCTCTCAGCTTTCATATTTGGCACAGAGCATCATGTTCAGGTCCTCTATAAAAGTTATATAAATTATGACCCTGGGGTCAAAATTGGCCCTGCCACAGGAGTAGTAGACAGTTTTCAATAGAAACTGGAAGGTTAATCTCAGCTTTCATATTTGGCTCATAGCATCATGTTCAGGTCCCCTACAAGTTTTTCTAAATTATTCCCCTGGGGTCAAAATTGGCCCGCCCCAGGGCCGGCTAGTTCTCTATAGAAACATATAGTGAAAACTTTGAAAATCTTCTCCTCTGATTGTCTGGTGAGCGCTTCAGGGCCATTCTGGCCCTCTTGTTATAAATAGTATGGCATATAAATTGAGGATTTATTTTGTCATGGCAGAAACTGTAGAATCTTTATCATTCCATAAGCAAACAGAACCTATCTTTTACAGACAGGATCCATCTGATCTGGGTCTTCTCTGTTTGCATAGGTGTCAGAAGGCATCTCTATCAGGTTAAAAAAGAAACATAAGTACATGTACGTAACATGTTCTTTGAACAATTAAGCAGAAGACAGTTTTAATATTGCTACAAATACTAAAGAGGCAAGGAAGTTTTTGCAAATTATAATTTCTTATGTAACATGTAGCAAAGAGTTGTAACACAGCAACAGTTGTAATTTATGATAATGAGGAATTAGCTCTATAAACATAAAACATGTAAGATGAAACCACCAAGTTTTTGGATGTGGATTTTGCTTGTGCATTTCAGAAATGGAGAAAGTTTGACCTGACCTAATGTGTGTAACTAGACTAAGTTAATTACAGCCACTTATATGTTGCAAGGTTGTCGAATCTGTGCCTTGAAAAGTATATAAAAAACACCATCTAAACCCACTCTCCATGAGAAACAGGTCCGCTGTAATATGTCGGATGTATTCTTTACTTTATAACTCCACCTTTGCAAACAGAGTAGACCCAGATCAGACAGCTCCTGTAGGAGCTGTCTGATCTGAGTCTACTCTGTTTGCTTGTATATTACAGGTTTAGCGGGGCGCTGAGCCATATATGATTGAAATTATTGCATTTATAAGCATACATATATAACAATTGATTGCAATATGTTGCAAAGTCTTTATTTTGGCACGCTAGCTAGAATGTGTGATAATTTTGATTATGCAGTTAGTAGAGATTGTTTGTAATTAGGACAAGATAATTATTCCCCCACAAACAAAGTTTTAGGAGGTATACTAGAAACGGCCAGTTGGGCGGGCTGGCGATCTTTCAGTCAGTTGTTCGGTCAACATTAATAACCCATTCCCTGTTCAATATTCATATAGTAGACCGTATTAGTACATGTTTGTCTATAAAAAATATATCTTTTGCAAGATTCCTTCTTTGCCTGTTTTTTTCTTGGGCTTTTATTATTCTCACTTCATCATTCCATTCTTTTCAGTCACTTAACCCATTACATGTACTCCATAAATACGCCTTTCTACGCCTGTGCAAACAGAGTAGACCCAGATCAGATGGCTCCTATAGGAGCCGTCTGATCAGGGTCTCCTCTGTTTGCTACTAGCATGATATAGATATGATTTTACAGTTTCTTCCATGGCCTAACATTCCTGTGTTAATGTGCTATTATAACAAATAATTTAATTGATATTCATGACATCATTATTTCTTACTTGAATATTCAAGGAGGATAGGGTTAAATCTTTGCACAATAAGAAATTGTCAGTGAAAACTGTCTACTTCAAAGTATTATTTTCTCCATTTTTAGCTTGTCTGTTTCGAAGAAAAGTCGAGCTATTGTGATCACTGGGTCGTAGGCGCTGTCGTTGGCGTCGGCAGCAGTGTGCAAAAACTTTAATGTAGCTCATTTAACACGAAAAGTATAAGAAGGTATCAACATGAAACTTCATAAGTTCCAGCCACTAGATCTCATTGTGGGGAAGGCCCCTACATAAGAACCGTAATTCTTGATTTCAAAATTTTGGAGTTATGGTCCTTTATATTTTTCAACAATGTTTAATTTAGCTGGACAAGCACCAAATCAGACGAGCGTTGGCTCTTGTTTAAAAAAAACCACTTCATTGTCAAGTGGTTTTGATCATTCTGAAGAGAAGTTGAACCAGCATTTACTGGTAATGTTACTAATAAAAGCTTTCAATTTCCCGAAATAATACCATAACTACCGAAAGTATTTGGACAGACAAACTTAGGCAAATAATGCAGACACAGATCATTAACAGCTCCTTAAGATACAATTTGATCAGGATCTACACTACTTGAGGCTATGTCAGTCTAATTTAAAAGTTATCAAAATGGTTCCTGTTTGAATTATTTAGTTTTACAGACCCTGGGTGTCTACTAAATTAGGGTAATAATGCTTAAATCTCATTTTCCACTGAAATACAAAAGCCACTGATAAATATCACTACATACAGTAAAACCTGTCTTAACCAGACATTTAATTTAGTATAGATATCTGTCTTGGGTATAGATGGCAGCTTAATACAGGGTGAAAGTCAGGCAGAAAGCTCCTCTAGGAGCTTTCTGCATGACTTTCACGCAGCATTAAGCAGTGAGTCACCTGCCTAAAGGTATCTAAATTCTTCTCTGCTAGAATTCTGGTTTAGATGTCGGTTTTACTGTATTTGGAGAATATTTCAACAGATGTTTTGGTCCCACCCGACGGCTTGCCATAATAGCTCTCGCAGCACATGGTCTGATCAATATCAATAGTCCATACTATCATTGTTTATATTTAGAAATGATTCAGAAACCAATAGCCTTCATCTTCTTATGATTAAGCTGAAGCATCAGTGGATGTCAACGACAGTGTCTAACAAGCTGCCAGCTAATGTGTCATTTTGTTTATATTGATTATCTCATGTGAACACACTTTACAGTTATCAGAGATTTTAACTATATTTCTGATAACTTTTGCAAACAGCTTATTCCTTTGAATGCTGCCAGCAGTTTTCAAAGTGGAATGGTCCAGCATCATTCAACTAATTGAGTCAATTAACACAAAGTCTTGCCCTGTTCAATATTCATGAATAAAGAAATAATGACCTTATGAACATTTATTTATAGCTGGATGTTTATAATGTATATTTTTCAATTATTTTTTTGCTTTAACAAAAACTGTAGAAGCTGTCTGCTCAGTTTATTTATGTTACAGATCTCATTCTTTACTGTTTTCTATGACAATAAAATTCCATTTTTGTTTTCAATACCAAAATTCAACTACATGTGTATATTCATAATGAATGGAATCTTATATGTATATACACCTAGTAAATGGTTAACCCTTTACTCCATGAATATTTGTCTAAAAAATAATGACATCATGAATATTGATTAGATTAATTTTAATATAATTACATAATCATGGTCTGTGAATGTTTTGGCTATAGTAGAAATTATAGTCTTAGAATCATATCTATATCATTTCATATTTAGCACACAGAGCAGACCCTGATTAGATGGCTCCTCAGGAGTCCTATGGGAGCCATCTGATCTGGGTCTGCTCTGTTTGCAAGGGCGTAGAAAGACGTATTTATGGAGAAAAGGGTTAAGAGACCACCTGATGAATAAACATGATGGTCTTTGAAGGCAGGTTATGACTTGGTGCAATATTTTCATTCTGCATGTTGTTGTGGAAGACTGTAAGCATAACACCTCAGAGTATAGACAGTTTGTCTCCTGACGAGATACTGATCTACTTATTGTTTCATTTTGATGCAGACTTCATGCAACATTATCACAAATTTGCCCATAGTATTGAACCAGTCTACAATTATGCACTTGGACCTATGTTGCCTTCATTCTGATAATATTTAACCCTTTCCCTGTTCTATGTCTATTCCAAATTTCAATACCTACTGAATATTCATAGACAATATAGTTGTAATGAAATATGGAAGGTGGAATATTGTAGCCATTTTGGAAACTATAAATAGATTTATCAAATTCCATTAGCAAACAGATCAGACCCTGATCAGATGACTCCTATAGGAGCTTTTTGATCAGGGTGTTCAGTTTGCTTATGGCATAATAATAGATATGATTCTACTGTTCCTGCAATCCTGTCATGGCCAAATTTATGTTAATATAACAACCATCAGTGTTTAACTATAGAGTCTACTTAGTATGAAATGCTTGAACTTGTCAGAGGATTTTGAAAGAAAAACTGTGCAGATCCTGATCAGAGGGCTTCTCTAGAAGCCCTCTGATCTGGGTCTCCACTGTTTGCAAATGACTGTGTTCAGGCATGTCCCGGGTAGAAAGGGTTAAGAACTATATATGATAACTGAGTAGTAAACAGTGTAGACCCAGATCAAACTGGTCCTTCCGGAGCAGATTAACCCTTTCCTTCATCATAAACGCCTTTTTGTGCCTTTGCAAACGGGGTAGACCCAGATCCAACAACTCCTATAGGAGCCGTCCATTCGGGGTCTTCTCTGTTTTGCGTATGAATTTACGATAGATCTGACTCTACAGTTTATATCTATACCAAACATTGTAAAACTTAACCCTTCGATTGCTATATACCTACCTGTAAATAGTGAAGACCCAGATGAGACAGCTCCTACAGGAGCTGTCTCATCAGGGTCTGCACTATTTATAAGTTGATTGTGCAACCAGTGAACTCCACAGCAGTGATTGGACAGTGAAATACTTGTACACAGTGAAGATACATGTAATTATACAACAAGGCATGGGTAAAGAAGGAGAAATGTATTTTAAAATTCAGCAAGAGAAGGGTTAACATGTGCATATGCCAGTGATAGATATTCACAGTGTCTTTATTTCTTACATGTATATATAATACTCAACAGGGAAAGGGTTTATGCGGTTGAACTGCATGACTTTTAGTACAATTGCTGTAGACATGTAATAACCTTCCTATATCAAAATTTCCTACTTGTATGTAAATTGTTTCCAAGAAAATCGCTGGAGCCTAGATTACCGTATTGCAACATGACACTGTGTTGCCCTTTACTCCATTATACAGTAGAACTTGTCTTAAGTGGTCATCAAAATGAGGTCTACTTATGGGTCTGTAAGGCAGGTGGTAGCTTAATCCAGGTCAACAGTAAATGCAAGAAGCTCCTATAGGAGCTTTCTGCATTACTTTTGTTCTGCATTAAGCAACTACCTGCTAATTTTAAGACTCCTTATAATGTTCATTAAATGAATGGCAGGTTAAGAGAGGTTTTACTGTATACACCCTTTGGCATCTAGTGTATACCTTGATCAGACAGCTCCAATAAGAATTGTCTGATCAGGATCTGCACTGTTTGCACTTAGAATCTTTAACCCTTTCCTCCATAAATACGCCTTTCTATGCCTCTGTAATAGTCACTTCTTGAAACCATCGTGATAAATAGAGCATTTACTCCTAAGGAGCAAAATGCTCTATTTATCAAAATGGTTTCAATACTACACAATTCTAACATTTTCCTTTTCTCTAGTTAATGCTCCTTTTCGGTAGATTTATTCAAAGATGTTATGTCTAAAAATAGCCTATGAGGTAATGGGTTAATGCCTGTGCTTACCCTGTCTTTCATAGAAATAATTGCTAGTATATACATACTAATACATACTAGATAATATGCACAAAGATGGTGGAGCCTGAATTATAAATATTCCTGGAGTAAAGTGATAGTACTAACTGAGGATTGATTTAGTCTGTTGTAAATAGTTCACAATTATCATGTCTATGTTTACTTGTGTAGCCTTTGGAATGCTGAATTTTCAAATTATAATAAATTATGTCTCTGCCATCATTGTTTAACCCCTTCCCTGAGCAGTATTCATGTAAGAAATAATGACAACATGAATATTTATTAGCTCAGTTTATATAATTACAACTTTTCAAGAATCAGATCTATATCATATCAAAAGCAAACAGAGCAGACCCTGATCAGATGACTCCTATATAGGAACCATCTGATCTTGGTCTACTCTACATGCATGTGCATGAAAAGGCGTTTATATGAGGGAAAGGGTTAAGAATATAGTCCAATCGAGGGCTTGGTGCAAAACTATTGTAACTCCTTCACAAAGTGAAGGAGTTACAATAGTTTTGCACCAAGCCCTCGATTTGAGTATGAAAATGTATAATTTGTGAGCGAAATGTGAATGACAAACAGTGCAGGAGCCCTCTGTACCATTGGTAAAAGTTCACTCATTCAGAGGACGGTAACAAGATCTACATGCCTGATTTGGGGATGCTTCTGCATGACACAGACTATCATCATACACGAGTACTGTGGCCTAGTTACTGCAGTCTTAGTCATTTTATGGACAATGATGTCTTTCCTTTCTTTTGTCATGCTGATAGAGATGCTTTCTGACGCCTTTGCAAACAAAGTAGACTTAGATCAGATGGCTCCTGTAGGTGTGTAGGCTCAAACTTTAAAACATTGCTTCTTCATCAGCAAATTACAATTTGTAAAACATTTGCTTTTCCATCATAGAAAGAAACTTTCAATTTTACATTTATTCCTTTCCCTGTCCAATTTTCATTTAAGAAATAATGTATAACTATATAATGACATCATGCATAATTATTTTTTTATATTGTAAAAGTTTCAAGGGAATGTTTTGCTTTAAACATAATGTAGAATCACATCTGTATGAAAACATGTTTAAAAGCAAACAGAGCAGACCCTGATCAAGCGGCTCCTATAGGAGCCATCTGATCTCAGTCTAATTTCTATTTGCAAATGCACGAAAAGGCATTTACATGTATATGAAGCAAAGTGGTAAGAAATCAAAGTAAACTATATCTATGTTTTCTGCCCAAAACTTTCTTGGTGCTACTCAATAGAATTGCCTGTACATGACAATGTGATCATGAGGTGGATTCTAATGAGTGGCAGCAAGAAAGGGTTTGGTTAACCCTTTCCCTGTTCTATGTTTATTCCAAAGTGCAATACCTACTGAATATTCATGGGCAAAATAGTTATAACGAAATAAGGAAGGTGGAACATTGTAGCCATTTTGGAAACTAAAGAACCAGATCTATCAAATTCTATTAGCAAACAGAACAGACCCTGATCAGACGGCTCCTCTAGGAGCCGTCTGATCTGGGTCTACTCTGTTTGCAAATGTGTGAAAACACATTTGTATGAGGGAAAGGGTAAGAAGGAGATTTTCATAGATCTGTATCCATCTTATATACATGTATACCAAGTCTTGTAGCAAACATTCTGACTGTGCATGTTGAAGGAGTTTACCCTTTAACCCTTTATACTCCTTTGCAAACAGAGTAGTCCCATATCAGACAGCTCCTGTAGGAGCCTTCTGATCAGGGTCCTCTCTGTTTGCTTATGAACTAATATAGATATGATTCTACACTCTTTGCTATGGCCAAATCGAGGGCTTGGTGCAAAACTATTCTAACTCCTTCACTTTGTGAAGGAGTTAGAATAGTTTTGCACCAAGCCCTCGAAATGTTCCTGTGGTCATTTGCCATTATAAAAAATAATCTAATTTAATATTCATGATGTCATTATTTCTAACATGAACATTACTTGGAGTAAAGGGTTAAAAGATTGTGCATTAGCATTTCTTGTTTAGGGTAGTCATTTCACAAAATGCTTGAGTCTAGCATGTACATGTATTGATAAATTGCGATCTCACTGTGCATTTTTTTAGAGATCAAAGCGAATTTTCCTTGATTGATAGCCTTGTGAATGTGCTAGATACCATCAGAGGACTGTTTATGACATATTTTGAGGTTTTAGTGAAAGACTGCTGAAACGACTGTACTGACTGTTAATTCTTTTTGGTTACCATGGCAATCAGTTTGTATCCAGTTGAGGAAGCAAATAACGCTTTTCTCCATAGAGACACTTTTTAGGGCCTTTCCAAACAGAATAGACCTAGATCAGAAAGCTCAGCTATAGGAGCCATTTGGTATAAGTGTCTACTTTTTAGCTCACCTGACACAAAGTATTGTGAGGTGGCTGTCTCCAGTGTCGTGCGTATGTGCCATGTGCGTCATCTCTTCTCTGAAAACACAAAGTCTAGAGCTTTGATATTTGGTATGTATGATGATCTAATAGTCCTCTAGGATCTACTAGGATTGTTCAAAATATGAACCCCCCCCCCCCCCCAACCCCAACATTGCTTCATAGGAAACTCTTTAAAAATCTCCTGAAACCGTAAGGCCTAGGCCTTTGATATTTGGAATGTATCATGATTCATCATCTATTGGTCCTCTACATATATTGTTAAAATTATAACCTTTGGACCAAAAATGACCCCACCCCTAGGCTTATCAGTTTTTCATAGGAAAACCTTTAAAAATCTTCTTCTCAGAAACTGTCAGGCCTAGACCTTTGATGTTTGGTATGTAGCATCATCTAATGATTTTCTACCAAGAATGTTCAAATTATGACCACTGGACCAAAATGGCCCCGCCCCTGTAAGGCCCAGACCTTTGATAATTGGTATGAAGCATCACATAATGGTCCTCTTCCAAGATTGATCAAATTTTAACTTCCAGGCCTAAAATCATTGCCCTTGGTTTTATATTGGCCCCAGTCTGAATCTGACTATTTTCTACAATTAGAAATACAATGTATGCATAAGTCAATAGTAACCAGGTGAGCGACTAAGGGCCATGATATGACCCTCTTGTTTAGCTTTAATGATGAAGTAATATAAATCTAATTTTACAGTTTATGCCATGTCTAAATTTTAAGATTCCTGTTTTCTTATGTCATTATAAATTTTAGTGAATTAATATTCTCAATGATGTCATTATTTCTTACTTGAATATTCATGGAGTAAATGATTACTGTAAATCAATGTGTTAGAATTTAAATGGGTTGACTCTGTGAAGAAATGGGAGAACAATTTCTTTCAAATGCACTATTCCAAAATTCAAACAGTACACGCTTACCTGACCCTTAGTATATTAGAGGACTCTTGTAGGAATCCTTTCATCTGGGTCTACACTAATTTGCATTTAGGAATTAGTGACTCTTTTTCCACACTGAAAAGATTAATCCTTTGTTCCATAGATACGCCTTTTAATGCCTTTTGCAAACAAACTAGACCCAGATCAGAGGGCTCCTGTGGGAGCCATCTGATCAAGGTCTGCTCTGTTTGCTTAATGCAGTAATGTAGATCTGATCTGATTCTACAGTTTCTGTCATGGCCATAATTTTCCTGTGTTCACATGCCAGTATAAAAATTCATCTTATTAATATTCATGATGTTGTTATTTCATATATGAATATTCATGGTGTAAAGGGTTACTGAAAAATTAGATCTGTGATCCGGGGGGGGGGGGGTTGTTGACTCAAGGACATATATCAAGTTCAAAGGTCATATCAGGGAAATAGTGTTTCACAAACGCATCTTGTCTTTGCGAAGTCACTATGTTCTTTATTTTTTACACTTAATTCTGTCGAGATCAAAGCAAGTTTTCCTTGATTGATAAGTCTTGCCAGTTGATTTGATAGATACCAGATTTGGAGGTTTCAGTGAAATGCAAACGAAATTATTATACAGTCTGTTGACCATTTGTGATAATCATGACAATCACAGAGCCTTCAGGATAGCGGTGCATATTCAAATACTAAAAGCATCCCGTCTCTGATGAACCCTATGTTGTAACTACTCTTCTAGTCTCAATTCTAAAGAGTGGTCACAACATAGGGTTTTGCGGAGAAATAAAGGAGCTATTCTTGAAAATGTTGTAATTTATGCATCTTATCTGGGCCTCTGCAATCAGTTTATATCCAGCTTAAAGAGGTCAAATAAATCAATGTCTCATGGAATTCAAATGGATTAACACTGAAATAATGGAGGAAAATTTAGTTACATTTGAAATTTAAACCCTTACTCCATGAATATTCATATACGAAATAATGAGAGCAATAATATTAGTTAGTTGAAGTTTTATAATGGCATACATGTATGAATACTGGAATATTTAAACATAGTGGAAAGTGTAGAATCGGATCTATATAGTTCATTAACCCTGAAATTTCCCTGTTCAGTATTTATGTAAGATATAATGGTTGCATGAATACTAAATAGCTGCATATTTTAATCCTTTCCCTCATATAAACGTGTTTTAACGCATTTGCAAACAGAGCAGACCCTGATCATACGACTCCTGTAGGACCATCTTTGAGTTATAGCTAGTCTGTATAGTTAGAATACTGATAGGTCGTTCCACTTTGAACATTCAACAATCGAAGGGCTATTAAAGTGTACTTACACTCTTTCAAAGGGAAATACTTGTAGTAGATTATCTTTAACCCATTACTCAATAAATATGCCTTTCCAAACAGAGCAGACCCAGATCAGACGGCTCCTATAGGATCTGTCTATACTGTAGCGTCTGCTCAGTTTGCTTATGATATGGATATAGACATGAGGCTACAGTTTCTGCCATGGCTGAAAATTCCTGTAACATTCTTTTGTTATTATAACACATTAATTTAATTAATAATACATGACATCACTATTTCTTACATGAATATTCATTGAGTAAAGGATGAGTGCCTTTTGATACCTTTACAAACAGAGTAGACCCAGATCAAACAGCTCATGTAGAAACTGTCTGATTTGCAAACAGAGTGGACCCAGATCAGACACCTTGTATTTTAAGGAGATGTCTGATCAGGGTCGAACTCGTTTGCTTATGGGATTATATATAGATCTGATTTAACCCTTCTCTTGCTGAATTTTAAAATACATTTCTCCTTTACCCATTCCATGTTGTACAATTACATATATCTTCACTGTGTACAAGTATTTCGCTGTGAAATCACTGCTGTGGAGTGCACAGTGGTTGCACAATCAACTTGTAAATAGTGCAGACCCTGATGAGACAGCTCCTGCAGGAGCTGTCTCATCTGGGTCTTCACTATTTACAGGTATGTATATTGACGTGAATAGCAAGCGAAGGGTTAATATATAAACTTTTTCTACCATTGTAAAAAACATTCTGTTTTCATGTACCATTATAAACAGATAAGCTGATAAATATTCATGATGTCATTATTCCTTACATGAATATTCATCTGGTAATGGGTTAAAATATATAGACACTTCCAAGAAATTGGTTCATTTCATGACAAGACTCATTCTGTGACTGCTTTATCTGGAAGATAGAAACCATCTTGTACATTTGCTTAACCATTAACCAGCTAAGCATGTCTCTAGTGGATCCAGATGAGATATTGAGTAAGTTTTAGCGCAGCCTCAGCTACAGATAATGGTGCATACTTATTTAAATGCTAAAATTGTCATTTCTTGCCAATTCCTATACTGTGACCAAGGTCTTTAGAATCATCTTTTCGAGACTATTCTATAGATCTGTTTGTAAAGGCCCTATAGTATAGGGTTTGGTAGAGAAATTAAGGAGCTATAATGCTTGAAAACGTTTAAATTGACGCATCTTATCTGGAGCTCTGTTAGTGTCTCATCAAGTTCAATCCTGTTTGACACTTGTAGTCACTTGTTTCACATTAGCTGGTACAAAAAGGAAGTATTCAGTATTTGCAGCAGAATCAGGGTACCAGCAATCAGGGTACCAGCGGACCCAATTTTTACAGCATATCATAAGGGTTAAATGATGTTTCTCCATTTGGGTGAAGGCAAAACTGTATTGTAAGGTCGTAATTTAGTTTTTTAGGTGTGTGAGTCAGACAAGAATATGGGGAAAATTGTGGAATAAGCTAAAACACTGATCGATTGTATTGGGTAATGATAAAACATTTACATGGTTTTGCTAAATTCTTGTATACATGATTGTACAGTTTGAATTGAGAGAAGATGTCTGTTTACTCCTTAGCTGTTGCATATTGTCATTTGCTGTATTTTCATTATTTGGTTGTCTTTTGTTATTGTTTAGAAATATACAAGTCATCAAGCAGTTTTACTAGATGTTTTATTAGTATCCACACTGTGTGACATGCTGATAGAAATGGTAGAACAGGTGTCCATCAAGAAAAGGTCAAACCATGGGTCTGTAAGGCAAGTGGTAGCTTAATGCAAGTCAAAAGTAATGCATCTTCTTTCTGCTTTACTTTTGCCCTGCATTAAGCCATCACCCGTTTTAAAGACTACTTATATATAATGTTCAGTAAATGAATGGCAGTTTAATCCTTTCCTTCATATAAACATGTAAACACCTTTTCAAACAGAATAGACCCAGATCAGACGACTCTTATAGGAGCCGTCTGATCAGGGCCTGCTCTGTTTGCTTATTTATAAATGAATTTTTTTGTAATAGTTCTGAACTTCTGACTCTACAGTTTCCACTAATACCAAAAGGGTCTGTGTACATTATAGGCTTATAAAGAATCAGCTAATAAATATACAAGATGCAATTATTATTTACATGAATATTGCATGAACAGGGAAAGGGTAAGGACATGACAGAATTGTACAGATGATTGTGCTGGTGATTATGACCTAACATAAAAGCCCTTAAAAAGTGTTGTGACTTGTCAGATTCTTCTCAGAAGTTCTATTGTTACAAAAAGGATATTGTTGTCATATTGGAGGATAATGACAAGATGCTTTTTGCCCAGGAAAGCTATTATGATCATATTTCAATGGCTTCCACATTGTTCATACACATAATATGAAAATTACAAGTTAGTCATTACGTAACTCTATGAATATTCATATAAGAATGCCAGTGTGAATATTAATTAGGTACATTTTTATAATGACATATGAACACAGGAATGTTTGGCCATGGCAGACACTGTAGAATCAGATCTACAGTAAAACCTCTCTATAACGACCACTAAATTACATCAAGTATTTTGTGTTAAAGGCAGGTGGATGCTCAAAGCAAGGTGAAAGTAAAACAGAACGCTCCTATCAGAGCATTCTGTTTTACTTTCACCTTGCTTTCAGCAACCACCTGCCCAAAATACCAATTAATTAACACAATTTAGTGGTCGTTATAGAGAGGTTACTGTATATTATCCCATAAGCAAGCAAACAGAACAGATACTATTGAGATGCTCCTACAGGAGCCATCTGATCTGGGCCTACACTGTTTGCAAACTGGCATTTAAAGGTGTATCTGTTGAGCAAAGGATTAACCATTGCCCTGTTCAATATTTATGTAAGAAATAATGACATGAATATTTATTAGCTAATGAAGACCATTTCATTCCATTTGGGAATTCAGCAAAAGTGTTATTCAGGGATGTGTATCCTTTTACCCCACCCACTGTCCCAACTAGTCAGGTCAGCTGTGTCTGTCTGTCTCATCATGTTATTGCTTAACCCTTTCCCTCATAGGCTATTTTTAGATCCAACCTCTTTGAATAAATCTACCAAAAAGGAGCATTGACTAGAGAAAAGGAAAATTTTAGAATTTTGTAGTTTTAAAACCATTGTGATAAATAGAGCATTTGCTCCTAATTAATATAAGGAGCAAAATTTAATGCTCTGTTTATCACAATGGTTTCAAAAATTGACTATTACAGAGGTGTAGAAGGGCATTTTTATGGAGGAAAGGGTTAATTAACCTCCAACAAACAGATATTAATTAGTATTACCTAGCTCTTACTGTCAGCAAGGTGTCAATCAGGTTAAAGTACTTATTGGCCAGTCATTATGTGTCCTGTGTTACTAAGGAATGTGTCATGGCTAGACATGGACTGTACAATTTGAAACACTTGTTAGTGTATGTATCAAAGAATACGAACTCTGATTCTTTACCTCATGAATATTTCCGTAAGAAATAATGACATGATTACTGTTTATTATTTATAACCCTTTCCTCCATAAATACGCCTTTCTACGCCTCTGTAAAAGTCACTTTTTGAAACCATTGTGATAAATAGTCATAATTGTTTCTAATTACAAAATTCTAAAAGTTTCCTTTTCTCTAGTTAATGCTCCTTTTAGGTAGATTTATTCAAAGAGGTTGTGTCTAAAAATAGCCTATATTCGTATATGAACACAGATTTTGTTTTTACTATAGCAGAAATTGTAGATTCAGATCTATATAATTCCATTTATAAACAAACAGAGCAGACCCTGATTAGAAAGCTAGCTCCTATAGGAGCCCTCTAATTTGGGTCTGCTCTGTTTGCAAAGGTGTGAAAGGTTTCTCTATCAGTTAACCCTTTCCCTGTTCTGTATTTAGGCCAAATTTCAATACCTACTGAATATTCATTAACAAAATAGTTATAAAGGAATATGGAAGATGGGGAGGAATATGGAAGATGGAATATTCTAGACATTTTAGAAAGCAAAGAAACAGATTTATCAAATTCTATTAGCAAACAGGGCAGACTCTGTTTGCAGATGCGTGAAAACACGTTTATATTAGGGAAAGGGTTAAGTCAAGTCAAGTCAACAAATCAAGTACTATTTATTTACAAGTCGGTACATAATTAACAGATAACATTAACCCTTCTCTTGCTGAATTTTAAAATACATTTCTCCTTCTTTACCCATGCCCTCTTGTATAATTACATATATCTTCACTGTGTACAAGTATATCGCTGTGCAATCACTGCTGTGGAGTGCACTGGTTGCACAATCAACTTGTAAATAGTGCAGACCCAGATGAGACAGCTCCTGCTTGAACTGTCTCATCTGGGTCTTCACTATTTACATGTAGGTATATTGACGTGAACAGCAAGCGAAGGGTTAACAGATAACATAAGCTTGACTGAGCTTTAACTTCGACATTTCAAGCACATAGTTAACCCTTTACTTTATGAATATTAATGTAAGAAATATCATTTGATGTCATGTACATTAATCATTTTAATTTTTATGAAGACACACAAGCACATGAATATTTGACCATGACATAAACTGTAGAATTATATCTATCATTTGAAATTGTCCTTATGCATACATGTGATAACTACCGACGGTAGGTGAATTCTACCGTTTTCAGTGGTGGTTTACCGTTCTGCCGGAACGGTATGCAAATCTACCGTTTTTGAAAGATTGCGAGGCATTTTTTTTAGAGACATACATTTTCCTCCCTGGTGGAGTTTATCTGTTAGTTTTGTACACACACAGACCACCTTTAGCTTGCTATCATGCTGTGATCCACGCTTGGTCTGTTTTGGTAGGGACCAATCAAGGGAATCCCCTGTGGAAACCATGGAGAACACCCAAATTATATAATCACGTGGTGGTTCCGGTTTTCACTCTATTGGACTTTACCAAATAAATTGTTCGGGAACCAGTCATGTCAAAATGCAAACGTCTATCATAAATATCACATGCAGCAGGTTTATTACTCAAGCGAGGCGACATGGGAGTGTCATGACCCTATAATAGGAATTATATTCTCATAATTAAGTTATAAGACATAGAAATGCTTCCCTGTTTCCTTGTCAAAGACAGTTGTGCTTGGCCTCGTTGTTGCAATGGGTCGAAACACTTCGAAAATAAGACTGTTTGGACTGATAATCATGCATTTGATTTGTACACAAAATTACTTTTTCATTAATATAATTAGTGGTAAGGACACTAAAGAAGTAATTGAAAACACCCTGAAATATTACCTACCATTGCAAACTCTTCAAAAAATAATAACTATATAAAGTTGAAATGTCATCAGTTTTCGCGACGATTGTCGATACAGGCTAAAACACGGACTCTGGACCCTGTTGGGATTTCAACATTTCTGTGACTGCTCAATGTTTGCAGTAAATAATTTGAACTGAGTAAAGGTTTAACTGACTTGAACTGAGTAAAGGTTGTCATTGGGAGTATAGCTAAATAAGGGTTACAAAATAAGCAAAAAAAATAAAAATAAAAATGTTATTATAAAATAAAATAAAATAGAATTTCTTTTTCATTATATGATAAAACAGTAATAAATATTGATTTTTTTCATGACATTATTTAATAAGGAACCCAGTGTTTTGGGCTTGAGACCTATTGATTTTAAAGTTACTTTTGACCCATGAAAAAAATCTAGAATTATTACTGCATGCCACTTATTAGTATTTGTTTTAACCCTTTCCCTGTTCCATTTTCATTCCAAATTCCAGTCCCTACTGAATATTCATAAACAAAGTAGTTATATAAAGAAATATGGAGATTGTAACTTTATTGCCATTTTAGAAAGTACAGAAACATTTTTAAAATTCCAAAAGCAAAAAGGGCAGACCCTGATCAGATGGCTCCTATATAGGAGCTGTCTGATCTGGGTCTACTCTGTTTGCAAATGCATGAAAACTTGTTTATATGAAGGAAAGGGTTAATGGGGATTTTAACACCACATTGGATTTTTTGGCCAAACCAGAAAGTGTAGAATCATTCCTATATCATAAGCAAACAGAGCAGACCCTGACCAGACAGCTCATGTAGGAGCCATCTGATCTGGGTCTATTCTCTTTGCAAATTTATGCGTGAAAAAAGTGTTTATATGAGGGAAAGGGTTAAGTGTGTAAATGTTATGTGTGTAATGTAAGATTTATAATGGTATGCCACTTTCAGCCTGCATTTATGGTAAAGTATGAATGATAATGTGAAAAAGTATAACAAACATAAGTACATGTATCAAGCAAATTTTTTTTCCTCCTTTGTCGCGTCAGTAAAATCTACCTGACAAAAGTCAAATCTACCTGACAAATTTCCTAAATCTACCTGACATGCCTCAGCAGGTTATCACATGTATGCTTATGTTTGTATTGTGTATTTAACCCTTTCCCTGTTCTATGTTTATTACAAATTTCAATACTTACTGCATATACATGGACATAATAGTTATAATTAAATATAGAAGGTGGAACATTGTAGCCATTTTAGAAAGTAAAGAAACCGATCTATCCAATTCAATGAGCAAACAGAGCGGATCCTGATCAGACGGCTCCTCAAGGAGCCGTCTGATCTGGGTCTACTCTGTTTGCAAATGCGTGAAAACACGTTTATATGAGGGAAAGAGTTAAACATGTATTCATTTACTTACACAGTCATGTTTGTTGAAAAACGCAATTTATGTCTAAGTTGT
The DNA here is from genome assembly GCA_963576725.1 of Azorinus chamasolen. Taxonomy (NCBI): domain Eukaryota; kingdom Metazoa; phylum Mollusca; class Bivalvia; order Cardiida; family Solecurtidae; genus Azorinus; species Azorinus chamasolen. The sequence continues at coordinate 54,423,266 of OY755249.1, forward strand.
CATAAGTTGTTTTACCCTTTGCTGCATATCAAGGCTTTTTCAAACCTTTGCAAACAGGGTAGACCCAGATCCGATGGCTCCAATAGGAGTCTGTCTGATCAGGTTCTGCTCTGTTTGCATATGGAATTATAATAGATGTGACTACAGTTCCAATCCTGTGTACATATTCAGCTGATAAGTTATTAATGCATGATGTCATTATTTCTGACAAACATATGTAACAGGGAAAGGGTTAATGTGTCAGGGATGTATATATATATATATATATATAAATGAATGGCATATTTGATCACCATAGGTATAGGGTGTGTCATATGCAAGATCTGTGCTGCTGGGTCAAAAGGTCAGGGTCACAGCAGAGACGATTCTTGTCCCATCGACACATTTTCATTTTGAAAAGTAATACAGTAAAACCTCTCTATAACGACCACTAAATTGTGTTAATTAGTTGATACTTTGGGCAGGTGGTTGCTTAAAGCAAGATGAAAGTAAAACAGAATGCGCCTATAGGAGCGTTCTGTTTTACTTTCACCTTGCTTTAAGCAACCACCTGAAAGTTGCTTAAAACAAGATGAAAGTGAAACAAAACGCTCCTAAAGGAGCGTTCTGTTTTACTTTCACCTTGCTTTAAGCAACCACCTGCCTTTAACACAATACTTGATGTAATTTAGTGGTCGTTATAGAGAGGTTTTACTGGATAGGCAAAATGACCAATACATAATGTAATTGAAAAATTACAAAGCCATTACGGGTTTCGAAATAGTGACTTTTACACAGGTGTCAAAAGGCGTCAATATGAGGGATTGGGTTGATGGAGAAATATAATTATTGAATTTTTTTTTTGATTTCCTAAATGTACCTCTTGTCTACAGCTCTGATAGTTTTGTCCTCTGAAAATACCTGAAAATTGAAGAAGATTATATTTGCAGATGGCATTTTATCGTAACTAGGCAACAGCTTGTCTTGGTCTACACTGTTTTCTTGGCCTGAAGGTAGAGGTAATTCATAATACTGCTTAAGTGTAGTATTAGCTTTTATTCTCCCAGTATAGTCGTTAAACTGATACCTGAGGCCTAGCAAGGTCTGTACAGGTGTTGTAATTGGTGTAGTCTGGTCTGTCAGTTAGTTCGGTAGTGTGAGGTGATCCTTGTCACACCAGGATGTATGTGTGAAAACAGGAATATTTGGGAGAAATTGGAGAATTTACACTTTGTCACAACTGGTAAGGAATTTCATCACTGTGAAGGTCGCCTGTGCTTGGTTGTTTTTTGCCTACACGCCTGTTTTTGATTTTTCATACCAATGTTTAGCTTGCCTGTTTTTGATTTTTCATACCAATGTTTAGCTTACATTACCCTAATGACTGTAGGTATTTGGAAACCTAATCTCCTGTTGGAACCATCTGATGTGGGTCTACTCTGTTTGCAAAGGCACAAAAAAGGTGTTAACAGTAGAACCCCTCTAAACCGGAATTCAGTTAACACTTTCCTCCATAGGCTATTTTTAGATCCAATCTCTTTGAATAAATCTACCGAAAAGGAGCACAAATCTACCAAAAAGGAGCATTAATTAGAGAAAAGGATTTTTTTTAGATTTTTGCAGTTTGAAACCATTGTGATAAATAGAGCATTTGCTCCTATAGGAGCAAATGCTCTATTTATCACAATGGTTTCAACAGATGACTTTTACCGAGGCATAGAAAATATAAAGGCGTATTTATGGAGGAAAGGGTTAAAGAACAATTTAGGTCTTTTAGGCAGGTGGCTGCTTAATGCAGCTCCTTTGGGAGCTTTCTGCGTGACTTACAACTGGTATTAAGCTGCCACCTGTCTGAAAGATTGGTTTCAATGCTAATTTTAATGTGTGGTTTAGAAGGGTTTTACTGTATTTGAAAGAAAGGGTTGGATTAGACTGACATTGTAGCAATTAGTTTATACCATGATCAAACTGCTCCATCATGAGCAGTTTGATCTGGGTCTACGCTATTGGCCTATTAGTTTATCTGTCCGAAGACTTAGCTTAATTAGGGTAGTGAAAAATTACCTCCGAATTATACATTTGTCAATGTTTACAATAAGCCCATTGATGTAGAATGATTTTGAAGTGGCAAACAATGCAGAACCTGATATGAGTTTGGCTCCTTTGAGATCCCTTCTAGTAAATTTGTGATTACATCTGTAGTTTTGATCCAGATGAGGTGCCAAGTAACTTGGAAATCTTATCAGGGTCCAGTCTTTTGACACTCTACTAATATTTGTTTATGTAAATGTAACAGAAGATAACTTCAAGACTTGTTGCAGACAACAATTTTTGCAGACCACAATTGTTAGCTTGCAAAGAGTTTGCTGAAATTGGGCATGAAATGTTTCACTGTTGCCTACTACTTCTTGATATGGCTAATTAGTTTTATTTGCATCATTTGTTAATGACAGACGGGATACATTTGATGGACATTTTATTTAGAGATAGTAAAGATATTGCTACCATTTTATGTGTTGCTAAGAAACTTGCTTGATTTTAATTGATTGAAGATTCTCCAAGCTGCCAAAGGTGACCAGGTCTAATTATATCACTGTATGATGGAGTTTGGTTGTGACAAACTTAAAATTTCCTTTGCAAATAGTATAGACTCAGATGAGGGAGCTCCTAGATGAGCCCTCTCTTCAGGCTCAATGCTTAGCCCTTTCCCACTTGGCACCTGCAAACAGAGTAAACCCAAATCAGACAGCCGTAGGAGCTGTCTGATCAAGGTCTGCTCTGTTAGCTTATACAATAATCTGATTCTGAAGTTTTTTTTAGTCAAAAGGTTCAGTGTGAATGACTGTGTAATTACAAACCCTCAGTCCATGAATATTAATTCAGTAATCAATTTCTTAAATTAATATTCTTGGGGCACAGGTTTAACACTTTGAATGCAGGTAAAACAACCACAATCTCCCCTCCACTGGTCAGTATAAAGGAGCCGTCTTATGCCATTTGCTTATTGAATTATAAAGATCTGATTCTACAGTTTCTGCTATGGCTAAAACATCCTATGTTCAAATAATTATGTCATTATAAAAATTAAGTTTACCCATTACTCCATAAATATGCCTTTCTACACCTTTGCAAACAGAGTAGACCCAGGTCAGACAGCTCCTATAGGAGTTGTCTGATCATGGTCTGCTCTGTTTGCTTATGATGTAATATAAATTTGATTCTACTGTTCCAGTCATGTCCAAACAATCCCAGGTGGATATGCTAACCCATTCCTCCATAGGCTATTTTTAGATCCAACCACTTTGAATAAATCTACCAAAAAGGATCATTAACTAGAGAAAAGGATTTTTTTTAGAATTTTGTTGTTTGAAACTATTGTGATAAATAGAGGAAAGGGTTAATGTAACAATTACTCTAACTGATATTCATGATGTCATTATTTGTCACATTGATATTCATGGAGTAAAGGGTTAATATTCGTAAAGTCATTTATTTTTACATGAATTCTCGTGACATAAAGGGTTGAAATTTAGTGCCCGAAAAAAAGTCCACTGTAAACCGAAGAGTTGATTCGGGAGTTTGTAAAACAATGAGATATTGTGGTATTGTCATAATGGCCGAGACAAACATAAAAAACTTATCAGCTGACAAAACATCCTCATGATACCGTAAATGAGTGAGGGTGTAGTCCTCATGACCTCTCACGTGAAATCCTGTATCTATAGTGTTAGGTTCTATGTGTGATGAAGAAAAAATAGGTGTACTGTTTGTTAATCCTTTACTGCTTGAATATTAATTCATGAAGGAAATGATAACATCCTCAATATTAACCCATTCCCTCATAAGTTATTTTTAGGTCCAACCTCTATGAATGAATCTACTGAAAAGGAGCATTTACTTGTAAAAATATCATTATGGTTGGAGTGTCAAACAGTTTAGATCCAGTGGAGATGCTGCATAATCAACTGGATCCAAACTCACAGTTTGTGTAGATTGTCACAGTTTCGCTGCTAGTGTGTGATAAGAGTTAATTAATAATCCTACATTCATTATTTTATAATGAATATTTTTGTCAAGAAATGGGTTGATCTCTTCTATCATATAAATGCCTTTTTCATGCCTTTGCAAACAAAGAAGACCTAGATCAGATGGCTCCCATAGGAGCCATCTGATCTGGGTGTGCTCTGTTTGCTTATGGAATTGTATAGATATAATTTTACAGTAATGCAAAATTCTGACCATTCATAATGAATGTCTTGTATAAAGAATATAAGATAAGATAATTTATTACATTAGCAGACAGTAGAGCATCCAATTTGTAACATGCTAGCAAGCAGAGCAGACCCTGTATGAGCTGTCTGATTGGCTGGGTCTGCACTGTTTGCAAAGGCATAAAAGGCATATCAAGTAAAGGGATACTGTACATGAGAAGATGTATGGAGGAAATATCATCCTTGTTTGTAGGGAATATTGAAAACTCTTGATGGAAAAAAATCAAGTTCACTTAATTGTCAGGGCCTATGGAAAATGTCAAAGTTAATTAGGGGTTGAAAAATTGGAGATGCAGAATTATTTCTTGCACATTGTTTACATTCTTTTAGCATCCTGCAGGTGAACTAGTTAAATTAAATAAAAAAAATCATGACATCCTTTACAAACAGTTCACATACAATTACCTTAGTGGCATATCCTCAGAGTCAAACCATTTGAACCTCTAATTTTGTTGTTTGTAAAGAAAGTCAATACTCTAATGACTTTAACCCTTTACCTGTTCTGTATTAGGCCAAAATTTCAATACCTACTGAATATTCACTAACAAAATAGTTATAAAAAAAATATGGAAGGTGGAACATTGTAGACATTTTAGAAAGCAATGAAACAGATAGATACCAAATTCCACTAGCAAACAGAGCAGACCCTGATCAGACGGCTCCTCTAGGAGCCGTCTGATCTGGGTCTACTCTGTTTGCAAATGCATGAAAACACGTTTATATGAAGGAAAGGGTTAAGAATTTTGACAGATAAACTTAGGAAAATAGTGCAGGCCCAGATCAAACTGCTCCTGAAGGATTTACACTCCTTTACATCTGGGTTTACACTTTTTGCCACAATGTCAGTCTAATTTAAAGTTAGCAAAGTGTGGTGCCAAATTGACTTTGATTAACACTTTATTCTATGAATCATCATGTAAGAAATTATGAAATCATAAATATTAATTAGATTATATTTCATAATGACACATGGATGCAGGAAGTTTTGGCTGTGACGGAAGCAGTACTGTAGAATCATATCTTTTTGCAAAGGCATCATCTATATTAATTTGTGGAGTAAAGGGTTAAGTTTTACAAACTCATGGATAGGGGATGTTGGGTGTCCAAATACTTACCGGTAGTGTTGCTAAGACATAGAATTAGAATTTCTGTATAAGAGAAAGCAACAAACATTTCTTCAGAGAACAGTTACAATATGCATGTAAATTGTTTAGATTATAAGGATGTTAAAAACATCTGTTTCTGCTCATGAACCTCTCATTATACTTCACTGGTTGACTTGTTTATATTTGTAGGCAGATTGGATCCAGATCAGATGATTATTTGACCCTATTAAATTGGCAGTATCAAACCACTTGTGTTAACTGTTTTGTCGGTCAGATTAATTTTTGGGGTAGTGCTAGAAAGGAGGAAGGGGAGAGATTTCAAAGATGACTTCTTTCTATTTCATGAAAAAAATGCTTTGTAACTAAAGGGAAAGGCATGATAAAAAGATGAGTATAATTCGTAACTGAATGTAATTGACACAGGAGGCCTGCTTTAAGCCTCCCAACCCTGAAATTTTAGAGTGGAATGGCCCATTGGTGTTTAGCTACAGAGCCCACTCAGTGTGAAAGGCTTAAACTTGCTATAGGATTTTTATTGACAAACAGGGCAGCCCCAGATCAGAGGACTCCTCTAGGAGCCCTCTGATCTGGGTCTACACTGTTTGCGAATGTCAGTGCATGTATGTCACTCTTTCAAAGGGTAATCGTCATTGCTGTTGGATGGTTTAACGCAGCATGCAGTGAGAGTTAAGGTGAAATGTTAGAGAGACTTTACCTACTTCATAAACCCTAAGCCCCTTGAATTTGAGTGGCCATAATTTTATTGTTCAGATAATAACCCTTGGAATGCAGAAAACACTGGCACTGGCATTTGCAAACAGTGTAGACCCAGACCAGAGGGCTCCTAGAGGTGCTCTTAGATCAGGGTCGGCACTGTTTGTGATGTTGCTTAACCCTTTCCTTTATATAGACATGTTTTAACGCATTTGCAAACAGAGTAGACCCAGATCAGACGGCTCCTATAGGAGCCGTCTGATCAGGGTCTGCTCTGTTTGCTAATTTGCTAATAGAATTTGAAAGATCTGTTTCTTTGCCTTCTAAAATGGCTACAATGTTCCACCATCCCTATTTCATTATAACTATTATGCCCATGAATATTCAGTAGGTATTGAAATTTGAAATAAACATAGAACAGGGAAAAGGTTAATACAGAGTGAAAGTAAAACAGCAAGCTCCTGTAGGAGCTTTCGGTATTAATTTCAACCTGCATTAAACTGCATGGACCAGCGGCTTCTACAACCTCAGAATTAGACTTCTGTTTAATGGTCGCTTAAGACAGGTCTTACAGTATGATCAGTCATATGCACACAATGATGTAAAACTGAGAAATGCTTAAGATACACCTGTGAACCAATGTTGTACATAATAGTCAAACCTCTCTAAACTGGACATTAAAATGAATACTGGCCATTAAGACATAACTTGGCAGCTTAATGCAGAGTGAAAGTCATGAGAAAACTTCCAAAGGAGCTTTCTGCTTGACTTTCACCCTGCATTTATTAGGCAGTCACCTGCCTATATGATCTAAATTCCTTCTTACTAAAAGTCTGGTTTAGAGAGGTTTTCCTATATAGTAAACTGTCTGACTCATTGTAGTAAGTCAGATGTCTTGAGACGTGGTTTGCTTGAGACCTGGTTTGCATTTACAAACATCGTAGATCCAGACGAAACACTGAGTAATTCCATGTCTCATCAACATCCAAGCTGTTTGACTCTCGATCAGTAGTTTCCTCAAAAGTTTGATTGAATTAAAAGTAGTCAAAATTGAATGAGATCCAATTTGAGCAGACATTATTTTTTCCCCTCTATGGTAAGGGTTGAAGGCTGTCAATTATATGTTCTGTATGACTTTTTCTTACAATATTAACATATCAGACACATTTATATCTGACCTGATGATGGGATATCATGCAAAGGCCATGTTAACATTAGTGCTATTGAAGAACCCCTTAACCTGGCATTACCTCATAGGCTATTTTTAGATACAACCTCTTTGAATAAATCTACCCAAAAGGAGCATTAACTAGAGAAAAGGAATTTTTTAGAATTTTGTAGTTTGAAACCATTGTGATAAATAGAGCATTTGCTCCTATAGGAGCAAATGCTCTATTTATCACAATGGTTTCACAAAGTGACTTTTACAGAGTCGTCAAAAGGCGTCGATATGAGGGAATGGGTTAATGGAACAAAGGCAGATAATGTAGACCTAAATCAGATAACTGCTACAGTTTGCACTGTTTACAGTACATTTCTAGAAGCAATTTAATGCCTGTCACCAGTTTGTCATCCATTTACATTAATTTTGAGAACACTGACTTGCAATTCTCCAGCAATCTTGACTACCGGTAAGCTTTATATTCAGGTGTAGGACTATTATAAGGTTTTAGCCAAGTTTGAGTTTGTACAAAATTGGATTAGTAAAACATACCATGTTCACATTAGGACCATTGTTTCTTAACCCTTTCCCTGTTCTACCCTTTTTTTTTTCCAAATTTCAATACCTTAACCCTTTCCCTGTTCTACATTTATTCCAAATTTCAATACCTACTGAATATTCATGGACAAAATAGTTACAATGAAATATGGAAGGTAGAACATTGTAGTCATTTTAGAAAGTAAAGAAATAGATCTATCAAATTCCATTGCAAAAAAGAGCAGACCCTGATCAGACGGCTCCTACGAGAGCCATCTGATCTGGATCTACTCTGTTTGTAAATGCATGAAAAGGTGTTTATATGCAGGAAAGGGTTACATATACTGTACCCGTTTGATATTAAAGCATATTAAGAATAATGTAAATACAATTGCACACTTAAAGCAGCGAATTATCCTATGCAACATAAGCATTTTATCATAATCCAAATGATGGGTTCTCTGACAGAGTGTTTGAATAGAAATACAAAAAAATAACCTTGAGATTTATAATAGATAACAGTATTGGTGAAACCTTTTCACTTCACTCCTTTGCAAACAGAGTAGACCAAGATCAGATGGCTCTTTTTGCTTATGGAGCTGTCTGATGTGGGTCTACTCTGTTTACAAAGATGTGAAAAGATGCTTCTACCAGGGAAAGGGTTAACTCTCTTTGACTTATATTGATATTGTTCCTTAGCTCTATTGTAAAGTGCCCAAATATGTCTTGCAGATTACCATAGTCAGATGTGTACATTACAGGGTCTCATAAAATCTTATGGCCAGAGGAGGTGAAACCTTTATATAGGTAGTCAGAAAATTACTTGTTGAGCAAACAGTCTTCCTAAATTCATATTGCCTTGTTTGAACAATTGTTAAATAAACTGACATAAATGCTGGCCTCAGTATAATAATTGACCTTTGTTGTTCAGTTTAGTACGCTAAGTAAATTATTTCAAATACAGTAGAACCTGTCTTAATCGACCTTATATTGATTGGCCACAGGAATCTGCAAAAGCAGGTGGTTGCTCAATACAGGGCAAAGGTAATGCAGAAAAGCTCCTGAGCTTTCTGCATTACTTTTGACCTACATTAAGCAACCACCTGTGTTACATACTTATAATTAGATAAAACATGTTTGATGTTCGTTCAAGACAGGTTCTACTGTACAATCAGGGGTCAAACAGTTAGTATTCTGGTAAAGAGCTGAGTTTTTGGCATATTGTCTAAACCTGAACTCCATTGATTAACTGTAATCAATGCAGGCAGCAAATACAAGAAGGTTACCTCTTAACCCATTACTCCATAAATACGCCTTTCTATGCCTTTGCAAACAGAGTAGACCCAGATCAGATGGCTCTTATAGCACCGTCTAATCAGGGTCTGCTCTAGATCTGTTTGCCTATGATATGATATATATATGATTCTACAGTTTCTGCCATGGCCAAAAATACCTGTCCATGTGCTGAGTGTTACAAGAAAATAATCGAATTAATATTCATGACGTTATTATTTATTACATGAATATTCATGGAGTAAAGGGTTAAACCCTGGAATTAGACTACGTTTTCCAATGTAGAGAGAGACTCAGGTTTTACTACATTCTCAGAACAAAGAGTAGGGATTATAATTGTCATGAAAGACACTTTAAATAGGTCAGTTTTGGACAGTATAGTAAGTAATTTTAAATCATTAACCCTTTACCTGATGAATATTCATGTAAGAAATAATGATGTTATGACTATTCATTAAATGAGTTTTTGTAGTGACAAGTATAGATTTAGTCTTTAGATCTATATAATTCCAAAAGCAAACAGAACACATCTAGACCCAGATCAGACGGCTCCTATAGGAAGCGTCTGATTTTGGTCTATTGGGTTTGCTTTAAAGGCATTTCTATCAATCATTAACACAGTCAATCTGGAAAGAATTGATCTTATGATCAGCCTTTATGCTTGCAAAAATTATAACATGTAATTGTATTTGCATTGGAAATTCACAACTCACCTTTTACCTGTTGAACATAATGACTGTATGAATTACTAAAATGGTATTATGAATATTACTAAAATGGCATTATGAATAAGGGCCTTTATTCAACTGTAGAGTCAGATCAATAGTATTTCTATAACTAAAACACAGCAGACCCTGATCAGAATGGCTCCTACAAGAGCAGTCTGATATGTGTCTACTCTGTTTGCAAATGCTTTAAAAGGTGTATCACTCAGTTAAAAAGGTGAACAACTAGTGGAAATAGCAATTTTTGACACTTATCTCCATGAATATTCATGTAAGAAATAATGACATGAATAAGATTAAATGAACACAGGAGTATGGCAGAAGATGTATAGTATCAAGATGTAGAGTATCAAGATGTAGAGTATCAGAAGATGTAGAGTATCAAGATGTAGAGTATCAAGATGTATAGTATCAAGATGTATAGTATCAAGATGTATAGTATCAAGATGTAGAGTATCAAGATGTAGAGTATCAAGATGTAGAGTATCAAGATGTAGAGTATCAAGATGTAGAGTATCAGAAGATGTATAGTATCAAGATGTATAGTATCAAGATGTATAGTATCAAGATGTAGAGTATCAAGATGTAGAGTATCAAGATGTAGAGTATCAAGATGTAGAGTATCAAGATGTATAGTATCAAGATGTATAGTATCAAGATGTATAGTATCAAGATGTAGAGTATCAAGATGTAGAGCATCAAGATGTAGAGCATCAAGATGTAGAGCATCAAGATGTATAGCATCAAGATGTATAGCATCAAGATGTAGAGCATCAAGATGTATAGCATCAAGATGTAGAGCATCAAGATGTAGAGTATCAGAAGATGTAGAGCATCAAGATGTATAGCATCAAGATGTAGAGTATCAAGATGTAGAGTATCAAGATGTAGAGTATCAAGATGTAGAGTATCAAGATGTATAGTATCAAGATGTAGAGTATCAAGATGTATAGTATCAAGATGTAGAGTATTCAAGATGTATAGTATTCAAGATGTATAGTATCAAGATGTAGAGTATTCAAGATGTAGAGTATTCAAGATGTATAGTATCAAGATGTATAGTATCAAGATGTATAGTATCAAGATGTATAGTATCAAGATGTAGAGTATCAAGATGTAGAGTATCAAGATGTATAGTATCAAGATGTAGAGTATTCAAGATGTATAGTATCAAGATGTAGAGTATTCAAGATGTAGAGTATTCAAGATGTAGAGTATCAAGATGTAGAGTATCAAGATGTAGAGTATCAAGATGTAGAGTATCAAGATGTATAGTATCAAGATGTAGAGTATCAGAAGATGTAGAGTATCAGAAGATGTAGAGTATCAAGATGTAGAGTATCAGAAGATGTAGAGTATCAAGATGTAGAGTATCAAGATGTATAGTATCAAGATGTAGAGTATCAAGATGTATAGTATCAAGATGTAGAGTATTTAAGATGTAGAATATCATGAGCAAACAGAGAAGACCCTGATAAAACGGCTCCTACAGGAAAAAAGCGTTAGATAGGTGTATCTATGGAGTAGAAGATTAACCCTTTCCTCCATCAATACGCCTTTCTACGCCTCTGTAATAACCACCTATTGAAACCATTGTGATAAATAGAGCACTTGCTCCTGTAGGAGCAAATGCTATATTTATCACAATGATTTCAAACTAAAAAATTCTAAAAATTTCCTTTTCTCCACTTAATGCTCCTTTTCTCCAAGTGGTTGGACCTAAAATTAGCCTATGGGGGGGGGAAGGGTTAAGATCCGGGTTAAGAAGTCCATTTATGCTATTATATTTGTCTGCAAGAATTATTAAGTGTATAATGTACCCTAGTTGTTGTAAATGGGCTTGACTAGCTATGCAATCTGATCCTGTTCTAAATGGGTGCAGTATTTAAACATTTTCCTTACTGCGGTTGTCATCGGATACCATTTGGACCTATTAATGCTTTAATAACCCTGATTATCCTGAATATTCAGACTGATCGACTTAGACAAGCAGTGTAGATCTAGATCAAACTGCGTCTGAAGGAGTAGTTTGATCAAGGTCTCCACTGTTTGTTTCTCCGTAATTATGAGTTTCATTACATAATTGGGAGATGATTCTAAAGAGTGGTCACAACATAGGGCTTGATGACGAAATAAAAAAGTTATTTTTGAAAATTTAACCCTCACCTTATGAATATTAATGTAAAAAATAATGACTGTATGAATATTAATTAGCTGAATTTTCATAGTGGCCTATGAACAAGAGATTTTTTTTTTACCAGGGCAGAAACTGTAAAATCAGATTTATATTATGTTATAAGCATATAGAGCAGAGCCTCAGCTCCTACTGCTCTGAAGTACTCTGATTGTAAAGGATTTACCCTTTCTGTTTTCTGTTTATTCCAAATTTCAATATCTACTGAATATTCATGGACAAACTAGTCATAATGAAATATGTTTAGTTATATGGAAGGTGAAACATATTGTAGCCATTTTAGGTTTAAGTAAAGAAACGGTTCTCTTAAATTCCATTAATTTTTAGCAAACGGCTGGTCTGGTCTGGGTGATCTGCAAATGCATGAAAACATGTTTATATGAAGAAAAGGGTTAGAAGACATATATAAATAAAGGGTTAACATGTGTATGTGTGCTATTTAGTTGAATAATAAAAATATGAGGCCACATGGTATTTAACCCTCAGTGATATGTGAGAACCGAGTGTAATAAAATTAAGACCTTTGCTAACAGTGTAGACCCAGATCAAAGGGTTCGCGATCAGGATCTGCACTGATTGTCGTAAGAATCATTTTCTTCAGTGATAAATTTTGATACAATTTGTTGTTAAATAAATATTGAAAACAGGAGGTGCCAGTTTTAATTTTTCAGCAAGTTAAGGGTTAATACCAGACCTAAGGGTGAGTGTGGTATGTTTTAAATTATTTGACTAAATTAACCAAATCCCAAAGGTTTGCATTAACTGTGGCCTTTTTATTGAGGGAAGCAAGTTAATAATACCCTTTGCAAACAGTGTAGACCCAGATGAGAGGGCTGCTAGAGGAGCCAGTCTCATCAGGGTCTGTACTGTTTGTCATGTTACATTTTCTTTAGGAAAATCCTTAAATTATAAGTCAGCTGTAAGCTTGAGGCCTGTTTGAATTTTGGAATAGTAGTAATTGCATTTACGTTGTTGACAGTGATCAGTGGGCTCCAAGAGGGAGCCCGTTGATCAGGGTCTGCGCTGTTTGTCATTGAGAATCCTCTCACAAATTATACCTTTTCATACTGGATGGACTGTAGTGATTTACAATGATTGACCATTCCATGGTGAAAGTCCAGCATCTAAAGTGTTTAACCCTTCACCCCCTAAATACGCCTTTCTACACTGTTGCAAACAGAATAGACCCAGATCAGATGGCTCTAATACAGGGTATAATGTTCTGTTTGCTTATGAAGTAATATAGATAGTCTACAGTTTCTGCATTTGCCAAAATTTCTTATGTTCATCTGCCTTTATAAAAAATAATGTTATCAATTATCTCAGAACAGTCTTTCATCCATTTCTTTCCTTGATCTAATCAAAACATTAACCCTTTCCCTGTTGTATATTCATGTAAAAAATTATTATACCATGAATATTATTAGCTTTTGTTTTATAATGTACCTGGGATGTTTAACCCATTCCTCCATATGCTATTTTTAGACCCAACGGTGAACCTCTTTGAATGAATCTACCCAAAAGGAGCATTTACTTGAGAAAAGTAAAATTTTAGAATTTTGTAGTTTGAAACCATTGTGATAAATAGAGCATTTGCTCGTATAGGAGCATTTAATGCTCTATTTATCATAATGGTTTCAAGAAGTGGTTATTACAGAGGCGTAGAAAGGCGTATTTATGGAGGAAAGGGTTAATGCTATTTGTAGAAACAGTAGTCAGATCTATTATAATTTCATAAGTAAACAGAGCAGACCCTGATCAGATGGCTGAAAAGTGTCTTCTCTGTTTGCAAAGGTGTGAAGTAATATGATGGAAAGTGTTAATTAAGGTGCCAAACGATGCCGAGTTACCCTGTGTCATCTGGATCAAACCTATTTGTATAGGTAATGATTAATCATGTATAGTAAAACCCCTCTAAACAGGATGTTTAATTTAGTATCAATCCCGGTCATGAAGACAGGTGGGAGCTTAATGCAGGCTGAAAGTCAACAAGAAAGCTCCACTAGGAGCTTTGTGCATGACTTTCACCCTACATTAACCAGCCACCTGCCTAAAAGTATCTAAATTCTTCTCTACATGAATTCCAGTCGAGAGGGGTTTTACTGTATTCACCACTAGAGTGTAAAATACTAAATTTGCGTCTGAATATCCTGAGGTTATAATGTTTACTTTCTATTGCACAGGGCCGTGGTGCATTTTAACTAAATGTAAAGGAGACTGATATAGAGGGAGCTAAACATTAGAACAAGGAAGTGAAATTAACAACCATTTCACAGGTGAGTTGACACGCAATGATGTTGCAAATGTTGTAAGGTGAACAAGTAATATGTTGGCAATGTGCAGACTCTTTGCACGCTAAGTAAGTTTGTCTTCTGCTTAATTGTCATCTGCAACATTTTCAAAACTATTAATTTTCATTCTGATTTGTTTGCAGAAGTTAACCCTTTCCTTCATATAAACACATTTTCACGCATTTGCAAACAGAGTAGACCCAGACCAGAAGGAGCCGTCTGATCAGGGTCTGCTCTGTTTGCCAATGGAATTTGATATATCTATTTATCTACTTTCTAAAATGGCAACAATGTTTCATCTTCCATATTTCATTATAACTTTTCTGTCCATGAATATTCAGTAAGTATTGAAATTTGAAATAAACATAGAACAGGGAAAGGGTTAAGCCTGAGTGACAAACTGTTTGGATCTCAGATCAGGGTCCATGCTTATAAAGCTTTTAGTTGAGTCGGAGTTTCGTTCTCAGGCTTTTGATTGGTCAGATTTGAGTTCTCAAGCTTTTGATTGGTCAGATTTGAGCCAAAGGCTCAAATCTGACGAATCAAAAGCTTGAGAACGATCTCAGACTCGACTAAAAGCTTTATAAGCATGGACCCATGACCCACATTTATTGCACTGGTTGCATAGCTCACAAATGGTGGGAGTAACCACCACTAGCATGCAAAAAGATTAGGTTGCAGTTTAAGTGTGAAGGACCCACCTCAGGGTCAATGCAAGTGACATAGTATATATCGGATGCAACCTAAATTAATTATAGTACAGTAAAATCTTGCTTATCCAAATCTTTAGTAAAGAAGAATTTAGAACTTTTAGGCAGGTGGCTAATTAACCCTATTCCATATAGAAATGCATTTGCAAACAGAGTAGACTCAGATCAGATGACTCATTTAGGTGCTGTCTAATCAGGGTCTGATCTGTTTGCTTATGGGATGATATACTGTAGATCTGATTCTGTAGTTTAATTGACAGTGCCAAAAATCATGTATTCATATACCATTATGAAAACACAGCTATTTCTTACATTAAATATTCATGAGAGACAGGTTAATCCAGGGTGAAAGTCATGCATTAAACTGCTACTTGTCATAACCCTTTTCCTGTTGAATTTTCATGTAAGAAATAATAATATCGTGAATATTAATTAGATTAATTTTTATAATGGCATAATTTGACTTTGGCAGAAACTGCAGATTCAGATCTACATTATGCCTTAATCCTTAATTACTCCATGAATATTCATGAGAGAAATAATGACATCATGCATATTAATTAGGTTATTGTTTATAATGGCACATGAACATAGGCCATGGAGGAAACTAGAATCCAATCTATATTACATTATAACTTTATAAGTAAATAGAGCAGACCCTGATCAGACGGCTCCAACAGGAGCTGTCTGATCTGGGTCTACTTTGTTCGCAAAGGCGTAGAAAGGCGTATTTGTGGAGTAAAGGGATAATCAATATACAGGGTGAATTTGTGATTATCTTGGATCCAAATGAGACATTTGATTAACCCATTCCCGCATATTGACGCCTTTTGAAGCTTCTGTAAAAGTCACTTTGTGAAACCATTATTATAAATAGAGCATTTGCTCCACAGGATTAAATGCTCTATTTATCACAATGGTTTCAAAACTACACAATTCTGAAAGTTTCCTTTTCTCTAGTTAATGCTCCTTTTTGGTAGATTTAATGAAAGAAGTTAGGTCTAATAATAGCCTAAGTGGGTATGGGTTAACTAATGATGTCTCATCAGCATCCAAACTGTTTGACCCTCTGACTCTGCTGTTTGACAAGGAAACAGAAGAAATAAGATCTTTAACCCTTTCCCTCATATAAACCTGTTTCCACACATTTGCAAGCAGAGCAGACCCAGATCAGACGGCTCCTAGGAGCCGTCTGATCAGGGTCTGCTCTGTTTGCTTATGGAATTTGATAGTTCTGTTTCTTTACTTTCTAAAATGGCTACAATGTCCCACCTTCCATATTTCATTATAACTGTTTTGTTCATGGATATTCAGATCGGTAGGTATTGAAATTTGGAATAAACATAGAACAGGGAGAGGGTTAAGAATGGTAGAAAATGACAAATTATTTGAAGATGACGACTGCTCAGAGTGCAAAAAGATAATGAAATTGTATGATTGTATCATCGTTTTGTATTATCTTTGCTTGTAATGTACATGCATTGCAAAATTATTTGAAGTAGTTTCATATTACAAGTGTGCATTGTTGATATGCTGGTAGTGTATTCTGTCTGCACATTGAATAAAGATTTTAATACTGATAATATGCAGCTCGTTTTCATTATTTATAAAGGAGGATCCATTAAGATATGTTTTTTCATGTGAACAGCCATGAAGCACATTTAGGAAAGTATAAGTAACTCTTAGACCCTTTCCCTGTCAAATATTCATATTATGAATATTGATTAGCTGAACATTTATACGATGTGCTGAGTGTTCAATTCAGGCACGTTGTTCAAAGGTCAAGTCACAATTCAAGGTCAATTGTTTTTAGCCACACCCTTCGTGTTCGCTCCATATCTCTTAAACTCTTGGAAATGTTCTCCATAACAAGCCAATGTGCAGAAAGCAGAATTCAGAAACATTCTTCAAAGGTCAAGGTCACAATTCAAGGTCAAATGTTTTAGCCTTTATTTTTATGTCTGCTCCATCGACATTTGTATATCCCTTGGAAGGATTCCAAAATGCTGTGGCACAAAATTTTCTCCTTAACAAGCCGATGATACTGAATGACTAAGAATAGAAAATTGGGCAAAGTAAAATCCATTAGTATGATAAAACATTATAAGATACAATAGGTCTAGGGATATGTCTGATGGCTTGAAATAGATTTCGTATTTATCGTGAATGGTTCGTTGTAGGGACAGTTACAAAATCATAAAAGACTGGTGGCTGTTTTCCAGTGCCACTTAATATATAAGGAAACAATTGCCATAATAATTACACTACCATTATATAAAAAATTATGTGTTATACAGGTTGATTTTCATGACATTGTTTAAGAAACATCACACCGGCTGTTCAGCAAAGAAAGTAAAACAATGCTGTTGGAAGTTGCTCTTGGAGCTTTGGATCATTGTGATAATCCAAGGTTTTTGTTGATCCCTGACGATTCTCAAAATATCGCCAATATACTGTACTATTATAATTGCATAAGCAAATTGAGCAGACCCTGAACAGATGACTCATATGGGATTGGATCTTCTCTGTTTAAAGTTGTGAAACAGTATTTATATGAGGGAAACAGTTAAGACAGGTGGGGCAATTACATGTAGGGACAAAGTCAAAGGAGTTTCTGGCTTGTATAAACCCATTCCATCATAGGCTATTTTCAGACCCTGGAACCTCTTTGCGTAGATCTACCGAACAGGAGCATTTACTAGAAAATAAGGGATATTTTAGAACAGAGGCGTCAAAAGGCATCAATATGAGGGAGTGGGTTAAGCAGTCATCTGCCAAAGGAGTTCTCCAATCATTTTTACTAAAAGTTCAGATTTGCATTGTTTTACAGTGTGTCACTAAATTCTTGTTCTGTTGTACATGACAGGTTTGTGGCCGGGACTAGTGAGTAATACATATCTGACTGTCACTAGCTAGGCCAGGTGAGTGTGGTCAGGACACTGTCTTTGATAATACAGTAGAACCTATCTTAATTAAACGGCCATCAGAAATAGGTTTAATAATGGGTCTGTAAGGCAGTTGGGTAGCTTAACGCAGGTCAAATTCAGACAGACAGACTTGGGTAAATAGTATATATATACATGTACTATAAAATTATAAGTCTTCTAAATATGGTGTCAAATTGCCTTAAGAACATCCAGCTTTCAAACCTGCAGAATGGAGACTGGGTGTCCAAATACATGGGGTAATTAAGGTATTTGTACCCTGTGATAAGAGTCTGCACTGTTTGTCATTCGAAATTCCTCAAGCAAATTTAACCCCTTACTCCATAAATACACCGTTCTGTGCCTTTACAAACAGAGTAGGAGCTGATCAGGGTCTGCTCTGTTTGCAAATAAACAATAATATAGATATGATTATACAGTTTCTACTATAGCCAAAACTTCCCAGGTCCATTATGCCATTATGAAAATTAATCTAATCAGCCCATTCCCTTAAAGGCTATTTTTAGATCAAACCTTTTTGAATAAATCTATCTATCTATCTGCGGTTACTGACTACCCCTCTTTCGAGTGTTACAGTCAGGGAATCTACCGAAAAGGAGCATAAACTAGAGAAAAGGACAATTTCAGAAATTTGTAGTTTTGAAACCATTGTGATAAATAGAGCATTTGCTCCTAGGAGCAAATGCACTATTTATCACAATGGTTTCAAAAATGGACTTTTACAGAGGCATAGAAAGGCGCATTTACAGAGGAAAGGGGTAATATTCATGATGTTAATGTATCTTACATGAATATTCATGAGGTAAAGGGTTAAGCCCAATAGTTTAAACCCCATTTCAGTATTCAAAGGGTTTAAGAAAGCAAGTGTTTAGAAGATTATTAACAAAAAAAAACCCTTAATATTTCAGAATTAATATTACAAGTGATGTCAGGATTTCCCTGCATTTGAAAAATGGACAGGCCCATTACATACTTTGAGATAAGCTTATCTGAATAATATTAGGTAGTGTTAAAATCATAGGGGATAAGCTGCAAAAATAGTTTTGACATATAAGATATAATGTAAACAAACCAGGGAACTGACTGTATTGTTTGGCCCAATTCATGTGTGTTAAAACGAGGGACCTTGAATGGTAGAGAATTTAATATACTGTTGAATTGATATGGTTTGTGAAAATACATAGTGACACTGGGTGTGAAGCCTGTAGTTGGTGTATTTTATATAAATTGTGATTGCAATAGTGACAAATGATATATCAGGCTCACGATTGTATGGAGGATTGTATGGAGCGTGTTGTGTAATGTGTGATAAACGATCTCTTCATCTTTAACCCATTTAGGTGTAATGGCTATAAATGGGCATTGGACGTAATATTAACTTTTTCCTTCATATAAATGTTTTTTCATGTAGTTGCAAACAGAGACTGATCATGAGTAGACCCAGATCAGATGGCTCCTACAGGAGTCGTCTGATCAGGATCTTCTCTGTTTGCTAATGGAATTTGATAGATCCGTTTCTTTAGTTTCTAAAATGGCTACAATGTCCCACCTTCCATATTTCATTTCAACTTTTTTGAATATGAATATAAATTGAAATTTGGAATAATTAGAGAACAGGGAAAACCCTGTACTTTAAGCCATATATGCCTTTGCAAACAGAGTAGACCTAGATTGGGGTCTGCTCTGATTGCATATGAAATGATATACATCTGATTGTACAGTTTTTGCCATGGCCAAAATTGTCTTGTTCATGACTTCAGGGAATTATACATATACAATAATTTTGATGTTCTTTCATAGATGAATATTCATGGAGTAAAGGGTTAAGCAAATTTGGATGTTAAAGACATTGAGAATGAAAGTGTGGATCCAAACTGTCTGCCAAGTAGTGTTTGTCCTGTGTTTTGCAGAGGCTAAATGGTATTGTTTTGCTCTGGCAAGTTGGAAAATGATTATGTGATATTGACATTTGAATCTAGTTAAAAAAAAAGGCTTGATATTTAGATGGGTTATGTTATACTACATTTGTGAAAAGCAAGACGATATGTGTTGGCATTCCAAGACATACACATTTTTGAGATTTATAAATGTCATTCTTTGCTGTACATAATGTATGATAGTGGATCAATCCATGCAAGTTTTTAACCCTTTCCCTGTTTATTATTCATGTTAGAAAATTATGATGTTATACTTTTTTGAATCGTTGAATATTTATAAGCTGAAGTTTTATAATGTAAACTTTTCAAGGGAATTATATTGCTTTCACAAATATTATAGAATCAGATCTACACCATGTCAAAAGCAAACAGAGCAGACCCTGATCAGACAGCTTCTGTAGGAACTGATCTGGGTCTACTCTTTGCAAATGTGGGAAAATGTGTTTATATGAAGGAAAGGATTAACACCAATTTTAGATGTCTGTCAGATTATGTTTTCAAAACAATTTAATCCTGTACTCGATAGATATGTATTTTACCACATTTGCAAACAGAGTAGACCCAGATCAGGCAGCTCCTAGTTGATCAGGGTCAGCTCTGTTTGCTTGTGGTATTATATAGATCAGAACCTGCCATGGCTAACTATTGTCTTGTTTGTGTACTGTTATGATAATTTAATTACATTATTTCTCTTATGTGTATGATTTATTCTGTGTTCCTGTGCCAGTATAAAAATTCATCTAACTCATAATCATATCATCACTGACACTTAACACGAATATTCATGGAGTAAATGATTAAACTCTTAGCATTCTCCCAGAATAAGTGTGTTTGTGGAAACTATTAGAAACAGTTTTCATCTGTATCAGAGCTCCAGATAAGGTGCGTAAATCAAAACATATTCAAGAATAACTCCTTTATACTGTGACCACTCTTTAGAATCGTCTCGAAGAGACGATTCTAAAGAGTGGTCACAGTATAGGGTTTGGTGGAGAAATGACGATTTTAGTTTGCTAAATTTTAAATTACATTTCTCCTACTTTACCCATGCCCTGTTGACGTGAATAGCAAGCGAAGAGTTAAGTATACAGATGAACTCATATGTATGTAGTCTTTAGCCATTGTATCACATGCATCCTGATAACACACTAAATGGAAATTTATGCTATGGATATTCATGTAAGTAATACTGACATCATTGACCAACAAATGACAAATTAATGCTGGCACTGAAATGGTTAATATTAATTTGGCATCAACATAAATTTGACCGACATAGTAACAAATTGTGTAGACCCTGATCAGATGCGTCCTTTGGCACCTATTTGATCTGGTTCTGCACTGTTTGCTTATATTTGTCTATCTGAGTACTTGGGGGTAATAAGAGTGCATGTAATGTCAGCTCAATGATGTTGATGACATTTAACAATGGCCGTGATTGCTAATTGCTTGTAAATCAAATCATTTGTAGGTTACTGACCTGATAGAATTTCTATGGTACAAGTAAGGAATATGGACTGGACATTAACCCTTTCCTCCATAAATGCGCCTTTCTACGCCTCTGTAATAATCACTTCTTGAAACCATTGTGATAAATAGAGCATTTGCTCTTATAGGAGCAAATGCTCTATTTATCACAATGGTTTCAAACTACAAAATTCTAATGGTTTCCTTTTCTCTAGTTAATTGCTCCCTTTGGGTAGATTCATTCAAAGAGGTTGGGTCTAAAAAATAGCCTCTGGAGGAAAGGGTTAATTACCTAAGCTAACCCTTACCCATGCAGTTCTATGTTTATTCCTAATTTCAATACATACTGAATATTCATGGACAATATAGTTATAACGAAATATGTAAGGTGGAACATTGTAGCCATTTTAGAAAGGAAAGAAATAGATATTTCAAATTCCACTAACAAACAGTCTCAGCAGACCCTGATCAGATGGCTCCTGTAGGAGCCGTCTGATCTGGGTCTACTCTGTTTGCAAATGTATGAAAACACGTTTATGAGGGAAAGGGTTATAGTATGAACCCTCTGAATACTAAATTTTCAAAGTGGAATGAGTCCTTCACAAAGAATCCTGTGTACATATTCCATTATAAAACTTCAGCTAATAAGAATTCATGATGTCATTATTTCTTACATGAATATTCAAGAGGAAGGGAAAGGGTTGAAGTTCTACAATAGGTGAAAATGAGCGTAATTATATGTGGGACATTGGATCTTTTAACTGTCATTGTGGTCAAAATTAACACTTTTCAAGGATAGCTCCTTTATTTCTCCACCAAATCCTATTCTGTGACCTCTCCTTAGAGTTGTCTCAAAGAGACAATTCTAAAGAGTGGTCACAGTATAGGGTTTGGTGGAGAATTGACAATTTTAGTATTTTGGTTTGCATATCTCTGTAGCTCTGAATATGCATATAAGAAATAATGACATCTGATTATGAATATTAATCAGATGTACAGAAAGTTTTGGCCATGTCAGAAACTGTAGAATCAGATTTATTATAATTCCATAACCAAACAACAGAAAGTGCAGTAGAACCTGCCTTAAGCAACCATTTATTTATTGAACATATACATCTTAAAAAGCAGGTGGTTGCTTGGAGCTTTCTGTATCACTTTTGTCCTGCATTAATTTTAAAATACATTTCTCCTTCTTTACCCATGCCCTGTTCTATAATTACATATATCTTCACTGTGTACAAGTATTGCGCTGTGCAATCACTGCTGTGGAGTGCACTGGTTGCACAATCAACTTGTAAATAGTGCAGACCCTGATGAGACAGCTCCTGCAGGAGCTGTCTCATCTGGGTCTTCACTATTTACATGTAGGTATATTGACACGAATAGCAAGAGAAGGGTTAAACAAATGTGTGAAAAGGTGTTTATATGGGGGAAACGGTTAATGACACTGTAAATTTCATGTATTAATTGCCAGTATCAAAAATTCATATAATGAATATTCATGATGTCAATAATATTTCTTACATGAATATTTATGTAAAAGGTTAATACAGGATGAAAACAACACCTTTCAACGCCTTTGCAAACGGAGTCAACCGAGATCAAATGGCTCCTATAGAAGCCTTCTGATCAGGGTCTGCTCTGTTTGCTTAAGAAATAATATAGCTGTGATACTAGTTCCTGCCATGGCCAAAGATTGCTGTGTCAGTGTGCCATTATAAAAATTAATTTTAATTAATATTCATGATGTCATTATTTCTTACATGAATATACATGGAGTAAAGGGTTAAATACCTTGAAAACAAGAATATTTTAAGTGACCGCTTTAATGATGTTAACCCATTACCTCATAGGCTAGCCATTACCTCATAGGCTATTTTTAGATACAACCTCTTTGAATAAATCTACCGAAAAAGAGAAATAACTAGAGAAAAGGAAAATTTTAGAATTTTGTAATTTGAAACCATTGTGATAAATAGAGCCTTTGCTCCTATAGGAGCAAAGACTCTATTTATCACAATAGTTTCAACAGGTGACTTTTGCAGAGGCGTCAAAAGGCGTCAATATGAGGGAATGGGTTGAACTTATTGTAATACATGTACATGTAATGTATCCTGTTTCTTTTAGGTTGAGATTCAAACACTATTTGTTTTTACTATTTAACTTGTTTTCTTTCTTTTCAGGTTTTATTCACTTGGAGTTAACTATCATACAACAGAAAAAAAAGGAGATCCTGGACTCAATGTGATGTGATTCATATGCGCCATTAGAATTGTAGGCGTTATCTGGGTCTAGTGCTTTTAAAAGGATGATATATTTGGAGCTCCTATCTAAATATTTCACAATTGTAAAGCAGGGGGATGTTTGCCACACAGTTGATGTCTCATATGACTGGATATCAGTGATTGTTTGAATTTGAAGATATACGGCAGAGTGTTCCAATTCACTCCATAGTATTATTATATTCTTGATATTGTGATGAAGCCAAATGACTGGGAAGGTGGTTTAATTATACAGTAATATGATTCAAATAGTATATCAAACAAATCTGAAAATAAAAATGGTGATTACAGATGATTATGATTTTACAATTGTGAATACAAGACATAAACTATAGGGTGTGAATATGGAGGCAAAGTTTGGGGTACAGCTCAAATCCAAAGATGATCCAGGTCAGAGGGGAAGGTCAGGGAGCCCAGGGGCAACCAAGACCCCTGGGTCTGGAAAACGAACAGAACTTAAAACAAAACCTGTGTCAGATTTGAAGGCAATGTTTGATAAGGGTGATGGGGAACAATCCAGTAAAGCTTTTAAGGAGCTAGGAACCACCTATGGAAAGAACAAAACAACTACTACTACAACAGCAACAAGTAAATTTACACAACAATCTGCAACAGAGGTGACAAAAAATAATGTCGTAACAACAAAAGAAAAGGTAACTCTGTCATCCAAAACTGTTACTAAAACCAAAAGTAATGATCTGGAGAAAGATGATATAGAAGCATTTGAAGCTTTAAGAGTTAAATTGAAGAAAACGGGTTTAAGTACTTTAGATGATGAAAAGGAACCTGCTAAAGCTACTGTTGCTGTTGCAAAAACTTACAACGGTGGTGTTGCATATAAGGCTTCAGTTGAGACAAAGAAAGTTTCAAAGTTTGGACAAGATGAAGAAGATGATAAAGCAGAAGTGTCTCGAGGTAATGTAGCTTCCATTCTTTCTTTTGGACTAACAAAGTTACGAACAAGGCCAGGAAGTTTCCAAAAAGAGGAAAATTTGTCCCGCAGTAATTCCATAGATGAGGATATCCAGAAATCTTCAAGCTCCTCAAGGCCAGAATCCCCTAGATCAGTGTCCCCAACATTAAAAGAATTGACCAAGGATAGTAAATACATTCCAGGTGCTCCAAAGGGATGGAAAGGGAAAGCAGAGGCAAATAGTGGAAGGTCATCACCATCTCTTCAAGCAGCTGGAAAGTTCAGTGAAAGTTCAGTAGGAAAGTTAAAACAAGAAAGTTCAGTTTCTAAGCTTCAAGGTTTTCGATCTGTGAGTCCAGTAGGGTCAAAAAATTCCAGTGATGACTCATCTTCTAGCTCTAATGTAAGCCCTAGGGGTTATAAACCCATAAATACTGCTCTAAGTCCAAGAAAAGAAGGTAATAGAAAGACAGATATTAATGAGAATATTAGAAAATTTGAGGACAAAAAATCAAATAATAATGTATTAAAAGGTAAACAAGAGGGTACTAGTAAAGTAGGGGCCAAAGAATCAACAGTTCCAAATTGGAGAAGTAAGGTTGATACTGCTCAGCAAAAACCAAAACTAACTGCAGTAGAAAAGCTTGCTCTAGACAAGGATAAAACTAAAGCAAACAGTGTGTCAGCATCCCTAAGCAGCGATTCAGACAAAGGAAGAAGGTCACCAAAGGTCAAAGGTGACTTTAAGTGGGTAGAAAAGGGCAGAATGTCATTAGATGACGTCAAAAATCAGTCGTCAGAAAGAGACCAGATTCACAGGCCCCTTAGTAGAGCATCCAGTTCAGGGTCTAATTCATCTTCGACTAGAGATTCTGCCACCATTTCAAAACTTACTGAAAGGTTTACATCACCTGAATCTGGTAGTCCAAAGTCAGCTAAAGATTTGGATCAACGGAAGAAAATGGCTGTATCTAAGAAACTGAGCAGTGGTAAATTCCAAGACCTTAAGAAAGGGTTTGAAGGCAAACCTGATGCAAATGCTGTATCTCCAAAATTAGACAGAAAACCAAAATTGGAAATAAAATCAAAGAAAATTTTGGAAAGAAAGCAGTCATTTGAAGGTGGGGAGGTATTTAAGAAGAAATTTGAGAAACAGGAGGTAGTTGTGTCACCTAGAGACAAGGGTAAGGTGTTAGAAACAGTTAAATCATTAAATGAGCTGGATGCCAAAGCAAAGGCTGAGCCTTCAATTTTCAGGAGGACAAGGTCACTGCCATCTGATAGTCTGGAGGATGATTCCTCAGCAGATTATTACCAGGATATTGATCAGCCTCAACACGATGATGCTTCTAATGAAGGAGATATCAGTAGTGAATCTGACCTGCTGTATGAAGAAATTCCAGGATTTCCTCTAGCTCAAATAGGTAGGTGTCACCATATCTCTGAGTAACATTGTCTCGCCAATAGAACCGGTCTTATGCAGCCATCAAAATGAGGTGTAATTATGGGTCTGTAAGGCAGGTGGCTCCTATAGGAGTTTTCTGTATTACTTTTGCTCTGCATTCACCCTTTCCTTCATATAAAGCCTTTTCACTCCTTTTACTTTGTTTGCCTATGAAATTATAAGAAATCTGACTCTACCTTTTCAAACAAAGGCGTAGAAAAGCGTATTTATGTAGTAAAAGGTAAGATAAAATTAACCCTTCTCTTGCTGAATTTTAAAATACAGTTCTCCTTCTTTACCCATGCCCTGTTGTATAATTACATATATCTTCACTGTGTACAAGTATTTCGCTGTGCAATCACTGCTGTGGAGTGCACTGGTTGTACAATCAACTTGTAAATAGTGCAGACCCTGATGAGATAGCTCCTCCAGGAGCTGTCTCATCTGGGTCTTCACTATTTACAGGTAGGTATATTGACGCGAATAGCAAGCGAAGGGTTAAACAGATGGAATAGCATTTAGTGTAGACCCTGGTCAAACTGATCCAGATGTTGTAATTCATTTTCTGTTTTCATTGCCAAATTCCTGTATTCAAGCAAAAACGCATTGCCATCACAGGGTGTTATATTTATCCACAAAGTATACAGTAAAACCTCTCTATAACGGCCACTAAATTGCGTTAATTAGTTGGTATTTAGGGCAGGTGGTTGCTTAAAGCAAGATGAAAGTAAAACAGAACGCTCCTATAGGAGTGTTCTGTTTTACTTTTACCTTGCTTTAAGCAGCCACCTGCCTTTAACACAAAATACTTGATATATTTTAGTGGCAGTTATAGAGAGGTTTTATTGTATATACATTTTCAATCTATGTACTGTTTTTATTATAAAACTTCCAATATCAATTTCATTGTGCAAGGATAACAACAATAGCTACTGCAACAGTTGTATTTCACACTTCATTGACAGTTAAGACATTTACTATGATTATTTATTTATGTCTTAATTGTTCTGCATATCTTATGGATGTTTGTTATGACTTTTGAACAAAAGTTGTTGAGTGGATTACCTCTTTAATCCATGTAACAAATAATGTATATATATTTATTCTTTATTTAACCCATTCCTGTATAGGCTATTTTTAGATCCAACCTCTTTGAACAAAATCTACCGAAAAGGAGCATTTACTACTAAAAAGGAAAATTTTAGAATTGTGTAGTGTTGAAACCATTGTGATAAATACAGCATTTGCTCCTATAGGAGCAAATGCTCTATTTATAACAATGGTTTCACAAAGTGACTTTTACAGAGGCATCAAAAGGCGTCAGTATGCGGGAATTGGTTAAGTCTCTTCATGGTACCAATCATACAAAGTCATCATTATGTCTATAAATAAACCATGCCATTCATATATGAATTACAAGAGACTATACAATCATATAATGTGTGTATTAACCCTTCCCCTGTTTTTTAGCTCACCTGGCACAAAGTGCCAAGGTGAGCTATTGGGATGATCCTATGTCCGGCGTCGTGTGTATGTGCGTCATGCGTACGTGCGGGCGTCAACAATTTACTTAAACATCTTCTTCTCTGGAACAACAAAGCCAAGAGCTTTGATATTTGGTATGTAGTATGATGTAATGGTCTTCTACAAAGATTGTTCAAATTATGTCCCCCGGGCCAAAAATGGCCCCGCCCTAGGGCTTATCAGTTTTTCATAGGAAAATCTTTAAAAATCTTCTTCTCTGAAACTGTAAGGCATAGACCTTTGATATTTGGTATGTAGCATCATCTAATGGTCCTCTACTAAGATTGTTCAAATTATGACCCCTGGGCCAAAAATCGCCCCGCCCCGGGGCTTATCAGTTTTTCATAGGAAAATCTTTAAAAATCTTCTTCTCTGAAAATGTAAGGCATAGACCTTTGGTATTTGGTATGTAGCATCATCTAATGGTCCTCTACTAAGATTGTTCAAATTATGACCCCCAGGACAAAAATGGCCCCGCCCCGGGGCTTATCAGTTTTTCATAGGAAAATATTTAAAAAAAATTCTTCTTTGAAACTGTAAGGCATAGACCTTTGGTATTTGTAATGTAGCATCATCTAATGGTCCTCTACTACGATTGTTCAAATTATGACCCCTGGGCCAAAAATGGCCCCGCCCCTGGGCTTATCAGTTTTTCATAGGAAAATCTTTAAAAATCTTCTACTCTAAAATTATAAGGTATAGACCTTTGATATTTGGTATGTAGCATTATTTAATGGTCCTCTACCAAGATGAATCAAATTATGATACCCGGACCAAAAATGGCCCCGCCCAAGGGCTTATCAGTTTTTCATAGGAAAATCTTTAAAAATCTTCTCCTCCAAAACTGTAAGGTCTAGACCCTTGATATTTGGTATGTAGGATCATCTAATGGTTTTCTACCAAGATTATTCAAATTTAATACCCCTGGGTCAAAAATGGCCCCGCCCTGGGGCTTATCAGTTTTTCATATGAAAATCTTTAAGAATCTTCTTCTCCAAAACTGTAAGGCCGAGACCTTTAATACTTTGTATGTACATGTAGCGTTATCTAATAGTTTTCTACCAAGATTGTTCAAATTATGTCCCCTGGGTTGAAAATGGCCCCGCCCCCGGGCATATCAGTTTTTCATAGGAAAGTCTTAAAAAATCTTCTTCTCTTAAAAATCTTTTAAAGTCTTCTCTGAAATTGTAAGGCATAGACCTTAGATATTCTGTATGTTGCATTATCTAATAGTCCTCTACCAAGATTGTTCAAATTATGACCCCCGGATCAAAAATGGCCCCGCCCTGGGGCTTTACAGTTTTTCATAGGAAAATCTTAAAAAAATCTTCTCCTCCAAATCTGTAAGGTCTTAGACCCTTTATATTTAGTATTTAGCATCATCTAATGGTTTTCTACCAAGATTTTTCAAATTATGCAATCTGTCATTGAAATCATAAATCTGTTACGAACAGGGGGGCGATTAAGGGCCATCATGGCCCTCTTGTTCTAAATTTTATTACATACTGAATATTCATGAACAAAATAGTTATAATCAAATATTGAAGGTGGAACTTTGTAGCCATTTTAGAAAGTAAAGTAGTAGATCTTTAAAATTTGATTAGCAAACAGAGCATGCAGACCCTGATTAGGTTGCTCTATAGGAGATGTCTGATCTGGGTCTACTCTAGATCTGTTTGCAAATGCGTAAAACGGCATTTATACCAAGGCCAGGGTTTATGTTATTTAGCTTTACATTTATAATTGCATATGAACAAAAATGTTTTGGCCTTTTTAAAATTAGAATCAGATTTATATTATTTCATAAGCAAATAAAGCAGACCCTGATCAGACAGCTCCTATAGGAGTCCATTGATATGGGTCTACTCTGTTTGCAAAGGTATTAGTAAGCATAGCTATGGAGTAAAGAGTTAAAACTTAAAAGCATTTGAATCTAGAAATATGATACAAAATGTAGTAAGCTGCAAAGTTGTTACATTCATTAACCCATTCCTCCATATGCTATTTTTAGACCCAAAAAATCAATCAACCAAAAAGAGCATTTACTAGAGAAAAGGAACATGTTAGAACTGTGTAGTACTGTAACCATTGTGATAAATAGAGCATTTGCTCCTATGGAGCAAATGCTCTATTTATCACAATGGTTTCAAAAAGTGACTAATACAGAGGCGTAGAAAGGCGTATTTATGGATGAAAGGGTTAACCCTTTATTCATGAATAACCCATGCATATGCCTTTAATCTCTATGCAAACAGAGTAGACCCATATCAGATCCAATTTTAAAAAGTCATCTATTTTATATTCATAATGTCAAAACTCATTACTTCTTACATGAATATTCAAAGAGTAGTGGGTTAAAACAAATATTGTAAGACATTGCCAAAGATTAGATGCTCGTCTTGAAGGATATAGCTGTATCTAGAGGATGCTCCTCTTGAAGGATGTATAGCTGTATCTAGAGGATGAGATAGGATCAGAATTGATACTTATTTTTCTGTCAAAAGCGAATGTGTACACAACTTAATCCATTTACTCAAGGAATATTCATGTAAGAAATATTTAATTACGTTGATTTTTATAGTGGCATTTAAACACAGAAATTTGTTCATGGCAGAAACTGTAGAATCAGGCCTACCGGTATATTGTTCCATAAGCAAACAGAGTAGACCTTGATCAGATGGCTTCTAGGAGCTGTCTGATCGGGGTCTCCACTGTTTGGGAAGGCATATATATGGAGTAAAGGGTTAAGAGAACCAATGTGTCAAATAGTTTTGATCCTCAGATCAGACATGTAACCAACCTGTGTCTGAACTCAGAACTCGCCTGTAGTGTTAACCCTTATATAGGTTAGACTGCATTATGACAAGTCTTCATGAAATAGACTGCGCAGAGCATCAGCGAAGCCAGTCTATTTCATGAAAGACTTGTCATTGGCAGTCTAACCGATTTAAACCGCTGTTTGATTTTGGCGGCAATAATCCAGTCTTCACGAAAAAGGAAAAACTGAATAACCAACTCTGATTGGCCAACGCCACAGAATTTTCGAAAACTGCCGCTTAATACTTTATAGAGATGGCATTTAACACCTATGTAAACACAGTATACTCAGATCAGACCGCTACTAGAAGTCATCTGATCAGGGTCCACTGTGTATATTTCTTACATGAATATTCATGAAGTATAGGGTTAAAGGAGATAATTGTAATGCATATATTATGATCTCATTTCAGAACGTTCACCCAACAAAGAAAGGAGAGCCACCGCTTTCAGGAAAAGGTAATTATCAAACTCCTCTAGGAGCCCACAGATCTAGGTCTACACTGTTTGCCAGTACACATACATGTTTGTCCCGTATTCAAAGAGTTTATCCTTTACCTGATGAATATTCTGGGAAGAAATTATTGACGTCATCAGTATATAATTATATTAGCTGACTTTTATAATGGTACGTGTATATAAACACAGGACTACAATAACAGAAACTATATAATCAGGGTCCATGCTTATAAAGCTTTTTTAGTTCAGTCTGAGTTCGCTCTCAAGCTTTGGATTGGTCAGATTTGAGCCAAAGGCAGGCTCAAATCTGACCAATCAAAAGCTTGAGAACGAACTCAGACTCAACTAAAAGTTTTATAAGCATGGATACAGATCTATATGCATGTAAGCCCCATAAGCAAACAGAGCAGACCCTGATCAGGCACATTCTACAGGAGCCACCTGGTTTGGGTCTACTCTGTTTGCAAAGGTGCAGAAAGAGGTTCGTATGAGATAAAGTGCTAACCCTTTAAAAATCAAAGCGTTGTAGACGCTGCAGTATTCTTTGCATGACATCAATCTGATATCGAATAAGTTCGCTTTGGTATGGACTTGTGTATCTATAAGGGAAGGCATTAACACTCTATCCAGTTGATAATACAGTTGCAGCTGACACTTCAGCCGTTTCCCACTGATGCTTATTATCACACTGACCACTCGCAGTTATAGGCGGGATTACCTAATTGCTTGCATAAGGTCATCCAATGCGCGCTTCTTTATTCATTGAGTATTTTCGTTCATGTTATGATCACGTGAATTCTTCATGTGACTGATATTTGTATATCCGTGCGTCCTTTTTACACATTGCTATATTTTGTCGGCTTTGTTGATTTTTGCACATACTAAGCCGAAGCTTGTGTTACGAGGCATTTTCATGTCAGATATAGTATACCACGATTGGTTCCGGATGCCACTTTATTGAACACCCTTTGTATCCATCGAATGCAGGTCAGTAAATTGCACTATCAGGCCGGCGAGGGTACCATGGGTTAGGCTGTGGAACGCCACCTTTGTATTCTATTGCTTTGCAAAGAATACAAAAATACTCCATGAAAAATTCATATGAGAAAAAATGTTGTCATGAATATTAAGTAGATAATTATACATTGACACAGAAATTTTGGGCCATGGCAGAAAGTGTAGAATTATATCTATGTTATATCATAAGCAAACACAGCAGACCGTCCTACAGGAGTCGTCTCAGATCTGGGTCTACTCTGTTTGTACAGGTGTAGAAAGGTCTATTTATAGAGTTGAGGGGTAAGCGTCCTCTTTATGGTTCTTCACTGGCTGTAATTGCCGGATAACTCATTTCAGGAAATGTTGATTTATGTGCAGCCAGTTAACATCCTTTCTAGTCCAAGCCACGTTTGTGAGACTTAGTGTTTATTTTTACACGGTCCTTTCATTGAATTGTTACGGGCTAGACATTCATTATCAAAATACCTGTCACTGATTTTGTGTTTGGTCACCTGTCCTTAGATGTTTAACTGATTGAACATTGTGATAACTGCCAACTGTATTGTATCCCATAATAACTGAATGTTGACCATACCAACCTCAAACCACACTGGAATTTACCCTAACTGCCCTAAGTATTCATCCAGAGCTGCAGATAAAGATTCATGTACTAAAACCGTCATTTCTCAACCAAACCCTATACTGTGACCACTCTTTAGAATTGTCTCAAAGAGACGATTCTAAAGAGTGGTGACACAGTATAGGTTTGGGGGAGAAATAAAGGAGCTATGTTATTTACGCATGTTATTCTGGACCCCTGTTCCTTTGCAAAGCTAAATTACAGTGGAATCTGTCTTAACCCTTCGCTCGCTGAATTTTGAAATACATTTCTCCTTCTTTACCCATGCCCTGTTGTATAATTACATATACCTTCACTATGTACAAGTATTTCGCTGTGCAATCACTGCTGTGGAGTGCACTGGTTGCACAATCAGCTTGTAAATAGTGCAGACCATGATGAGACAGCTCCTGCAGGAGCTGTCTCATCTGGGTCTTCACTATTTACAGGTACATATATTGACACGAATAGCAAGCGAAGGGTTAAGCAGCCATCAAAAAGTGATCTAATTATGGGTCTGTAAGGCTGGTGGCAGCTTAATGCAGGCCAAAAGTAATGCAAGAGCTCCTATAGGAAGTTTCTGCATTACTTTTGACCTGCCTTAAGCAACCACCCACATTTTAGCACTCTTATGTCCAATAAATGAATGGCCGCTCAAGACAGGGTCTACTGTATTCATTTTAACACCATTTTGATAACTTTAATTAGATTGACATAGTATAAAAAGTGTAGACCCTGAGTGCTCAAATGACTCCTTCAGGACCCGTTTGATCTAGGTCTGATTTATTTGCCTAAGTTTGTAAATTTCAATACTTATGGTAATTAGCTGTTATGAGGGGACCCTTTTGATGCAGAATTTCCTGTATTTTGTAGAATAATAATTATTGATCTACCAGTTTTCATGAGCTTTTTGTACTGATATTTCTGGTAATGCTATTAATATCCATAACTCTTTACTTGGCAGTCCCTCCTTTTTGCACCTTTGGTGACAGAGTAGACCCAATTTACACAGACTCACCATGTAGGAGCTGTCTGACCAGAGTCTGTTCTGTTTGCTTATGGAATAATAAAGATCAGATTTAACCCTTCTCTTGCTATTCACGTCAATATACCTACCTGTAAATAGTGAAGACCCAGATGAGACAGCTCCTGCAGGAGCTGTCTCATCAGGGTATGCACTATTTACAAGTTGATTGTGCAACCAGTGCACTCCACAGCAGTGATTGCACAACGAAATACTTGTACACAGTGAAGATATATGTAATTATACAACAGGGCATGGGTAAAGAAGGAGAAATGTATTTTAAAATTCAGCAAGAGAAGGGTTAACAGTTTCTTCATTGGTCGAAAAATGGTATGCCATTCTAAAAATTCAGCATATCAGTATTCATAAAGTCATTACTTCCTATATGAATATTCATCAGATAAATGGTTGAGTGTACGTAATGGATCAGATAATGTAAAATAAAAAATTACACGGCCCTTGGCAAATCTTTTTGTTGAAGGTCATAATTGTTTTATATTTGGAAGTAGGTTGACTCGCTATAGACATTTAATAGGTTTAACCCTTTCCCTGTTCTATATTTAATCCATTTTTCAATACCTACTGAATATTCATTAACAAAATAGTTATAAACAAATATGGAAGGTGGAACATTGTAGACATTTTAGAAAGCAAAGAAACAGATCTATCAAATTCAATTAGCAAACAGAGCAGACCCTGATCAGACGGCTCCTCTAGTAGCCGTCTGATCTGGGTCTACTCTGTTTGCCAATGCGTGAAAACACGTTTATATGAGGGAAAGGGTTAAATGTTTCGTGTGTGTTTGTGCCTTTTTTTCCCCATTATGCATGGCTCCTTGGCTATATTCTTGAAATGGTTTGACTATTGTTATATAAGAGCCGCCCTATGACAAATCCAGTCTTAACCCTTTCCTTCATGAATATTCATGTAAGAAATAATGTCATTATGAATATGAAATGGATGAATTGTTGTAACAGCACTATGGACATGGAAAATTTTGGCCATGGCATAAACTATCGAATCATATCTATATTATGTCATAAGCAAACAGAGCAGACACTGATCAGCCGTCTGATCTAGGTCTACTCTGTTTGTGTAGGCATAGAAAGACGTAAAGGGTTTAATGATAGATTGACAGTGTATACCAAGAATAACTCATTGTATGATCTACACAGCATTTTGATCATTGGTGATACTTTTTGATATGCTACATATAAAATTAATGTAGATACTGGTGTGTGTCTAACAGTGCAGATCCAGATCAGTGGGTCTTCAATGTTTGAATGTCACTAAGGCTGTTTTTGTCATTGCATTTGTAACAGAGTAGACCAAGATCAGAAAACTCCTATAGGAGCTGTCTGGTCAGGGTCTGCTCTGTTTGCTTATCTGATAGCAAATCTGACTCTTATAGATCTGACTCTACAGTTTCTACCAATACCAAAACATCCTGTGTACCATTATAAAACTTCAGCTAATAATATTCATTATGTCAATATTTCTTATATATGAATATTCAATAAAGAAAGGGTTTAGTCTGCTTGTATAAATAGTTATACATTTATGACGCTTATATCTCTTAAAATTGACCTTAACCCATCCCTCCATAGGCTATTTTTTTTTACTCAACCTCTTTGAATGAATCTATCCAAAAGGAGCATAGTAAAATTTTAGAATTTTGTAGTTTGAAACATTGTGATAAATAGATCACTTGTTCCTATAGGAGCAAATGCTCTATTTATCACAATGGTTTCAAGAAGTGGTTATTACAGAGGCGTAGAAAGGCGTATTTATGGAGGAGAGGGTTAAACTCTCTGTAGTTTGGTATAAAGCTTCCAATGTTTCAAAGAAAATTTCCGTCATTATATCAAGTTCAGTCTCAGGATGTGTAGAAAGTGATGAAGTTGACATCAAAGTTTTACGGATAGATGCGTTTTCACAGGTTTGTCATTGTTTATCAAAACATACAGAAATCACACATCACACAAACATTATTGAAACTTTATGCAAACTTCTGCCAGTGTCAAGGTGACTAACACTTAAAATCATTATGAAATAATTTAGATCCGTTTCAACCATAGTTCAAAATTCCCATTTTTCGTGATATCTTTATATTATACTGTAAGCAGACCCTGATCTACACCCTGATCTGGGTCTACTCTGTTTGCAAAGATGTGAATTAAAGGCATCTCTATCAAGTAAAGAGTTTAAATTGTTGCCCAAATAATGTAATTTGGAATAGGTCTATTAAATTTTCTTTTGTCAAATGTTATGACCCATTGTTTACAAGGCTGAACTATAAACAATGGCCATAAATGGGGAGTGTTTAGCCTTTAGCATGCTAAATAAACAGATTCCTTCTGAACTGATTGTCCATTCAAATTCTCAATGTAGAAATTCCTTTCATGTCTTTTGAGAATCAATTCTAGAATATCAAATACTTTTTATTCTAATGTGATAACTGTTTTGCTAAAGTTATCACGAACTTGGACTGACCCGGCTAAAATTAATTTAACCTTAACCTGTTACCTGATGAATATTTATTAACCCCTTCAATGCTGAGTGGGACAGTCCATCATTGTTTGTTGATAGAGTTCATACAGTGTGAAAGGTTAAAAATTGTGTGTGGATTTGTATGACAAACGGTGTAGACCCAAATCAGAGGGCGCCTCTAGGAGCCCTCTGATCTGGGTCTTCACTGTTTGCAAGTAACAGTGCACTCATTTCCTACATTCAATTTAGAAATAATCATTAACCCTTCACTTGCTATTCACCTTAATATACCTACCTGTAAATAGTGAAGACCCAGATGAGACAGGGTCTGCACTATTTACAAGTTGGTTGTGCAACCAGTGCACTCCACAGCAGTGATTGCACAGCGAAATACGTGTACACAGTGAAGATATATGTAATTATACAACAGGACATGGGTAAAGAAGGAGAAATGTATTTTAAAATTCAGCAAGAGAAGGGTTAATAAATGTAGGAATATCTATTGGCTGAATTTTTATAATGGCATATGAACACAGGAAGTTTTGACCATTACAAAAACCGTAGAATCAGATCTATATCATTCCGGAAGCAAACAGAGCAGACTCTGAACAGATGGCTCCTGTTGGATCAGTCTGATCTGATCTACTCTGTTTGCAATGCTGTTAAAAGGCATGCCTGTCAGGTAAATGGTTGAAGAAGACAGAATCACAAACAAACAGGATCACTCAATGCTGTAATATACAAGATTGAAGGAACAAATATTATTAATGAGAAACAAAAGATATAAACAATGTTTGACATGTTAAATATTGTTAGATCTACATGTATTGATTATTTTTGTGCCTCAGAGACTATTGTACTTCAGTCTTGCACAGAGCCTTTCAATATCCAGGTCATGTGATGTCTCTTCTATTTATGATAGGATATATATGGATATATACCTGATAAATATACATCCTCTGGTCAATCAGTTTCATATTATC
Source organism: Azorinus chamasolen (assembly GCA_963576725.1). Taxonomy (NCBI): domain Eukaryota; kingdom Metazoa; phylum Mollusca; class Bivalvia; order Cardiida; family Solecurtidae; genus Azorinus; species Azorinus chamasolen. The sequence goes on from OY755249.1 coordinate 54,460,151, forward strand.
TACATTAAGTATCCAAGTGATTGTTTGTTTCAATGGATATTGTGAGTGAGAGTCAAAAACTGGATAGCTGCAAAGGGTAAGCTTATAGAAAACTGCCTTAACCCATTACCTCATAGGCTAATTTTTATAAGACACAGTCTCTTTGAACAAATCTACCGAAAAGGAGCATTAACTATTGAAAAGGAAAATTTTAGAATTTTGTTGTTTGAAACCATTGTGATAAATAGGAGCAAATGCTCTATTTATCACAATGGTTTCACAAAGTGACTTTTACAGAGTCGTCAAAAGTTGTCAATATGAGGGAATGGGTTAACCCTTTCCTCCATAAATACGCCTTTCTACGCCTGGCTGTAATAGTCATTTCTTGAAATCATTGTGATAAATCGGTGCTACTAAACAGAGTCTGGTAGAGTACGGTAGAGTCTGGTAGAGTCCGGTAGAGTCTGGATGTATTTTAAGAAGATCAAATGCAATTTAAAGATTATAATGCTGTTATATAACATTATTTAGTATGTTTGAAGCTATAGTAATTAATATCCATTAAAAATGATCGTATATTAGCTTGAAAACTGCCGGTAAATATTACCGGGTCACGCGGTAATGGCCGCCCTACGTCGGATAGAGTCTGGTGTTGTTTTAGAAGCCCTATTGGTATTAAACTTCCATATTTCTTATCCAAAAACAATCTATATACATTTATAAATGGTTTTATTACAATTTCAAAGTCAGTATAAACTTGATATGTCTGGTGTAATACATTATAGTTTGCCCTTTTTCAGACTGGAGAAACGTCGGTGGGAAATGAAGAGTGGGTAGATGAAAAAGGAAGTTTTAGGCCAACAGTTGCAAGATATAGCGAATTAATGTATTAATAACAATGTTATTATAATAAAATCACTTATTAACGTATGTAAAATGTTTTCTGATAAAAAGGGGGAATTTTAATACCATATAGACTTCTAAAACTACAACAGACTCTATCCGACGTAGGTCGGCCATTACCGTGTGACCCCGGTAATATTTAAAGGGAGTTTTCAAGCTAGTATATGATCATTTATTAACGGATGTTAATTACTACTGCTGCAAACATACAAAATAGTGCTATATAACAGCATTATAATATTTAAATTACACTTAAACTTCTAAAAAGGCCTCCAGACTCTACCGGACTCTACCAGACTCTACCGGACTCTACCGGACTCTGTTTAGTAGCACCCGTGATAAATAGAGTATTTGCTCCATAGGAGCAAATACTCTATTTATTACAATGGTTTCTATACTACTAAACAATTATAAAATTATCATTTTCTCTAGTAAATGTTCCTTTTCGGTAAATAAATTCATTCAAAGAGGTTGGGTCTAAAAATAGCATATGGAGGAAAGGGTTAAAATTCTTTACTTCATGAACATTCATGTCAGAATAATAGCCTCATGAATATTGATCAGATGAAGATTTGTAATGGCATGATATGAACACAGGAATTTTGGCTATTGCAGAAACTGTAGAATCAGATCTATATTATTCCATAAGCAATCAGAGCAGACCCTGATCAGACAGCTTATTATAAGGAACCATCTGGTCTGGGTCTTCTCTGTTTGTAAAGATACTAAAGGGATCTTCTATCAGTGAATGGGTTAAAGACTGCATTGAGGTCACATACTTTAACCCTTTCCCTGTTCTATGTTTATTTCATATTTTGGTATCTACTGAATATTCATGGACAGAATGTAGCCATTTTAGAAATTGAAGAAACACATCTTTCAAACTCCATTAGCAAACAGAGCAAACCCTGATCTATATAATAAGTAAAAGGTATTCAACTCCGGCTGAAATCTGCTAGAAAATCAATGGGTTCATTCACTGTGATCGTCCTTGAAAGCTTATTTGACCACCGATTTCCATAAACTGTGTCTTATTCATCAAAGAAATCATCACTCTTGATGAGCAGTCATCTATTATTTCTCAGAATATTAACACGCTTTTACGAGTCGCCAAAGTGACAACCAACCTCTCTAAGGACACAGGTTGACTCTGAGGTTCGAAATAGAAATACACTATAATTCAAGTCGAAACACCATATAACTGGTCAATTTAATATAAAGGCATTTCCCCGGTATCAGATATTTCATGATATTTCCTGTATTCACAATTTTTCAAATAATAATCTTCTAAAAATCTCTACAAGCTTGATATTGTAGTGATCGGCCTATATAAGGCATCTCCAACAGCCTTGCTGTTGGGTTGACCCTTTAGCGACGTGATTAGAGTGTCAGACTATTATCCAGGAGTCCGGGGTTCGAATCCCGGTAGAGGCCAGTAACTTTTCCTCCCTTAGAATTACTTCATTGGCGACGAGGATAATTCGGGTTGTATGCGGGGATGCATGTAAAGGCTTAGGATCATGCATGGGTATATGCATGGCTCCTAAAGGTTAAAAGGGAGGGGAGTGTAGTGATCGGCCTATATAAGGCATCTCCAATAGCCTTGCTGTTGGGTTAACCCTTTAGCGACGTGGTTAGAGTGTCAGACTATTATCCAGGAGTCCGGGGTTCGAATCCCGGTAGAGGCCAGTAACTTTTCCTCCCTTAGAATTACTTCAATATTGATATTGGTGAAAGTCACTACTTTCGGTTTTAAACCAAAAGTAAAGACAAGACAAACCGAAAGTAGTGAATAATTGCATAATCTGTAGACATAAGGCTTTGTTTTGATGCCAGGTCTTGAGGCGTAATTCTAATTCCTTTCAATTTTCATCTTCTTATAAATTTAATATTTATCCCAACTACTTGTTTATAGAGGAATTTTAGTGTACTAAGTCACCATTATTATTCATGGAGTAAAGGGTTAAAAATGACATTGAATTCAATTGCTGCAAGTATTACACCGGGTATATGAATATTTAAACTTTGTGCAAACAGAAGAGAAGCAGATTAGATGGCTCCTGTGGGAACCGTCTGATCAAGGTCTGCTCTGTTCTTATATGCATCATTATGTTTATTAGTTTTATTATAATTTCTATAACTATATTAAATTCTATAACTACATTCCGATTTCTGTAACTATTAAGCAATATATGCATTGTTTTAATTATCGCAATGTTGATAATGTTTTTTTTTCCAGTGTATTGCTATTGTAACCATGTTACTTACACGGTGTGCGGTAAAAATGCCACAGGTAAAAATGCCTTAGGTAAATATGCCATAGGTAAAAATGCCTTAGGTAAAAATGCCACAGGTAAAGTGGTAAAAATGCCTTAGGTAATAATGCCTTAGGTAAATATGCCATAGGTAAATATGCCACAGTTAAAAAAAAAATAATAATAACAAATATTTTTAAATTTATAAAAGGAAGACTGTATAGTTTGAAACAATATGTTGTAATATCATTTCATTATCAATTTTGGTCTAATTTTTTTTAAATAATTGTATGAAAAATCTTTTTTTTATTTTGGACCCAGACAAAATTTCCAAATATTTGTTATCAAATAATGTTTTTATATACCTCTGAAATTTTTTATAATAACAAATACATGTATTTTTAAATTTATATAAAGAAAACTGTATAATTTGAAAAAATATGTTGTACTATCATTTTATAATCAATTTTGGTGGTGTCTTTATAATTTTTTGTAAATAATTGTATGAAAATTATTTTTTTATTTGGACTCAGACAAAATTTCCAAATATTTGTTATTAAATAATGTTTTTATATACCTCTGGCATTTGAGGGAAGGTGTCTGGGTCAACTCTGTTTAAATAATTTATCGGAAAAATCATAAGAAACAGGTAGGTAAGATTTCAATATCTATCAAAATCCAGTAACAAACAGAGCAGATCCTGATCAGACTGCTCCTATATAATCTGGGTCTACTATTATAACAATTTATTTCAAAATATAGTTTTCCTTTTATAAATTCAAAAATATTTGTTATTAATTTATTTTTTTATAACTGTGGCATTTTTAAACAGAGTAGACCCAGACACCACCCGTCAAATGCCAGAAAATAATAATAAATACTTTTAATTTTATACTAAAATTGTTTAAGAAATGATATTATAGCATATATTTTCAAACTATACAGTTTTCCTTTTATAAATTTAAAAATATCTTCTTTTTTTTTTTTTAACTGTGGCATTTTTACCTATGGCATTTTTACCTAAGGCATTATTACCTAAGGCATTTTTACCTATGGCATATTTACCTAAGGCATTTTTACCTGTGGCATTTTTTACCTACATTCACTTACACATATTGAAATAAATAAATCTATCTATTTATTATTTAATAGTGAAAATAATGAAAATGTTTGGTACGCTACCTTTAATTATTTATACAGGTAAGGTCTCATTTTGCAGCACTTGCTAATTGGACCCAATTACCCTATAATAGGTGTGAATTTAGAAATGTGGGGAAAGTGAGAACAAATCATCATAACTTGTCACCTATTGAGACCAATTGTTATATTAAATGGCTGCCAAGCCATGTTTGATTGTTTGGAATCTACATGTTTTGTTTGGCGCTCAAGATGTAAATACCAATAGTACTAGTGGTGGACTAAGGGAATTGTAAAATTTAGGCAGATTAGTTCTGACTTTCTAAGTGAGAACACACTGTAAAACTTCTCTGTGACTAAAATTAAAATTAATAGATTACTAAGTGAATCTGAAGGATCTCAGTGACTTTGAATTATAAATCTATGTAACTTGGTGACATACAAAAACTCTTTGAAAAATCATTGTGTACTATTGTAAAGACTTTGTGAACAAGAAACTTGGAATTAAACGTTATAGAAAACAACTTTGGGGTCTGTAGTGACGGCTTATTCCCTTAAGAAATATGGTACGTCGCCACATCCGGTACGTTGTGCGTTTGCCGCGACCAACACCTGCGCATAATATTTGTGAGAGTCAAAAATTGGATAGCTGCAAAGGGTAAGCTTATAGAAAACTGCCTTAAAAATCTTTACTTCATAAATATTCATGTAAGAAATAAAAATGTCATGAATATTGATCAAATGAAGTTTTGTAATGGCATGATCTGAACACAGGTATTTTGGCTATGGCAGAAACTGTAGAATCAGATCTATATTATTCCATAAGCAATCAGAGCTGACCCTGATCAGATGGCTTATATAAGGAACCATCTGGTCTGGGTCTTCTCTGTTTGTAAAGATACTAAAGGGATCTTCTATCAGTGAATGGGTTAAAGACTGCATTGAGGTCACATACTTTAACCCATTCCCTCATATAAACGTGTTTTCACACATTTGCAAACAGAGTAGACCCAGATCAGACGGCTCTGTTTGCTAATAGAATTTGAAAGGTCTGTTTCTTTACTTTATAAAATGGCTACAATGTTCCACTTTCTATACTTCATTATAACTATTTTATCCATGAATATTCAGTAGGTGTTGAAATTTTGAATAAATATAGAACAGGGAAAGGGTTAACCCTCCCCCTGTTCTTTGTTTATTCCATATTTTAATATCTACTGAATATTCATGGACAAAATATATGTATCGAACAGTCTTCTTCAGCTGATTTCGAGACGACTCGGTACCAAACCAATTCGGTACCTGGACGACTCGGTACCTAGATGATTCGGCACCTAGACGATTCGGTACCTAGACGATTCGGCACCATATTAAAATTTGGTTTAACAGGCATTAAATAATTAGTTAAAAGAAAAAAATATGTAATTTATACGTCCTTAAATGAAATATTTTAAATATTCATTAAAAAATTAAGTTAATAGCACATTTGTCTCAAAAGAAAGTTCAGGATAAGATCAACTATATTTAAGCACTAGCATTGGCGTTGATCGGGTGCCAAATTAAGGCAAAATATTACCCGACGTGCAGTACCTGTACTTTTTGTAAAGTATTAAAACAACAAAAAAAATTAATGTAATTATCATCGGCATACGTACGATGGAATATCATGATTCCTGATTTAACATGTGTCATACAGTTTGAATACTGATCTTGGTCGAAACTGGTTGACAGTTTGATGTTTGAAGAACATGCATTTAAATAAACTAACAAATTTTGTAAAGGATAATATTCTATAAACATTTGATGGTATTTGTACAGATTTTTATGTCATAGTAATGATAGCTGTTATCACGATGACATCGGATATCGTAAGCGGTGTAGACCCAGATCAATACAGGATGAAGTTACATGCTTGCTGCTTTAATTCCGCGTAAACTGGGAATTGACTGAACTTTGTTATCAAAAATGTTATTATATTATAAAATGTTAGTTACAGTAATGATAGCTGTTATCACGATGACATCGGATATTGTAAGCGGTGTAGACCCAGATCAATACAGGATGAAGTTACATGCTAGCTGCTTTAATTCCGCGTAAACTGGGAATTGACTAAACTTTGTTATGAAAAATGTTATTATATTATATAATGTTAGTTATACTAATGATAGCTGTTATCACGATGACATCGGACATCGTAAGCAGTGTAGACCCAGATCAAACGGTCTAATAATATAGGTCGGGTTTGGGTGCAAACGTACTACTCATTAATAGATACTCAGTGTTGATAACTTCTGAAAGAAAGAAAATGATTTGCCTCTTAGTAAAAACAAATTGCCTAAATGTTACAACCGCATTTATATAGCGTGGATCCAGATTAGACATTGCGTTAACCCCTATTATTTTATTCTTATTTGAGCTGGATCCACTATGATGTGTTTAAACTAGGGATGGGAACGAATACCAAATTTATTATTCGAATATTCGGTCAAACTAGTATTCGAATATTCGGAAGAATTTGCGATCGTGTATCCAAAGTTCAAACATGTACTTCTCAGACTCTGAAAGATTGACACTCTTTTTGCGGATAGAACACGCTAGTTTTCGCTAGTTTTTCCACCTACGAAGGTTTTATTCCATTTGTCTTGTATCTAAAGGATAAACAGCTTTTGAATGTTGTGAAGCAGCGAACATTTTCGTCCAGTAGTAGATCTAACCCGTATGTTCGCTCAACCTTCAACGTTTATGTGTGAACTGCAATGTATGTAGAGCAGCCCCGGTTTCCGATAGTAGATTGAACAACATAAAGGTTGAAAAGGTGGAGAAATACATTTGTATCACAATCATTTTTAATCACGTTCATAATCACATTCATTGATAGAACCAGATCAAGGCACACATTCATTTCGAAGCGATACTCTTGACAACGGTGTTACTAGGCGGTTGCGTAATATTTGCATATCATAATATTTACAACTTATCAAACTTGTTTCAATCAAAATGACTCGGTGTCTGGTCAAAATATAGGGAAACATAGATCAAAGTGACAAACAGTGTGGATCCTGATAAGAAAGTCTTATGATCACGCTTACATCGTTAACAAGTCGAGGGCAAAAAGACTAATAGAATCAAGCATGTGTTTTGTTAAAGACATGTGGCTTCTATATCCGATGTTGGTCTGTTCCCAGTCGAGAACAAGCTTTAGCGAGTTTCAAACAGGAACAGACCAACACATGTATAGAAGCCATCGGCTTTAACAAAACCAGTGTTATATCATTTTTCTGGCTTAAATTCACCTTAAAACCAAGCAAATTAACGGACGTTGTAAAGTACTACTTTCCATTGTGTATTACGACTTCCGTTTCCAACAGCAACAGTAACATCGTACTATTTTAGCCTCACTTTGAAAATTACACAACAAGAAAACTTCCCTTGTATTGATTTCGCCTAATCGCGCGTATGAATACACAGGACAAGGGGTATTCCAGATAGGGATTTCTAGTACATGTGTACTTCTATATTTAGTAACTCGTGTTATCTAGTACATCTGAGAAGCGAGAAAATATGTGTTGATTGCACAGTGGTTTGGACTGTCGCGCATGGTTATCTTTAGGGGATTGATAAGGGATTAGGGGTCTTTAAACACCCCAATCAGCGGACCATCAAGTGGGCCATGTAATAGGTAAGATGCAATCACGTGTCAAATTATCAAATCTCTCCCAACTAATTAACACAGGGATTAGGGTCATAAATACCCAAATCGGCATACTATCCATCGGACCGCGTATTGGGAAAGAGATAGTCACGTGTCAAACTGTCAACTTTTGCCAGCTAATTAACACAGGTTGGCTTTTGAGGTGGAAGAATAAAGACGAGAGAAAAATTATGAATTTAATATTTTTTTTATTTTTTTTTCCGAATATTCGAATAGCAGTATTACTATTCGATATTCGGAACGGTATTCGAATATTCGACTATTCGTTCCCATCCCTAGTTTAAACTTTTACTATTATGTCGTGTTGTACTCGAATAAAACATTAATTTTACAAGAACAAGCGCAAACAATTAAAGTTGTTGACATATTAACACATCCCAACAGAAACACCTGTTCTTGTAGAACAGCTGTATGATTTGGAACAGGATCAGATGCGAGAGAATATGTGTGCTATCCATGGTACACGCTTTCAGAACAGGCAAACAGACTATGGGTATCTAATCAGACATGGATCCAGTTGAATCCACCTGAGCGGTTGAAAAGAGTGCAGAAGCTGAACATTGTGTTTTTTAAATACCGAACTCTCGGTACTTTGGGGGTTTTTTTCTACGTTTTTTCAAAATGTCTTATTTTTTACGTGTCCTATGATGCTTCACTGCGATGGGAACTTTGATTCCTACCATAAACTCACAACACACTTGCAATCAAAATTGATTGACACAGATCAATCAATTTTTTTGTACGGGTCAGACGAAGAGCAAGCTCAAGTGAATGCACTAGAGTAGATGTATGTTTTAGATGTATGTATGTGTACCTGTAAAGTAAAACCTCTCTGCTACGACCACTGCATGAGGCCAGAAAGCAAATAGCCCGGTCAAACCTTTATTTAATCTGCTAATACTCGTTGTAATTGAGAGGTTTTATTGTATGAACTGTATATAAGACCATATTTGTATGTGCTGACTGATTTTAACAATGTACTCCATAACTACGCATTTCTATGCCTTTGAAAACTGAGAAGACCCAGATCAGACAGCTCTAATATAGGAGTCTTCTGATCAGGATCTGCTATGTTTGCGTAAGATATAATATAGATGTGACTCTTCTGTTTCTAACAAACAATTTAGATGTCCATGTGATATTCTAATTTAATATTCATGACGTCAATGTTTCTTGAAATTTCATGGAAGAATGTGTGTAGACCCTTTAAGAAAAACTGCATATCTCTGACACGTGCCGCCGGTTATCAGCAATACATTAATCGGATTAGCACCTGCTGATTAGGTCCTCTCCTATAACGGCAGCGTTAAACTTTAACTGTCGCCACGTGTCGCAACCTATCAAATAAATTAACAATAACCTGCTTTTATCTTTTAACTATACTAACATTCTTTGCATCACCATTCACATGTACAGATTCATGATATTTTGGTTGTTTTAAGTCTGCACTAGTTTTACACCCATTTGTCTGGTCCGCACGAGTCCGGAGGATTTTTCCGTGGTCCACGCGGACTTTGACTGGTGTAAAACGTTGTACAGTAATAACAAAAATCTAGGCATTACCCCATTGTTTTTACTGTAAATGATAAAAATAGGTTTTAAAATACTATACCATACTTTTAACACATAAAATACCCCTCTTAAACCCATTTTTCATGGTCCGCGCGGTCCGGACGACTTTTGCACGCACCGAATCTAGGAGATGTGATCAAATTCGGCTTCCATCAAAGAAAGAAAGTATTATTGACCGGTAAAACCCCTAATTATTGACACCTACATGCTATATACCATTCATTGTGTCGGTAGTTCAACACACCAATTTACTCAATTAACTAATCTAGGCGGTGGGATCATAGTCGACTTCGACTGAATTTCGTCTTTATTAAAACATGTAAAATATAACTTCATGCAAAATACAACTACTATTACACTTCTACTATTAATTAAGAAATATATAGATAATAAATATTTCAAAGGTGGTGCCGAATCGACCAGGGTAAAAATTTATATGGTACCGAATCTTCCGAGGTACCGAATCATCTAGGTACCGAGTCATCTAGGTACCGAATTGGTTTGGTACCGAGTCGACCAGAATCGCTTCAGCTTAGTGAATACCGTACCGATCAAGCGGTATCACGTGATGTAGTCAGGTCACATGACACAGGAGAGGCCGGTACACCGCTGGTAGCTCCAACCCCTCGTCACAGTTGAGTGATGTCCTGCATTGTTTAATAGCTATCGCCTCCTTGACTCGCCTACTTGACAGGCCTCTCCTGGTGTCACATGACTTGACGTCACGACGTGATACCTCTTGATCGCTATTCATTAAGCTAAAAGAAGAATGTACGATACAGTTGAAAATTCCAAAGAAAGTAAGCATATTCTTCTGAGTTATGAAATTTTACACTCCAATTGACCATGCCAGAAGAACAAAACGATCAATATCATTGCCGTTTGACACCTTTTTCAAACAGAGTAGGAGCAGTCTGATCTGGGTCTATGGGTGAATGGAATTATATAGATCTGATTCTATATTTTCTGTTAGGCGGTCCCGGGTCAACTCAGCTTCGGGTAAACTCGCCCCCTAAGTCAAGTCGGCCTCGGGTCAAGTCGGCCGGGTCAACTCGGCCTGGGTCAAGTCAGCCCACAAATATTATTTCATAATTAGATTTTTATGGTCGATCTATATTCTTTATTTTGAATTACTTTAATATTTTGTTTCCTAGAGATACCCGATACTACAGATACCAATGAACATATAAGGAAATAACAGATAAGGATGCGTACCATGATCAGTTTCATACACTTCATTCCCAGGACTAAGCAACAGCCCAGTAACATTAACCCTTTCCCTGTTCTAAGTTTATTCCAAATTTCAATACCTACTGAATATACACGGACAAAATAGTCACAATGGAAGGTGGAACATTGTAGCCGTTCTAGAAAATAAAGAAGTATATCTTTCAAATACCATTAGCAAACAGAGCAGACCCTGATCAGACAGCTCCTATACCTATAAGAGCCATCTGAGATCAGGTCCTTCTCTGTTTGCAAACACGTGAAAACATGTTTATATGAGGGAAAGGGTTAATCAGAAAAAGAAGCACTTTATAGATGCACTATACAAAAACAATGCCAAAAACGTTACCCACATATCTTTGCAAAACAGTTTGGATCCTGATGAAATTCCTAGTAACTCGGTCTCACAAGTGGATCCAAAATAACATTTTATTACATTCATCCAATCGCATAAATTGTTCTTATTTACAGACAATCAATGAAACAGATAAACAATTAATTATACTTAATTTCACTTCCAAAATGTTGATGCTGCTCATTTTCACACCTATTTGTTTGACTTATCAGTTTGATCTAATTAACCTGATTACTAAATGTCAACTGTTTTATTCGTTAATCTCATGCAACATACTTATCACCTTTGTTTTCGTCCGCTAAATTTAATGGGTTATTACTGGCAAAAAGATGTGCAAACTTTGTCTGAATTCTTCAAGGAGCCCACAGATTAGGATCTTCAATTTTTGCTGCAGTTTATTAACGTTAATTGACTGTCGGGAAAGGGCCGCATTGACCCGACCGAGAAGGGCCGAGTTGACCCAACCCAAAACAGGCCGACTTGACCCGGACGACTTGACCCAGACCGAGTTGACCCGAGACCGACTTGACCCGGATTCGTTATGGCCAAAATTGTCTTTTTTAGCTCGTCATGGGCTATTGTCGTAACTCCGGCGTCCGCGTCGTCATCGTCCGAAGTCTTAACATTGATAACAGACGAGCGTTCACACCCGCTTGCAGTGCTCTTGTTGTTCATATACCATAATAAAAATCAGCTTATTAATATTCATAGTCATTATTTCTTACATGAATATTCATCAGATAAAGGGTTAACTCTTCTACTATACCTGTCTGAACAGGAAAATTAAATTGCAATAGAATAATTATTTTTGTATATTAACCCTTTACTCCATAGAGACTCCTTTTAACACCTTTGCAAACAGAGTAGAGATTACTAGACTCAGATCAGATGGTTCCTATAGGACTCGTCTGGTCAGGGTCTGTGGAATAATATAAATCTGATTTAACCCTTTCCCTCATATAAACGTGTTTCACGAATTTTCAAACAGAGTAGACCCAGATCAGACGGCTCCTAGAGGAGCCGTCTGATCAGGGTCTGCTCTGTTTGCTATTAGAATTCGATTGATCTGTTTCTTTAGTTTCTAAAATGGTTACAATGTTCCACATTCCATATTTCATTATAACTGTTTTGACCATGAATATTCATTAGGTATTGAAATTTGGTCTAAATATAGAACAGGGAAAGAGTTAATGCAATGGCTGGCCATTCCTGTAGTCATATACTTTTTCAAAAAATCATTTCAATTAACCTTTTCCTTAATGGCAATGCCCTTTAATGTCTTCGTAAACAGAGTAGACCAATATTAGACAGCTCCTGTCTGCTCTGTTTGCTTATGGAATTCCAGTGCTCCCTCTCTACGACACCCTTTGGGATACGAAGATTGTATGTGTTGTTCAGAGGGAGTTGTTATAGGGAGGGAAAATCAAACATAACTAGCTTGTTTGCAGATCCCTAGATAATGTGGGATAAATCTGTTATGCCTCAATCAAATCCTATGTTGTGACTGTAACTCTTTAGAATCGTCACAAAGTGACGATTCTAAAGAGTGGTCATAACATAGGGTTTGATGGAGGCATAAAGAAAATACGATGGAAAAACATTGTTTCTGGAGCCTTGTTGTTTCGGAAACAGTGACATGCGTTGTTGTAAGGAGGGAATCGTTATTGAGAGGGCTGTTGTAGGGAGGGAGCACTGTATATAGATATGATCCTACAGTTTTTGCTTAACCCTAAATTCCCTTGATAATCTTAAGTTAATGAATGTTCATTAAGTGGTCAAGTCAAGCATAAGTGGTCGTTAGGGATAGGAATAATATTGTATCTCTTTTATACATGTACATGAATATTCATAGAGTAGAGATAACCCTCTCTTTCATACAAACGCTTTTCCATGCCTTTGGAAACAGTAGACCGAGATCAGAATAACACAGATGGCTCCTGTAGGAGCTGTCTGATCAGGGTTTACTTATGAATTGTAATAGATCTCACTCTACAGTTTCTACAATAGATGCCATTATAAATTTTCAGCTAATAAATATTCATGATGTCATTATTTCTAACATGAATATTCATTATGTGAAGGCAGTGGAATATTTGAAGATGGAGGCATATGTCACTTGTACTTGTGTTGTCTGTGTGTTACTGTCAACACCAAAACTGCTGTGTTATATGACTGTGACTTGCCATGAGTAATGTTACCTGTATGTAAATACCGGACTGTCCCAGGTAAACTTATCTAGGCATACAACATTGATACATATAACATACCAAAATGGCCGACATTTACGACGGGACTGCTCTTGTTGACTAATTTATGCCAGGTATAGTAACTGATTATGTTTTTTTGACTGGTCAGACCACATTAACATGTAGTTTGTCAGGTGTTTGCATACTTTTCATGCAAAAACATGCAGTGAAAGACGGGACAGTGTGACTCAATTGAGCATCACTTATCCATCCGGATGAGAATATTATGTTGGGGTATAGAGTTTAAAAGGTCAACATATGATTAGATATGGGGGATTTTCAAATTGTATCTATAGATGTAGGATATGGTCTCTGAATTGCTTTCAATTGTTGCCTGCCCTAATTATCATAGATATTGACAGATTTAATACCAGCAGGAATTCAGTAATGCATGGATTGGCCTTGTAGTATTATATATACAGAAAAATACGAAATTCAAGTCACTGACTGTGTGCTAGGTGTTTCTAAGTAGAGCTGTTGTTTCATTATTAACCTTTCCCTGTTGAATAATCATGAGAAAAAAATTCTTAGCTGATTTAAATACAGGGTTAAAGATTATCCCTTACCCTGTTTAATATTCATGAAATAGATAATGACATCATGCATATTTATTAGCTGAATGTGTATAACAGTATAATGTACACTGGAGTTCTTGGTATTGGTAGAAACTGTAGAGTCAGATCTATAATACATGTAATTTCATTAGCAAACAGAGCAGACCCTGACCAGACGGCTCCTATAGGAGCTGTCTGATCTTGGTCTACTCTGTTAGCAAATGTATGAAAAAAGCATTTATATGAAGGAAAGGGTTATACCCTAATTATCCTAAGTACTTCAGATAAACTTAGGCAAATAGTGCAGACCCAGATCAAAATTAGCGCCTGAAGTAGTCATTTCATCCGTGTGTTCCCCACATTTATTTAATTGGTATAGTAATTGGTGTGTTTGGTGTGGTGAAAGGGGGAATCTATTGTGTGGGGTAATTAATCAACTCACTTCTCCACTTATTTGTAAAACTTTCAGTAATTCAGTTTAAATTCGACCGACATAGTTTTGAGCATATAGTGTAGACCCTGATGATTGGGGTGATCAAACGGTTTGTTCACACCCTTTAGGGTAATTAGTTCTGTTTTGCTCAAAACTATGTCAGTCAAATTTAACACATTACCCCCTAGTGACGCATTTTTGCGTCTCTATAAAATTCACATTGCGAAACCATTGTGATAAATAGCTCAAATGCTCTATTTATCACAATGGTTTCAAACTACAAAATTCTAAAAATTTTCCTTTTCCCTAATTAATGCTCCTTTTCGGTAGATTATTTCAAAGAGGTTGGGTCTAAAAATACCCAAGGAGATAATGATTTAAGTTATCAAAATGTTAACTAACTGAATTACTCCGCTTTACCAACAAGTGGAGATTTTAGAAGATTAGGTGTTTGGATATTCAAGATAATTAGGGTGGCTAGCATTTTTAGATACAACCTCTTTGAATAAACCTTCCGAAAAGGAGCATTAACTAGAGAAAAGGAAATTTTTTAGAATTTTGTAGTTTGAAACCATTGTGATAAATAGAGCATTTGCTCCTATAGGAGCAAATGCTCTATTTATCACAATGGTTTCACAAAGTGACTTTTACAGAGTCGTCAAAAGTCGTCAAAATCAGGGAATGGGTTAAGCAGCCAGTGACCTGCCTTTAACACAAAATAATTGTTGTAATTCACTCACTTGGCTGTTATAGAGAGGTTTTACTGTACTTTCATGAGCAAACAGAGCAAGGCCTGATCAGACATCTCCTATAGGAGCCATCTTATCTGGTTCTGCTCGGTTGGCAAATGCGTGAAAAAGTGTTTGTATGAAGTAAAGTGTTTACCCTTTACTTCATGAATATTCATGTAAGAAATAATGACATCACAAATATCAATTAGATTAATTGTTATGATAGCACATTGACACAGGATATTTTTGCCATGCCAGAAACTGTAGAATCATATCTCTATAATATATCATAAGCAAACAGAGCAGACCCTGATCAGACGGCTCCTATAGGAGCCGTCTGATCTGGGTCTACTCTGTTTGCAATGGCAAGGTTAAGGTTAAGACATAGATGTTGTTGAAAGAGCCACAAGCGCTGAGAAGTATATGATTTCTGTAAAATATATTTCCAGTAGCAAATTTTGTCTGATAGCAACAAGCCCCAAACTACTTACGTCACAAGAGATCAAGTATCATGATTTCTGAAAATGCATTGTTTATCTTCTGTCATCACCATTGTTTTTTACCTGTCCTCAGTTGACCCGGATTTTGATAATTTATCAGTACAATATGCTTTTGTTGTTCAAACTTCCGCATGTATTTGAGAGATGCACTCATTTGTAATATAGTCAAAGTTTTATAGTATTGAGCATTAGTTAGTCCAAATAAGATTTCTATTCATCTGCCCAAACATCTTAACCCTTTACTCCATAAATATGCCTTTCTAGACCTTTGCAAACAGAGTAGACCCAGATCAGACAGATCCTATAGGAACCATCTGATCAAGGCCTGCTCTGTTTGCTTATGATATAATATAGATCTGATTCTACAGTTTTTGCCATGGCCAAACATTCCCATGTCCATATGCTATTATAACAATTCATCAATTTGATATTGATGATATAATTATTTCTTACATTATTGTTCATGGTGTAAAGTTAAGTGTTAACCCTTCGCTTGCTATTCGCGTCAATATACCTACCTGTAAATAGTGAAGACCCAGATGAGACAGCTCCTGCAGGAGCTGTCTCATCAGGGTCTGCACTATTTACAAGTTGATTGTGCAACCAGTGCACTCCACAGCAGTGATTGCACAGCGCAATACTTGTAGACAGTGAAGATATATGTAATTATACAACAGGGCATGGGTAAAGTAGGAGAAATGTATTTTAAAATTCAGCAAGCAAAGGGTTAAATTTCTGATAAACTTGTTTTTACTCATTAGAATTTCATCCTTGAATAGCCACTAATGAGTAAAGAGTAAAACATGTTAGAGTTTAGCCAAGAATCATCTAAGCCATTTGTAATAGATTACCTTAACCCAGTCTACGCCTTGACAAACAGAGTAGACCTCCTATTGGAGACATCTGACCAGGGTCTGCTCTGTTTGCTTATGATGTGATATAGATATAATTGTGCAGTTTCTGTTTGAGCCAAAATGTCATAATTATGTTCATGTAACATGGTGAAAAAGTTGTGACTTGACTGGGACTCGAACCCAAGGCCTCTGGCTTACCATGCCAACACTCTACCGACTGAGCTACCAAGCCACACAGTAAAGTCTATCAACTTATTTCACCACAATCTCTACCCGGCTATATCATATGCCTGTATAAAAAGATAATCTAATTAACCCTTCTCTTGCTATTCACGTCAATATACCTACCTGTAAATAGTGAAGACCCAGATGAGACAGCTCCTGCAGCTGTCTCATCAGGGTCTGCACTATTTACAAATTGAGTGTGCATCCAGCGTACTCCGTAGCAGTCATTGCACAGCGCAATACGTGTACACAGTGAAGATATATGTAATTATACAACAGGGCGTTGGTAAAGAAGGAGAAATGTATTTTAAAATTCAGCAAGCGAAGGGTTAATATTACTGATGTAATACTGTCTTACATAAATATTCATGGAGTAAAGGGCTGATACACCTCTTATCTGCTGCTCTGATGGAGATTCACCATCAGCCTGTGATTGGTTCTTCAGTTCACCAATCATTCAAATAGGAATTGCTTTTTTTTGTCTGACAAAGCATATTGCCTGATAAACCTGTCTGTATCATTCAACTACATTTAGCTTTATCAGGTAGCATTAGCATTAACTCCATGAATATTCATATAAGAAAAATGACATCACTCTGTGTTGATAGAGTTAAAAACAACATACTCTGTAAAAATTGGTTATATCAAATTAATCTGCTTTCTTAACCGTTTACTCCATAAATACACTTTTCTATTTGCAAGCAGTGTAGACCCAGATCAGATGTATCCTATAGGGTCTGCTCTGATTGCTTATGATATAATATTTAAATACGATTCTACAGTTTCTGTCTTAGCAAAAATTTCTTTGTTCATGTGCTATTATAACAGTTAATCTTATTAATGTTCATGATGTTATTATTTCATGGAGTAAAGGAAGCCTAAGTATTTGGATATCCAAGCTCCCCTCTTGATGGGTATCGAAATCAGTCATTTTGGCCCAGTTTTATTATTTAACCCATTCCTTCATATAGGAGCAAATGCTCTATTTATCACAATGGTTTCATAAAGTGACTTTTACAGAGGCGTAGAAAGCGGTTTTTATGGAGGAAAGGGTTAAAATAGACTGGCATAGATGCAACTGACATCTATATAGAAGCAAATTTAATACAATAGATCCAGATCAAACTGCTTCATCGGGTATACATGTAGTTTGATCTGGATCTGCACTATTCACACAAGTTTGTCTGATTGAATACTTATTTATTTCAATAACTTCATAGTTTTCACATTGTGACAATGTATAACTGCATCTTTGTTCCAGAACTCAAGTCAGATTTTCCTTTTTGTCTATTTTCAGGAAGAAGCATTCAGATGAGCTACAGACTGTAGAAATACCGGTATGTGTCAAATAACAAGACTTTGTATGTTGTCAATTCTATGGCAATCAGCAATAGAAAAGTTAACCCTTTACTTGATGAATATTTCACACCACAGACACTTTGTATTAACCCTTTCCTCCATAAATATGCCTTTCTACGCCTCTGTAAAAAAAAACTTCTTGAAAGCATTGTGATAAAATAGAGCATTTGCTCGATTTATCACAATGGTTTCAAACTACAACATTCTAAAATTTTACTTTTCTCCAGTAAATGCTCCTTTCCGGTAGATTCATTCAAAGGAATGGGTTAAATAATGTGAAACAAATAGATAGTATTGCCATGGCAAACATACGAGATAGGTAGTATATCGCCAAACAGAGCTGACCATGATCGGACAGCTGCTATAGGAGCCGTCTAATCGGGGACTTCTCTGCTTATAGATAACTCTTTGCATGCTAAGTAATTTTTCGTCTGCAACAATTGTCGTCTGCTTAAATTCTGAAAATAACTTTTCTCTAATTTCTTTGCAAAAATATGATCAAGATGACAAAAAGTTTGGATCCTGTTGAGACGTCGCATTATGCAGTGTCTCATCTGGATCCAAACTGTTTGCATAGGTAATCACAGTTTCGCCGCTAGCGTGCAAGGTCTTAACCCTTTCCCTCATATAAACATGTTTTCACACATTTGCAAACAGTAGACCCAGATCAGACGGCTCCTAGAGGAGCCGTCTGATCAGGGTCTGCTCTGTTTGCTAATAGTATTTGATAAATCTGCTTCTCTACTTTCTAAAATGGCAACAAGATACCACTTTCCATATTTTATTATAACTTTTTTTCATGAATATTCAGTAGGTATTGAAATTTGAAATAAACATAGAACATGGAAAGGTTAAGATAAAGGTGATGTAAGACTCCTACATGTCTTATATGTTCCCAGTTGAATATTCAAGTAACATATAGGACATCTTGAATATTTATTAACTTAATTTTTATATTGGCATATGTACATACATGAGTGTTTGGTACAAGTAGTGGTAAAAACTGCTGAGTCAGTTTATAAGCAAACAGAGCAGACCATGATTAGAAGGCTCCATGATTAGAAGACGGGAGTCATCTTATCTGGGTCTACTCTATTTGCAAAGACATGAATAAGCATTTGTATGAAGGAAAGAGTTAACATATTTTGAGTGGCTACTATTAAGAGACTTTCAGTAACCAGTAACATCTTCAAAGTTAGATTTTGTTGCGAACAGATGTTGCCTAGTCTCTGCACTGATTTCTCATGTTTGCTGCAATTTCTTGCCTTCAAATGATTTTGACCAGTGCTCCTGTCCCCCAATAAATTCACAATCATAGGGGTTATTTGATTTTCAGAAAACTGAGATATAATGATCTTGCTATCTTAACCCTTTCCTCCATAAATACGCCTTTCTACACTTCTTTAATAGTCACTTCTTGAAGCCATTGTGATAAATAGAGCATTTGCTCCATAGGAGCAAATAATCTATTTATCACAATGGTTTCTATACTACACAATTATAACATTTTCCTTTTCTCTAGTAAATGGTCCTTTTTATACGCCCGAAGGGACGTATTATGGTATGGCGCATGTCGTCCGTCCGTCCGTCTGTCCGCACTCACCAATGGGTAGTTGTGTGACTTTTTCTAACTAGTCGCACAAGTAAAATCATTAACCTGGCCATCTCTTGTGACATTAACCTGGCCATTTCTTGTGACATTAACCTGGCCAGTTGTGGGACATAGGGTTAGGGTTAGCTTCCAGATCATTCTTTTCCAAAGTTAGAGCCAAAAATAGTTTTTCTTGTGGGACTAGTCCCACAAGAAAAGATCAAAGGAAAAAGTCACACAACTACCCATTTGTTAGTGCGTCCGTCCGTCCGTCCGTCTGTTAGCAATTTCTTGTGCAACTAACTCCTCCTTTATTTTTCAACATAATTTCTTCAAACTTTCACAGGAATGATAGATACTGATGTGTAGTTGTGCATATCAGTGAGATAACTCTCATATCATTTTTCATTCTGGAGTTATTGCCCTTTGATAGTTTCGGGTAGCAATTTCTTGTGCAACTAACTCCTCCTTTATTTTTCAACATAATTTCTTCAAACTTTCAGGAATGATAGATACTGATGTGTATATCAGTGAGATAACTCTCATATCATTTTTCATTCTGGAGTTATTGCCCTTTGATAGTTTCGGGTCTTCGGGCGTATATTGCCCCGTCTCGCGGTGCTCTTGTTGGTAGATTCATTCAAAGAGGTTGTGTCTAAAAATAGCCTATGGAGGAAAGGGTTAATGTATACATTTTAAGTGCATATAAAATGGATTTAGGTTGTGTTAAATCCATGAAAATGTGCAGTCTTCTTTAAGTAAATACATGTACATTGTACTTACAGACTTAACCTTTTTAATGCAGATGGATGCTTATTGCTGAAAGATGTTTTAGAGCTTTCTGCATTAATGCAGAAAGATGGAGCTTTCTTAGAACTTTCTGCATTACAATATTCTGCATTAACCCTTTCCCTTATTTAAATGCTTTTTAACACAATTGCAAAAAGAGTAGACCCAGATCAGATGGCTCCTACAGGAGCCATCTGATCAGGGTCTGCTCTGTTTGCTAATGGTATTTATAATCTAGATCTAATTCTTCCTCAGTTTCTGTCTGAGCCAGAACATGCTTTGTTCATATGCCATTATAAAATATATTAGTTTAATTAATACTCACTATTTCATAATTTCTTACATGAATATTCATGGTGTAAAGGGATAAGCTATAATTTGATTTTTCCCCTTCAAAGTGGACACTGTAGAGATGTTTTGCTGTAATTCGGAATTGTGATTCTTTTCAGAGTGGTTCAGACAGTGATACAGACTACGAGCCTATAGACCAAGATGGATACCAGGTGAGCGAGTCGGACAGTGTTGACCAGGAGGTACCTCCAGAGTTACCCCCGGCACGAAATCAAAACAAGAAGAAAAACAAGAAAAAAGACGATACAGCAAAACGGGGCTTTAGAGAAAAGTTTAAGAAATTGTACAAAGGAAAAAGTACTGATACAGAAGGTGCCTTAAAGAGTGTGGTTTCATCCAGCGCAGCAGCGGCAGCTCCTCAGTCAGGAGGGGTATTGAGTAGCTTAGGTGGGAAATTCAAGAAAAAGGACTTGAAGAAATCCAAGGGAGATAATTCACAAACAAATCTTGAAGCACTTGCTGATGAAGAAAATCCATACTGTGACAGTGAAGGAACCGACACTGATATAGATATAGAATACAAAGAATCAAACAGATCAAGTGTGGAAAAGCTGGACGAAGGGGCAATGGATAATCCAAGTGCACCCCCTCCATTGCCACCACGACATAGTGGTATTCTCAGAGCTTCAAGTGGGAGTGAACTAGTAAATGCAAATGGGACAGACAACTATCAAAATCATAGCCTCGCTGTGAACCAGCCTGCAGAACGGCGAGCTAGTGAACCTCCTGGTTTGGAGGTCAGGGCGGAGAAAGATCCCCCACTTCCGCCACGGAATAGGGTCTCTCATAACATTGACCTTAACCTTGTTGTACCAGTTACCCCGGGGGGTCGGCCAAAGTCTCCGCAACCACAACCATGTGATATGAGGTGAGCTTATGATTGATTTAATCCTTCCCTCAGATAAAGCCTTTTCACACTTTTGCAAACAGAGTAGATCCAGATTAGACAGCTCCTAAATGTGCAGTCTGATCAGGGTCTGCTTTGTTTGCCTATAAAATAATACAGATATGATGCCACAGTTTCTGCTATGGTAAAAATATTCCCATTGTCTTAATGCCATTTAAAAAATTCAACTAATCAATATTCATACAAAAATGGATATGAGGGAAAGGATTAACCCTTTAATCCATTAACCCATTACCTCATAAGCTATTTTTAGATCCAACAAAAATCTACCGAAAATGAGCATTAACTAGAGAAAAGGAAAAGTTTGGTATTTTGTAATTTGAAACCATTGTGATAAATAGAGCATTAAAATTTTGCTCCTATAGGAGCAAATGCTCTATTTATCACAATGGTTTGAACAGGTGACTTTTGCAGAGGCGTCAATATGGGGGAATGGGTTAATA
Organism: Azorinus chamasolen; assembly: GCA_963576725.1. Taxonomy (NCBI): domain Eukaryota; kingdom Metazoa; phylum Mollusca; class Bivalvia; order Cardiida; family Solecurtidae; genus Azorinus; species Azorinus chamasolen. Next base: position 54,482,274 of record OY755249.1, read on the forward strand.
CGCTTTTCTACGTCTTTACAAACAAAGTAGACCCAGATCAGAAGGCTGTCATAGGAACCGTCTGATCAGGGACTGCTCTGTTTGCTTTTGAAATAATATAGATATGATTCGAAAGTGGCTGTTATGACCAAGGCCCAACACTAATGAACTAAAGTGTTATAAATACACATTCTTTATGAGAAAGAGGTGAGATACTGGTTATTTTACTTACATGTACATGAAACCTTTGCCTTGTCAACATTTCATGACATCATGGACATTTATTAGGTGAATATGGGTAACATTGACCTTGTTCTTTCTCAAAGAAAGGGTTGTAAAAAATCTATTGAAAATCTCATTGTCATGAACATTGTTATATATGTTTAGATAATTTTGTTTCCAAATTTCATATCAGTATAATGCATATTCAGTTATATCAAATGTCGTTATAATGTGAGTTCACTGTATTTATAATGTCATATGAACGCAGACAGTTTTGGTCACGGCAGAGACTGTAGAATCAGGACTTTATTATTCCATAAACAAACAGAGCAGACCATGATTAGACTGCTCAAGTGATATTCTTATCCTATAGGAGCTGTCTGATCTGTGTGTACTCTGTTTGCAAATGCAGGAAAACGCATTTATATGAGGGAAAGGGTTAAACTGTTTGATACGGAAATATAAATGATAGAAAACATTAGCAACAATTGTTGGAATCAATAATCATTAACCCTTTCCTCCATGAATACGCCTTTCTACGCCTCTGTAAATGTCACCTGTTGAAACCATTGTGATAAATAGAGCATTTGTTTCAAACTACAAATTTCTAAAAAAAAATCCTTTTCACTAGTTAATGCTCCTTTTCGGTAGATTTATTCAAAAAGGTTGTATATAAAAATAGCCTATGAGGGAATGAGTTAAACTGGCAAAGGGTCAAATTGTTGAACATTTTGCCCTAAAGCACAAAATTTCTCATATCTGGTAGCTAATTTCAAGTGTTTTATGGAAGCTATTGTCAGTTCAGGATGTGAAATACTTAGTTTCAACCAGCAGATAGCATCTTATCTATGCTTTAAATCAGTGTAAGGCATTGTTACAATATTATCTGTACGCTTGACAAATGTCATTTATTCTGTCTGTTTACTGTGATTGATCTGTTTAACCCTTTCCCTGGTCTATATTTATTCAAAATTCCAATACCTGAATATTCATGGACAAAAATCATGAATATTCATGGACAAAATAGTGATAATGAAATATGGAATGTGGAACATTTTAGCCATTTTAGTAACTAAAGAAATAGATCCATCGAATTCCTGTAGCAAACAGAGCAGACCCTGATCAGATGGTTCGTATAGGAGCCATCTGATCTGGGTCTATTCTGTTTGCAAATGCATGAAAAGGCGTTTATATGAGAGAAAGGGTTAACACTGTAATCTAAGCAAATGACTGACTTATAAAATGACTGCTTTTGAATTTAATCCTTTACTTGATAAATACGCATTTCTATTCCTTTGCAAACAGAGTAGCCCCAGATCAAATGACTATTTCTCCCATGTCCTTTGTCAATACCATCTTGGTGTCTAAATAGGATACAAATTATCGATCAACACCCATTTGTGTCTTAAACACTTTCCCAGTTCAATATTCTTGTAAGAAATAATGACTTAATGAATATTTATTATCTAAAATTTCATAAAAAAAATCAGATCTTTATTTTGTCAAAGCAAACAGAGCAGACCCGGATCAGATGGCTCCTATAGGAGCCATCTGCTCTGGGTCTACTCTATTTGCAATTGCACGAAAAAGGGAAGGGTTAAACAATTAAGTGGATTGTATATTTATTATAGTGTTTAAAAATTATCCTGTAATATTCCAAGAAATATTGACATCATGAATATTCATAAGCTGAAATTTTATAATGGTATACATGAACACAGGAGTTTTTGGCTGTAGAAGCAGGTCTAGGTAATTCCATAAGCAAAAGAGCAGATCTTGATCAGACAGCTCCTACAGGACCTGCCTGGTCTGGGTCTACTCGGTTTACAAAGGTGTCAAAATGCAAGTCATCAGAGAAAGGGTTAACCCATTCCCGCACATTGACACCTGTAAAAGTCACTTTTTGAAACCATTGTGATAGAGTATTTGCTCCTATGGAGCAAATGCTCTATTTATCACAATGGTTTCAAGACTACTAAAATCTAAAACTTACCTTTTCTGTAGTAAATGCTCCTTTTCGGTAGATATTTTCAAAGTGGTTGGGTCTGAAAATAGCCTAAGTGGGAATGGGCTAAGCAGAGAAGAGATTTAGCTGATTCCAAAGGAATTGTTATGTCGGGAAAAGGTTGCAGGATTCAACAATTGTTAATGTATGATTATGTTTGTTGTAGGAAAAGTGGCTGGCCCCCTGCTAGTGACAGTTATTTGCATGGTCAACAAATTGACAGCAGTTCCCGACAGCCAACCTCACCTGAAATACCATATATGGATGAAGCGCCATCCCCAGATGCCCCACCACTTCCAGACAGACTCCCACCAAAACGACCACTTACTGGCAGTAAGTTATCAACACACCGACAAACCCAAGTTGACTTATAAATACAGTAGAACCCCTTTAAACCTTATAATCCATAAATACGTTTTTCTACGCCTTTGCAAACAGAGTAGACCCAGATCAGATGGCTCCTACAGGAGCCGTCTGATCAGAGTCTGCTCTGTTTGCTTATGAAATTATAATAGATCTGATTGTACAATCTTATGCCATTATAATATTTCAGCTAATAGATTTTCATGATATCAGTATTTCTTTCATGAATATTCATGGAGTAAAGGGTTAATCCTTCCCCTAACATTTATATGTGAATTGATCACCTGACTTCATAAATATTCATTACTTAACTTTAATGTAAACTTTTCATGTGATTTTTTGCCTTGACAAAAACTTTATGATCACACCTAAACCATTCCGTAAGCAAAACACAGCAGATTGCACCTATAGGAAAATCATGAGCAAACATAGGAGCTGTCAGACTTTTAGAATGATCTGGGACTACTCTGTTTGCAAAGGCATGAAAAGGTTTCTATGAGGGAATGGGTTAAAACATAATGAATATTAATTGGTTGAATATTTTTATAGTGTTTTATGAAGAAGGGAAGTTTTAAGATAGAAACAATAAAATCAAATCTATATTATTCCATAAGCAAACTGAGAGCAGGCCATGATCGGAAAACTCATACAGGAGAGGCAATTCTAATAAGTAGCAGCAGATAGGGTTTATCTGAGACAGATCTGCAGAGGTCCAGATAAGATGAATGAATTAAAACATGTTCATGAAGAACTCCTTTATTTCTCCACCAAACCCTATGTTGTGACCACTCTTTAGAATCGTCTCAAAGAGACGATTCTAAAGAGTGGTCACAACATAGGGTTTGGTGGAGAAATGCCGATTTTATTATTTGAGTATGCAGCTTTATCTTTAGTTCTTGATCAGTACACAACTTATTCACAGCCCTCTTGTTTTTGCCTTGAAACTTTTAACTTGGGTGAAATGTAAAATGCTAGAATTTTGTATATGCTACTGTCAAATTATTGTGAATTGCCTCCTGCCATTTCAGAGGACAGTTATGTAGATGTTGGAGATGCTGTATTGCCACCTCTGCCAGCAAAGAACAGAATTTCACGATTTAGCTCTAGTGAGTACCACTAAAAACTGAAGACCCTCCTTTATGCTTTGCTACTGTTGTGAATTTCAACTGTTGTTGTGGATATTTTTTTCTTTATTAGTTTCGACTAAGCATTTTTTAACCCTTTCCCTCATATAAACACCTTTCCACACATTTGCAAACAGAGTAGACCCAGATCAGATGGCTCCTATAGGATCTGTCTGATCAGGGTCTGCTCTGTTTGCTCGTGAAATGATATAGATCTGCTGCTACAGATTCTACAAATACCAACAAATCCTGTGTATACTGTATATATATGCCATTACAAGAATACTGCTTATTAATATTCATGATGTCATCATTTCTTCCATGAAAATGAAACAGGGAAAGGGATAACAGTCAGTTACACATTTTGGCAGCATCTATGGTTGGCCTTTTATCTCTTTCCCTGATAGAAACACCTCAAAATGCCTTTGCAAACAGAATAGATCCAGATCACATGGCTCCTGTAGGAGCTGTCTGATTAGGGTCTGCTGTGTAGTATGCTTATGTAGACCCGTTTTCATAGCTTCTTTTTGAGCTCTTTGCGTACATTCATTCTGCATACGGAAGGTCGTGGGTTCGATCCCCGGCCGTGACAGACCAAAAGTCGTTAAAAGTTTGTACTAGTAGCTCCCCTGTCTACGCTCGGCATTAAAGGGGTAGTTCTAGGACTGGTCGGCCCGGTGTCAGGATAATGTGACTGGGTGGGGTGCCCTTGCCATGTGCCCGCGGCAGGGGCATTCCAGTGAGGCAGCACTATAACTTGTCTCATGCGGGTACAGTCTGCAAATAACTGAAATACTGTTGGTCAGATGTAAAACCCAATTCACTCACTCATTCTGCATAATTCAGGTCAAAAGTAATGCAGAAAGCTCCTATAAGAGCCTTTGTCCTGTATTAAGCAACATTTGCTGTTTTAACATACTTATACTCAATAAATATTTGGCCGCTTAAGATTATGTTCTACTGTATTTGCTTAAGTTTGTCTGTCCAAATACTTTGTGTTATTAAGGTAGAAATGGTTACTGTCACTAAAAAAATCTTATATTTGAAAGCACATTTTATCTGATTTATCAAAGCACAGTAGAACCTGTCTTAAGCAATCATTAAAAGCAGGACTGGTCTAAATCTGGGGTTTTAAGACGGGCAATAGCTTAATGCAGGTCTAAAGTAATGCAGAAAGCTTCTATGGGAGCTTTCTGCATTCCTTTTATCCTGCATTAAGCAACCACCTGCTTTGTAAGGTGCCTATATTCAATAAATGAATGGTCGCATTGGCAAACAGAGTAGACCCAGATCAGACGGCTCCTAGAGGAGCCGTCTGATCAGGGTCTGCTCTGTTTGCTAATAAAATTTAATAGATCTGTTTCTTTGCTTTCTTAAATGTATACAGTGGGTCACCTCCAATATTTCTTTATAACTATTTTGTTAATGAATATTCAGTAGATATTGAAAGTTGGCCTAAATGCAGAACAGGGAAAGGGTTAAGATAGGTTCTGCTATACTGTCCTAATTTTGTTCTTTTCTCACACAGCGGACAGTTATGTGGATGTGGGTGATGATATCCAACCAGACAGTGAGTACTCCCTGGCAGATGAGATCAGGTATGTACAGAAACCCTACGGGTCTCATGTGTTTGCTATACTGATTTTTGGTGTCTGTGTGTCAGTTTTGTAGGTGTCTGGGAATGATTGGACCACACCTTTGCGGGGAAAGAGGCACAGGAACATTTGCAGTGTTGAGCCTTATCAGCTGCAGCCAGGGGTCCAGATAAGATGCGTAAATTTAAACATTTTCAAGAATAGCTTCTTTATTCTTCACCAAACCCTATACTATACTATACTATACTATATTCTAAAGAGTGGTCACAGTATAGGGTTTGGTGGAGACATGATGATTTTAGTATTTAGGTATGCACTTTTATCTGTAGCTCAGTACAGCATTTAAAGTTAGAGTCGGGTCTGCATTGTTAACACTCAGCAGCAGAGTTTGAATGTGGCTGCAAACAGTGCAGACTGTGTTCAGATGTAAGTGTTGTAACACAGCAGTTGATATTTGTCTACACTACTTGCAAATATCCTTGTGCCTCTCTTCCTATTATGCTGTCCATTGTAAATGTGTGTCAAGGTGTACTATTAGAGAGGGTTGGGAAATGTGCATAGGTTTTGAGTCATTCAGACTCAGCTGAAATGATTGAACTGTTTAAGTTCATCACTAACCCTCATTCTGCTGGAAAAAAACATGTTTGTTTAACCCAGTATCTCACAGATATGCCTTTTATTAATTTGGCAATAGAGTAGATCCAGTGATATTGGTAGAAACTGAAGAGTCAGTTCTGTTATGTCATAAGCAAACAGAGCAAACCCTGATCAATCCACTCCAACAGGAGCTATCTGATCTGGGTCTACTTTGTTTGCAAACTTGTTAACCTTTCGCTTGCTATTCACATCAATATACCTACCTGTAAATAGTGAAGACCCAGATGAGACAGCTCCTACAGGAGCTGTCTCATCAGGGTCTGCACTATTTACAAGTTGATTGTGCAACCAATGCACTCCACAGCAGTGATTGCACAGGGAAATAATGGTAGACCGTGAAGATATATGTAATTATACAACAGGACATGAGTAAAGAAGAAGAAATGTAGTTTAAAGTTCAGCAACAGAAGGGTTAAAAGGTGTATCTATGGAGTGAAGGATTATGTGGCTTACACAAGAATAAGTTGTGACGTTGTTTTGTAGTGACATTGTTTGCTTTCGGTATGTATGATTTGAATTTGTGGCAAGGGAAAGCATTTCTGTTTTGGTATAATTGCTGATAATGTTTAAAGGTGTTTTACTGTTAACTATGGGTGAACTTGTAATTACTAATTCAAAATTTAGATCCAGATGAGATGATGTCTGCTAGGTGGCTCCGAACAGTTTTACAGTCTCTGCAAATTGAAAGAAGTATAGTAGAATCTCCTTAATTCAGACTTTCAGATTATTGTCTCTTTTGATCTTTAAGACAGATGGCAGCTTAAGTGAAGGTAAAGCAGAAAGCTCATTCTGCATTAAGCAGCCACCTGCCTAAAATTCATCTTCCTATAGGAGCGTTCTGTTTTACTTTCATCTTGCTTTAAGCAGCCACCTACTTGATGTAATTTAGTGGCCATTATAGAGAGGTTTTACTGTATTTAGAAAACATTTAGAATCATTCTTCAAGGACTTAAGGTATCAACTGTTTTTCACAGAGCTATTGATAAGAGGAGTCCTGGTCTATCAAAATCTCATAATTCTCAGACAAATTCTACCTTGTTCATACTTTATATATTACAATTGCCTCCAATGAATGCCAACAAGATAGGGTTCAGGAGAGAAATATAGAACAGAGTTCCAGATAAGATGTGTAAATTGAAACATTTTCAAGAATAACTTCTTTAATTCTCCACCAAACCGTATGTTGTGACCACTCTTTAGATTCGTCTCAAAGAGACGATTCTATAGAGTGGTCACAACATAGGGTTTGGTGAAGAAATGATGATTTTAGTATTTATGTATGCACCTTTTATCTGTAGAAAATTTTTGACCTTGATTTCCTAAATACTCCTCTTGTCTGCAGCTCTAATTTCATTTTGTGTTTTGGCTTCTTTGTATTTTGTAACGTGTTAACCATTGTTTCCAGGACAGGGAGTAGGGGCAGGTATAAAACACTATATACTGTAGTCATGCTTTGAGCGCAGGCTTTGATGTGGAGCTGGTGACCTGTATGATCTGCCACAGCATTGTTACTTTATCTTTAACTGCATGAATATTCATGTAGGAAATATTGACTGTATAAGTATTGATTGGCTGAAGTTTTTATGATGACATGAACAAAGAAAGTGTTAGTCATTGCAGAAACTGTATTATATTATTTCATAAGCAAACAGAGCAGACCCTGCTCATATAGCTCCTACAGGAGTCGTCTGATCTGGGTCTGCTCTGATTGCTAAGGCATTTAAATGCAAATCTATGAAGTAAGGGTTTGATACACAAAGAATATGATATGTCTATATCATATCTCATAAGCAAACAGCTCCTTCTGGGTCTACTCTGTTTGCAATGTGTAGGAAGGTGTATTTATGGAGTAATGGGTTAACCATTTGAGTGATGTCCCTTTATGACTCTGTACCAGTTTGAGAATTCAGCATTCAAACGGTTAACACTTTACTCCATAGATATGCCTTTCTATGCTTTTGCAAACAGAGTAGACCAAAATCGGAGGGCTCCTATAGGAGCTGTGTGATCAGGGTCTGTTCTGTTGGCTTGTGATATAATATAGATCTGATTATATAGTTTCTGTCATGATGAAACATGATAAAAAGTTTTGAAAATCTTTAAATTTTGTTGGAAATATTGTGGCAGAAATGCATGTGATCATCTTCGTGTTGTGTTTAATTTTTTACCCTAGCTACTCACAGTGTGACTTTGTTCTTGTTCTCTGTTAGCTTCTGTATTTCAGAGACAGTCAGTCTGGATACTGAATATACTGAATAGTGCTAAAATGTAACATGTATCTAGCAGGTGTGTGTGCGTGTGTGTGTGTATATAATTATGATCTAACCAATAAAGCGTTACATCAGAAGGGGATATCCTAGTAGTACGCTATTTGGGATCATCAGAAGTGATTTCTTGGGTGGTGCAAGTAGGAGGGCCTTGAAAATTCTTTAACATTTTGAAAATAACAAACCCTGAAATGATGATCTGGGATAAATGATTTATCCAAAAATGGCAAAACATTTTTATTAACACTAGTACATAAAACATTGCTTTTGAATATGACCAGAAGTAAATAAAAAGAAGAAACAAGTGTTTTATCATCCCAAGGTGCAATTATTGACCAGATGTGATGAGTTAGTCAAGAGTTAACCCATTACCTCATAGACTATTTTTAGATCTGACCTCGTTGAATAAAACTACCGAAAAGGAGCATTTACTAGAGAAAAGGAAAAGTTTAGAATTGTGTTGTTTTGAAACAATTGTGATAAATACAGCATTTGCTCCTATGGAGCAAATGCTCTGTTTATCACAATGGTTTCAAGATGTGGCTTTTACAGAGGCGTCCAAATTAGGGAATGGGTTAAATGCCCGTTTGTTATCCCTTTGATCTCATAATATTTATCTGGACTGACGGTACTCAGGGGGAACAATTCAGTACCCCCTTGTTCTTTATTATCTAAAGTGTATACTTGTAAATTTCTTATATTAGACTTTTACTCTACTTCTCAACCACTTGGTATGTAATTTATTGCTATAATTTTGAGTTTTTCATTCTTTAGTGTATTACACATGTAGATTATATCAAAATGTTGAGTTTGAACAACAAAAATGTATTCATAAAATGTATTCATAATTTCTGTCTAAAAATGCACAAATATGTCACATCTATTGCTCTGTATTGTATGTAGTTCATATATACAGTCACTTACTGTCTCTTCTGTCTTATTTAACCCTTTTCTCCATAGGCTATTTTTAGACCCAACCTCTTTGAATAAATCTACCGAAAAGGAGCACTAACTAGAGAAAAGGAAATTTTTAGAATTTTGTAATTTGAAACCATTGTGATAAATAGAGCATTTGCTCCTATACCTTTGTGCTAAATAGAACATTAATAAATATTGCTCCTATAGGAGCAAATGCTCTATTTATCACAATAGTTTCATAAACTTTTACAGAGGTATAGAATTATGGAGGAAAGGGTTAGGATTATAAAAATCTCTTTTGGGGTAATGTTGGAGGCTCATGGTACAGATACAATATATCGTAGAGAGATGTAAAGTAACTCTCATAGTACCTAAATAGCCATTTCCTTCATGAATATTGATGTGCAAAATAATGACACCATGAATATTAACTAGCTGAATTCTTTGGCCTTTGCAGAATCTACAATTCGAGGGCTTGGTGCAAAACTATTCTAACTCCTTCACAAAGTGAAGGAGTTAGAATAGTTTTGCACCAAGCCCTCGAATTGGATCTAAACAATTCCGTAAGTAAACAGAGCAGACACTGATCTGATAGCTCATACAAGGACCATCTGATTTGGGTCATCTCTATCTTTACAATTATCTCAAATTTAGCATATAAATTCAGTCCGATGACAGCTGTTCAAAAAACAAATTTGGAGATATGATGCAAATATTGTATGCTCAAATTGTGTTTTTTATTCCATTTCCATAGCCAAGTAGGGACTCGCACTATGTTAACATTAGTCATGGGTTCCCTATACACATTGCTTGACCAATGAGAAATATAACTCATTATATTTCCCTCTGACCACAAGCTTTTCTACAAACCGGAGTCAACCCTTATAGCAGTCGGCTTTGCATATAGATGGTGATGGTTAGCTACCAAATATTGTTCTTCATTTCAGAGGAAATCTGTGCAGTAGTTATCACAAGAATACTGATGATCGTATTGCTTGTCTGACATTTGTTACCTTTTACCCAGTGAACACTCATGTAACCCTTTCCCTCATATAAACGTGTTTTCACGCATTTGCAAACAGAGTAGACCCAGATCAGACGGCTCCTAGAGGAGCCGTCTGATCAGGGTCTGCTCTGTTTGCTATTGGTATTTGATAGATCTGTTTCTTAACTTCCTAAAACTGCTACAATATTTCAACTTCCATATTTCATTATAACTATTTTTTCCATGAATATTCAGTAGGTATTGAAATTTATAATAAACATAGAACAGGGAAAGGGGTAAGAAAGATAATGACATTAAGAATATTGAACAGGAAAAGGATTAAAAAAGTTTTGCAACATGATATGCAAACTCAGCTTATCCCTTTACTTCAGGAATTATGCAAGAATCTTATCACGTTATAAATATTTGTTGATTGAATTGCATCTAAACAAGGGAGATTTAGGCCGTGACAGAAACTTTAGAATCTGTTCGCTTCTATTATACAGTTGAAAGAAGTTCGAGTCATCCGATTTCTAATCTGAAGATTTTCTCAGGTTCACAGCTTAATGCAGGTCTAAAATAAAGCTGAAAGCTTTGAGATATTGAAGTTCAAATGTAGTTCCATATGCAAACAGAGCAGACCTTGATCAGATGGTTTCTACAGGAGCACTCTGATTGGGGTCTATTCCATTTGAAAATGCATTAAAAAGTGGCGCTATGCGGTAAAGGGTGCATCAAGCTTTACTAAGACTTGATTTGCATTAGTATGTTACCCTGTGCAAACTAAGCTGACAGTCTACTAGTGCTTTACTAACCTTTAACCCCTTACTCCATGAATATTCATGGCAGACCCCGCCCATTATGAACATCACTTAACCCTTTCCTCCATAGGCTATTTTTAGACCCAACCTCTTTGAATGAATCTACCCAAAAGGAGCATTTACTAGAGACAAGTGAAATTTTAGAATTTTGTAGTTTGAAACCATTGTTATAAATAAAGCATTTGCTCCTACAGAACTGTTAACTAGAGAAAAGGAACATTTTACAATTTTGTAGTTTGAAACCATTGTTATAAATAAAGCATTTGCTCCTATAGGAGCAAATGCTCTATTTATCACAATGGTTTCATTACGTGACTTTTATAGAGGCGTAGAAAGGCGTATTTATGGAGGAAAGGGTTAACCCTTTACTCCATGAACATTCATATAAAAAATAATGACATCATGAATATTAATTAGATTTATTAAAAATTGTTCACAAGTAAGGTTTTGTCAACATATCAATCATAAACCAAAACAAATTTCTGGTATGTAAAAACCTGTATCATCTTTTGCTTTCTGATATTGTGATTGACTTGTATTGTTTAATATGTAACCTGATGATGGAATTATTTTTTGAAATTTACATCAGTTCCAATCTTATTAACATCCCTTTTGCATTTTTCCATGATTTTCTTTAAGAATTGACAAAGTGCTATCAAAGACAATTATTTTGCAAAGCTTATAGATTTCCACGTAACCAAGCAGAACTGATACTTACCTCCCTTGAACTAGTAGGGCTATCCCATTTAGTTATAGTTATTTCCCATGTATTATTCCCAGTTTATTTGTATTATGTCCCTTTTGTAAATGTTTGCCTCCTTTTGCTTGCAGGAAAGAGCTGGAGAAGAGACCAGTGTCATCAGCATATATCAAGGCCCATGATCTGTCCTCAGTGCCAGCACCGCGCTCAAACATCGCAGCACCTTTTGAGGACATGTTGAAGTTCCGCAGTGAATATGAGGAGGATGGGCTATATATAGATCTGGTAAACACAAAATAGTAGCTCTTAACCCATTCCCTCATAATGATACATTTTGACGCCTCTGTAAAAGCAACTTTTGAAACCATTGTGATAAATAGAGCATTTGCTCCATAGGAGCACATGCTCTATTTATCACAATAGTTTCAAAACTACACAATTCTTAAAATGTTCTTTGAAGCCTCTGTAAAAGTCACTTTTTGAAACCATTGTGATAAATAGAGCATTTGCTCCATTGGAGCAAGTACTGTATTTATCACAGTGGTTTCAAAACTACACCATTCTAAACTTTTCTTCTTTGCTAGTAAATGCTCCTTTTCAGTAGATATATTCAAAGAGTTTGGGTTTAGAAATTATAGCATGAGGTAATGGGTCAACTCTTTGGATGCTAACCAGGGCAAACAATTTGGATCAAGATGAGTGCTGAGTCTATCAGCATCTCACATGGCTCCTTACTGTTTGTCATTCTGATTGTATACTTGAAAGAGGAATAGAAGAAAAAATATTTTTTAGAATTGTGACTGGTGACAGTTTTGCAGACAAAAATTACTTAGCATTCAAAGGGTTAAAACAATTTATAGCAGCTGGTGTTTAGAATGCAGATAATACAAAAACAAAACAGTTCCAACACCTTTTAAATAATCTCAGTCTCATTATAACATAATTCTTAAATAAACAGAAACTGACATATTTCATAAATAAATGGAAAGTTTCTTCAATCTAGACTCTTGAATGGTAAAATACATGTATATATCTTACAACCAAAAACCAGAGTACATGTATATAGTTAATAAGCCTAACCATGTAGAATGAAAACTATAAAATATGGACAAGAAGGTACCAGTAATCAATATTCTGAAGTTTGTCTCAGTCTTATAGTTTATTTCACCATTTTGTCAGTCCTCGGGATCCCTAGTCCGACAGTCAGAACTGAGGCAAAGCGTACTTGATAGAGATGATGGATATTTACGGCCTTTGATAACTGTGAGATATGAAATACACATCTATATTTACATGTATCAGAACTACCAGATAAAAGAAGTGTCATACCATATAAGTAGCGCATCTCTTAGTCAAACACTATATTGTTCTCATCAGGATTGCCTCCATGCAGGGCTTTTTTTCATCAAGTGGGGAAGGGGCCTGGCCTCGTCTTTGTGGGGAAAAATAGTACATTATTTTGATATAGGGGAAACAAATTTCCTATGTAAAATCAGTTTTTGTGGAAAAGTGCATGATTTTAAAGAAATTCTCTGAAGGGGAAGCGGCCTGTAAACGGCCCCTATTATAGAAGGAAAAAAAGCCCTGCAATGCATACCAACAGAATAGGGGTTGGCTCAGAAATATTTGCAATCTTTTAACCCTTACAGTATGGGACACGAGCATTTACATGTAATGTCCATTGCAAACAGTGTAGACCTAGATGAGAGGGCTCCTATAGGAGCCCTCTCATCAGGGTCTACACTGTTTGTCATGTTACACTTTTCTTTAGAATAAATCCTAAATATTCACCATAAGCTTTGCTCGTTTGAATTTTGGAATAGACCATTTGAAAATGCATCATTGTAAAGGTTAAAAAACATAGACTTCTGAACCATTTACTGCATGAGTACTGATGTAAGATATCATGACATTATGAATATGAATTAATTAAATTTGTATACATGTAATTGCACTATGAACATATCATAACAGAGGCAGTAGTATTAGATTCATATTATTTCATATGAAAATGGAGCAGATTATGATTAGATGGCTCCCACAGATGTCTGATCTGGATCTATCCTGTTTGCGAGGAATGTGAGGAATGTATATCTATGCAGTAAAGGGTTGAATATGTCACTATTATAATAATCTGGCGTTCAGTGTATTATACAGACATAGCAACAATACATAGCTGGTTCACATTGATATTACGTAACTCTTTGCAGGCTAACAATATTTTCGTCTCCAACAAGTGTCTTCTGCTGCAATTTTTAACCCTTTCCCTCATATAAACGTGTTTTCACGCATTTGCAAACAGAGTAGACCCAGATCAGACGGCTCCTAGAGGAGCTGTCTGATCAGGGTCTACTCTGTTTGCTAGTGGAATTTGAATTCTAACGAGAAGCCATATTATGCAGCATCTCTTGTGGATTTAAACTGTTTCAATAGGTAATCACATTTTTGCCGCTAGCATGCAAAGAGTTTAGTGGGAATCTTGTACATAGACATACCCATATGAATACAATATATAACATCGGTGGAAGTATTTTTTTCGTAGTGTTAATTTAGCAGTAGTATTTTTTATCAAGTGCTGGCATTAATAGTAAAAGCAGTTTAAAATGCAGCTTAAGCTGCAGTACTTGTAGAAGTGGTAGTAGTAGGTGATATATAATTTTTTGACATATTTTGAATTTTCATATATACATGTATATTCATGTAAGAAATAATGACATTATGAATATTTAACATATTTTAACAGGGCAAAATCTGTAGAATCAAATCTATATATAATGCTAATTATTTTATAAGCAAAAAGAGCAGAACATGATCAGACAGCTTCTACAGGAACCATCTAATCTGGGTCTACTCTGTTTGCAAAGGAAAGAAAAAGTGTTTATGAGGGAAAGGGTTAAAACATTTCTATGAAATTTCCTTTTCTCTAGTTAATGCTCCTTTTCGGTTAGATTTATTCAAAGAGGTTGGATCTAAAAATAGCTTATGAGGTAATGGGTTAACTCGACCAACATTTCGTTGTTAAAATAGTAACAAGTGTGAGCTGACTGATTACACTTTGTACCCATCTGCTTCAGATCAGAGGTTCGAAATGTTAAATGTAAAAAAACTGATTTATGTCAATTTAGATTTGACATAAAGAATTTAAACTGAGTTATGTTCAGTCACAGATCAGCAATAGTGTTTCAATATATCTGCATAACTATAAATTATATGAAAGTAAGATCTAAGTGCTGCTTTGCTTGTAATTGCATGCCAAGTACCAGTGAAATTGTCTACAGTAATCAAAGCACTGAAGTCAGTTACACTTCATTTATGTAAGGGAAATTGTGACTTAAAATGTGTCAACAAAATTTGCGGATTTAGCTTCATCAGACCCAAAGCAATTTTCTACCGATTCCCTTAGAAAACAACTTCCAGCTGGTTTGCGATAGGTCGGTGGTTCTATCTGGATATTCTTCTGTGCACGTAATGTTGCAATTTGTTCGATGCATAGAAAAACCTCTGGGATCTTCCTCCACCTGTAATTAGCTGGGCATCGTGCTATGACTGAAATACTGTTAATACAACGTAAAACCCGATAAAACCAAAACCAAACCTTGGAAAACACTATTTTCCAAACCAACCTCAACATGGACGTGTTAATCTAAGATGTCAAAGTTATCAGTTTTGCAGTGTACAGCAATATAAGCCCATCAGCACTTTGATAAGCAGAAGTACTTGTAGAACTGGTAGTAGTAGTTAATGTTGCGGTTTTTGACATAGCTATTTTATGAGGCAGTGATAATACATGTAGTAGCAATCTACTTCTTATATAATTGCATAACTCTTTACCTGATGAATATTCATGCAAGAAAATAATGACATTTTGAATAATTATTTGCTGAATTGTTATAATTTTATAATGGCATATCATCACAGGAATGTCCGGCTATGGCAGAAACTATAGAATCCGATCTAAACATGTATATCATTCCATAAACAAACAGAGCAGACCCTGATCAGATGGCTCCTACAGGAGCCATCTGATCTGGGTCTACTCTGTTTGCAAAGA
The DNA here is from genome assembly GCA_963576725.1 of Azorinus chamasolen. Classification (NCBI taxonomy): domain Eukaryota; kingdom Metazoa; phylum Mollusca; class Bivalvia; order Cardiida; family Solecurtidae; genus Azorinus; species Azorinus chamasolen. Next base: position 54,497,961 of record OY755249.1, read on the forward strand.
TGTCTATCAGGTAAAGGGTTTATTCACAAACTTTGCTTCGTATAAGTGTGTCACACCAAGTACAATGTACAATATATCAATCATACATACATGTACATCTATTCATAAATATATATCTTTTGTTAACCCATTTCCTCCATAGGCTATTTTTAGATCCAACCACTTTGAATAATTCTACCGAAAAGGAGCATTACCGGTAACTAGAGAAAAGGAAAATTCAAGAATTTTGTAGTTTGAAACCATTGTGATAAATAGAGCATTTGCTCCTATAGGAGCAAATACTCTATTTATCACAATTGTTTCAACAGGTAACTTTTACAGAGGCGTATAAAGGCATATTTATGGAGGAAAAGGTTAACTCATCTCCTTGAACACTATTTTAGAACCAAGCTAAAAACTAAAAACCATGCCAAGTTGAAGTCTTGAACTTTACAAACCAGTGGAAAATGGAAATTGGGTCTTTTAACTTTTTCCATCATATAAACGCGTTTCGATGTCTTTGCAAAAGTAGTAGATCTTTTCCATATCTTTACAAAAGGAGTAGACCAGACTTCTCCAGTAAGAGCTGTCTGATCAAGGTCTACTTTGTTTGCTTATGAAATCATAATAGATCTAACTCCTACAGATTCTATCAATACCAAAACATCATGTGTGCATTATACTAATATTATAAAAATCAGCTAATAAATATTAACCCTTTCTTCCATAAATACGCCTTTCTACGCCTCTGTAGAAGTAACTTCTTGAAACCATTGTGATAAATAGAGCATTTCGAGGGCTTGGTGCAAAACTATTGTAACTCCTTCACAAAATGAAGGAGTTACAATAGTTTTGCACCAAGCCCTCGATTTGCTCCATAGGAGCAAATGCACTATTTATCACAATGGTTTCAAAACTACAAGTTTCTAAAATGTTCCTTTTCTCTAGTAAATGCTCCTTTTCGGTAGATTTAATAAAGGAGGTAGGATCTAAAAATAGTATATGAGGTAATGGGTTAATGATGTAATTATTTCTTACATGAATATTTAACAGGTAAAGGGTTAATATTTATGTTAGATAAGGTATACAAGGCCATATGTATTTGCAGAGAGATAAAAGTTAGATATATGATGGTCAATGATTGTAATATGAACATTCAGAGGGCTGTATCACAAACTATTACGCTAATTGACCTAAAGTATTGAGATAGACCAGCCTAGGCGAATAGTGCAGACCCAGATCAGACTGTTCTTGAAGGCACAGTTTGATAAGGGTCTACGCTGTTTACTAGTTGCTACTGTGTCATTTTAAGTTATTAAAATGGGGCGAAATTCATTTATTCAGCTTTACTAACTGGTTTCAATGAGAGAGGGGAAATTGGGTGTCATGTTATTAAGATGTAATTACATTGTGAACTCCCTGGAAACAGTACAACCTGTAATCTGCTTTGAATTTTGTTGTAGGTTATCCTTTCATTTCTTTTAAAAAAAATTGATCATGGTGTTGAACAGTGTGAGATACTGATTAACCGGGTGTCACAGCTGGATCTAGACAGCTGGCAAGGCTTATAAGCTGCCTACACTTTAGAATGAAATTACATTGTTACTGCACCAAGTCTAGGATTCAGTATTTACCTGTTACTCCATGAATATTCAGGCAGGATATAATGACATTGAATATTAATTTAACCCTTTCCCTGTTCTATGTTTATTTCAAATTTCAATACGTAATGATCGAATATTCATGGACAAAATATGGAAGGTGGAACATTGTAGCCATTTTAGAAAGTAAAGAAACAGATCTATCAAATTCTGTTGGCAAACAGAGCAGACCCTGATCAGACAGCTCTGATCTGGGTCTACTCTGTTTGCAAATGCATGAAAACACGTTTATATGAGGTAGAGGGTTAATACACTGCATTTTTATAATGGTACATGTACTATGAAAAAAAAAAGATTCTTTATTGTGACAGAAACTAGAGAATCAGGTCTATTTTATATTTAAAGCAAAAGGAGCAGACCCTGATCGGATGGTTCCTAATTAGGAGCCTTCCGATCTGGGTCTGCTCTGTTTGCAAACGCATAAAAGGACATATTTATGGAGTAAAGGATTGAGGAATTCCAGTGGATTTATATATTGACGTTGATTTATGACTTACTCAAGTTTTGGACATGTCAATTAAATCGTTGAATGATCGTCAAAAGGTAAGGCATTTGATATTTATTGGCTCACAGGTGAGCTGTTGTGCCCACTCTCCATCGTTGAAGGGTTATGAAAATGCTCATTACCCATGACATACTTATTACTATAAATAGATGTCCACAGGCTGATCAATGTCAAGTCATTAACCCTTTACTTCATGAATACCGCAATAATGTAAGAAATAATGACATCATGAATATTGATTAGATTCATTGTTATAAGATCAAGAGCACAGACATTTTTGTGTCACCTGCCGAGAGGCTTTTCCGTCGACTGTCTGTCAGTAGGTCTGTCTCTCTGTCCGTCACACTTTACGTTTTGGGCCGTCATTTCAAAACTAATTATTATAGAGCTTTCAAATTTCACATGTCTTCCTCTCATCAAGGACCATTGCTGTAACTAAGGTTTGTCACTCTACATGCAATAGTTTTTGAGTTATTACCCTTTGTTCTTATTTTCGCACTCAGCAGATGAACACACTTGTGTTAAGTGTGAGCAGGTGACACAAGTGTTCATCTGATCTGGCATCAAGCAGTTTACAGGTGACATTAATGATTAACAAGAGAAGGATTAACCCTTTCCCTGTTCTATGTTTAATTCAATTTTCAATACCTTCTGAATATTCATGGACAAAATAGTTATAATGAAATATGGAAGGTGGAACATTGTAGCTATTTTAAATAGTAAAGGAACACATCTATCAAATTCCATTAGCAAACAGAGCAGACCCTAATAAGATGGCTCCTCTAGGAGCCATCTGATCTGGGTCTACTCTGTTTGCAGATGCGTGAAAACACATTTATATGAGAAAAAGGGTTAAAATTAACTCAGAATACCAAATAGTGTTTGTGCTCATTAATCAGTACTTTGTTGCTGTTAAATATTTACAAAAGATGGGTATTCTGTACAGTGAGGCTCAATTTTATTCTGGCATTACAGAGTGATGATCAGGTGTATGGTACAGCTGGGTCCAGATACAAGTCCAAACTGGAGACCGAGTCACTCTACCAGTTCTACAACAAGGATAAGATCTGCCGAGCCAGTAGACGCAAAGCCATATATTCCAGCTTTGATGAATCTGGTAAGAGCCTATGACTGTCATTACATTATATGTTGACGTTTAGAGCTGTAGATTAGAAACGTATTGTTCTCTTTAATTATTTATTCCATAACTACACCTATGTAATAGAGTAGACCCAGATCAGATGGCTTCTGTAGGAGACGTCTGAACTGGATCTGCTCTGTTTGCTTATGATATAATATAGATATGACTCTACAGTTTCTGACATTGCCTTAAACCAAAAATAACCTGTGTCCATGTGCTATTATAAGAATTAATCTAAATGAATATAATATTAATGTTCATAGAGTAATGGATTAACCCCATAACCAGGGTCCATGCTTATAAAGCTTTTAGTTGAGCCTGAGATCGTTCTCCAGCTTTAGATTGGTCAGATTTGAGCCAAAGGCTCAAATCTGACCAATCAAAAGCTTGAGAACTCAAATCTGACCAATCAAAAGCTTGAGAACGAAACTCAGACTCAACTAAAAGCTTTATAAGCATGGACCCAGCTTACCTGTTAAGAAATAGCGACATTATGAATATTTATCAGTTGAATGTAAACGGAATATTTTGCTTGGACAATTGCTTAGTCTACAGTAGAACCTGTCTTAAGTGGCCATTCATTTATTGAACATAGTAGTTGTAGAAAACAGATGGTTGCTTAATTAATACAGGGCAAACAAAATCACTTTTGATCTGCATTAATCTACCACCTGCCTGTCAGACCCATAATTAGACCTCTTTTTGATGATCTCTTAACCCTTTCCTCCACAAATACACCTTTCTACGCCTCTGTAATAACCACTTCTTGAAACCATTGTGATAAATAGAGCATTTGCTCCTATAAGAGCAAATGCTTTATTTGTCACAATGGTTTCAAACTACAAAATTCTAAAATGTTATTTTTCTGTAGTAAATGCTCCTTATGGGTAGATTCATTCAAAGAGTTTGGGTCTAAAAATAGCATATGGAGGAATGGGTTAAAACAGATTTTACTGTAATAGCTATGCTGATAACCGTAAGTCAGTATTGATAAAGTGCATGGCTAGACAAACAATGTAGAAACCTCCCATGTGGATGTCTGCATTGGTTTGCCTTGCATTAACAACCACCTGCTTTTTAAGACTCTTATGCTTTATCAGTAAGTGGCCATTTAATCCTTTACCTGATTCTGCAGTTTCTACCATCAACATTAGCTAATGTTACATTGTTATAATATGCACTGACTTTAAATAAAGTTTGTATTGTATTGTATTCATATAAATGCCTTTCACAGTTTTGCAAACATAGTAGATCTAGATGCTGATCAGAGAGCTCCTGTAGGTGTTGTCAGATCAGTGTCTGCTCTGATTGCTTATGGAATAACATGTACATGTACATGGATATCATTATACAGTTTCTGCCAAGTTCAAAAGCGTCTGTGTTCATGCACCATAACAAAGGTTCAGCTAATTATACTTAACCCTTACAGTGCGGTACCCGAGTCACTAATGTCCTTTGCAAACGGTGTAGACCCAGATGAGAGGGCTCCTAGGGGAGCCCTCTCATCAGGGTCTACACTGTTTGTCATGTTACACTTTTCTTTAGAAAATATCCCTAAATATTCGCTATAAGCCTGACCTATTTGAATTTTGGAAGAGTCCATTTGAAAATTCAGCGTTGTAAAGGTTAAGATGTCATTATTTCTTATACATGAATATACATCAGTTATAGCCATTGGGGTTAACCCTTTACCTCTTACAAATGCCTTTTCATGCCTTTGCAAACTGAGTAGACCCAGATCAGACAGCTCCGGTAGGAGCTTTTGAGCTTTTGGTCGGCTTATGGAATTATTTAGATCTGAATCTACCAATTCTGGCTAAGCCGAAAAGTCCTTTAAAATTTTACATTATAAGAAATTAGTTAATGAGAATTCATGAAGTGATCAATTCATGTATTTAAGGAAAGGGTTAAAACATGTTTTATTTTACTTGTTGTAGATGAAGACGGATATGCAGAGGAGGATGAAGAGGAGCGGGTGTATGAGGATCTGTCAACATACAGCTCAGGGCGGGGCAGTATGGAACTGGACAAGAAGTCTGAGGGGGACTCTAGCTCCACAGGAAGTAAGATCTCAACATTAGAGATGTTTGGCAAGAAAGGGACAGTACTCCGCACACTTTGGTCTGAAATGCCAGAGGTAAGTGGCACAACATCGTATATACAGTAAAACCTCTCTATAACAGCCACTAAAGTGGTTCAATTAGCTGGTATTTAAGGCAGGTGGTTGCTTAAAGCAAGATGAAAGTAAAACAGAACGCTCCTAAATTTGTTTTGCTTTCGACTTGCTTTAAGCAACCACCTGCCTTTAACACAAAATACTTGATGTAATTTAGTGGCCGTTAAAGAGAGATTTTACTGTAATAGTATTTTTCAAACAGTTTGGTTTGAGATAAGATGCCAAGTAACCTCATGCTTTACCTGGATCCAAACTATTTGACATTGACAGCATTGTTCGTATACAATTGAAGCAGACAACAGTTCCTTAAAGTACAGATTGGCAATTTGTTAATAACTTTTGAAAACATGCAGTTATTTAATTACTGGAATATTTTTGTTTAATTTGGGTTATGGCTTTGAGTATTGTTGTAAGCTGGTACAAGATACATGACTATTGTATTTTAGCCTTTTTAGGATTAGCTTAGAACTCTTAACCCTTTTCCTGATGAATATTCATATACGAAATAATGTAATTGTGAATACATGAACAAATTTATGACGGTATATGAACACAGGATTGTTTTATTGCAATAGTGCAAATAATTGATATTCATGATGCCATTATTTCTTACATAAATATTCTTGATGTATACTCTCCTTTATCTAATGTTTTGAAATATTATTTTCCAGGTGAAGGGTAGCGGAGTGTTGGATACTATCAGTGCCCATGAGAGAAAATTGCAAGAGGTTGGTACTAGCAGAAAGTTTATACTTAACCCATTCCCTCATAGGCTATTTTTAGATCCTACCTCTTTGAGTAAATCTACCGAAAAGGATCATTTACTAAAGAAAAGGAAAATTTAAAAATTGTGTAATTTTGAAACTATTGTGATAAATAGAGCATTTGCTCTTATGGAGCAAATGCTCTATTTATCACAATGGTTTCAGAAAGTGACTTTTACAGATGCGTAGAAAGGCGTATTTATGGAGGAAAAAGTTAACCCTTTCCCTCATACAAATGATTTTAACACCTTTGAAAACACAGTTAACTGAAATCAGACCTGCTTTAAGCTACCACCTCGTGACCTGTTTTTTAAAAAATCCAGAATTATACTTCTTTCAAGTGGTCATACTAGTTTGACATTACTATATATTCAGGCTTTGTTTGAGATCCTTACCTCCGAGGCTACCTATCTGAAAAGTATCAACATTCTGATCAATGTCTACTTGATGTCGGAAGAGTTTGGCTTGGACAGATCCAACAAATGTGTGATAACCAGACAAGAACGGCATGTACTCTTCTCTAACATAGGAACCATTAGAGATACGAGTGAAAGGTAAGGATATATTACAGTAGAACCCCTCTAATGCGACCACTTAATGAATAAACATGGCGGTCTTTATAAGCCGCTGGTTGCTTAATGCAGGACAAAAGTAATGCAGAAAGCTCCTCTGCTCTGTTTGCTCATAGAATTTGATAGATCTGTCTCTTTACTTTCTAAAATGGCTACAATGTTCCACCTTCCATATTTCTTTATAACTATTTTGTCCATGAATATTAAGTAGGTATAAAAATTTGGAATAAACATAGAGCAGGGAAAGGGTTAATGAATGTTGCAAATGCTTTAGCCCTTTACTGCATGAATATTCATGATAGAAGTAATGAGAGCATGAATATTTATTTAAAAAAAAAAAGACACATGAACACAGGAAATTTTGGCCATGGAGGAAACTGTAATATCAGATCTACATTATAATTATTATACATGTAAGCAAATAGAGCATTGCCTTATCAGATGGCTCCTACAGGAGCTGTCTGATCTGGGTCTACTCTGTTTGCATAGAAAGGCATATTTATGGAGTAAAGGATTAACCCTTTCCCTGAAAGAAGAACACCTTATACAAACACCTTATAAGAACATCTTTTGACACCTTGTACAAACAGGAGCTGTCTCATCAGTGTCTGCTCTGGTTGCTTATGGCATAAGATAGACCTGATTCTGCAGTATCTACCATCAACAGAAATTCCTGTTTTCAAAATATGCCCTTATAAAAATCAGCTAATATAACCTAATATTCATCATGTCATTATTTCTTACATGAATATTCATCAGGTATAAAAGAGTACATCAGGTGAAGAATAACATTTTTCTGCTTTTAATATAACCATTTGTTATATTCTTTTAGATTTCTCTCAGAGCTTGAAGAAGGATGGCAAAAGTCGGTAATGTTGAGTGATGTATGTGATGTCATCACCAAGCATGCGTCCAAGAACTTCGAGTGTTATGTAGCTTACTGCAGTAACCAGACATTCCAGGACAAAGCTGTCACTGAACTCAAGTATGTTGGCAAAAATCTGTTAACCCTTTCCCTCATATAGACGTGTTTTCACGCATTTGCAAACAGAGTAGACCCAGATCAGACGGCTCCTAGAGGAGCCGTCTGATCAGGGTCTACTCTGTTTGCTAATAGAGTTTGATAGATCTGTTTCTTTACTTTCTAAAATTGCTACAATGTTCCACATTCCATATTTCTTTATAATTATTTTGTCAATGAATATTCAGTAGGTATTGAATTTCGGTTTAAATATAGAACAGGGAACGGGTTAAAGTATATATGAAAGGGGATTGGGAATAGACATGTCTACTGTCAGCAATGACTTTCTATCCATGTACATAATAATCCCTTCTTTGTATGTATTTGCAAACAAAGTAGAACGAGATCAGAAAGCTCCTGTAGAAGCTGTTTGATCTGGGTCTGCTATGTTTGCTTTTATGTTATAGACCTGCTTCTCTACTGTTTGTCATGGCAATAAATTTCCTTTATTTTTATGTTTTAATACAGAAATTAGATTGATTCATTTTATTCACTCCACAAGGTGCAGTGGATTCATAGCTACTATTTCTATGCAAGTTTAGGTGCTGACCTAATCAAATAGGGCAAGCAGAGAGCATAAAGTTTTGCAAAATCATGATATTGTGACCAATTAATGCTGGCATTCTTTACCAAGACACCAAGCAGTTCGACTAGACTTGCTCTGGGATGCTAATGGTATTGGAGAGGTTATGGAGAGGTTTTACTGTAATAAAATGATAATGTCTCCCCCAACTCTTATGGTGTGACCACTCTATAGAAGTGTCTCAAAGAGATACATGTAATTCTAGAGACTGATCAGAACATTGGGTTAAGTGGCAGAATAAAGGAGATATACGCATCTTATCCGTGTCTCTGTTACATGATGTACAATATCAGTAAATCCACTGCAGTACTTAACATTACAAAATACTCTGATAGAATACTTTTCATTTGCCAAAATATCCTGTGCTCATGTACATTTATACAAATTAACCCATTACTCCATAAATACTCCTTTCTACGTCATTGCAAACAGAGTAGACCCAAATCAGACGGCTCCTATAGGAGCCATCTAATCAGTGTCTGCTCTGTTTGCTAAAGGTTAGATATAGATATTGTACAGTTTCTGCCAGGACCAAAACCTCTTGTGCTCACGTGCTAAAATAACAATTAATCTAATTAGTATTCACAATGTCATTATTTCTTTCATGAATATTCATGGAGTAAAGGCTTAAGGTTAAAACTATACATGATTATATTTTCTGATATGAATATTCATGAGGTAAAGTGTTAATTATGTTAATGGTTTCCTACTATAGGAAGAAGACCGAGTTTTTAGAAGCTCTGAGGCGCCTTGAGAGTAATCCCGAGTGTCAGGGTTTGCCGATGATCTCATTCCTTCTACTTCCTATGCAGAGGGTAACTCGCCTGCCCCTGCTAGTCGATGCCATCTGTCACCGTCTGGACCCAATCAAAGACAAGGAAAAGCACAAATCTGCTATTAATGCATTCAATGCTCTCAGTAAGGTAAGCTGGCAAATGTGTCAATATTTGCAAAATATTTAGAGTCAAACGCAGACCCAATACTAATTTGTGCTTATGGTCTTTGACTGACAATCAAATCATATCTATATTATCTCAAGCAAACATCAGACGGTTCCTATAGGATTTTAGAATTGTGTAATGTTGAAACCATTGTGGTAAATGTGGTAAACCCTGACACTATTTATCACAACGGTTTCAAAAAATGACTTTTACAGAGGTGTCAAAAAGCTTCAATATGAGGGACTAGGTAAACATATTTATACTCTTTATTTCTACTGTTGTCTTCATTATATTTATACATTGTTCTGTAAACATGTTTATACTGTTTATTTCTACTGTTGTCTTCATTATATTTATACATTGTTCTGATGATCTGATGAGTATGTGGGACAAAGGTCCCACATAGAGGCTTATCAGGATCGCACTGTTGACAAAACAATCATAAGTGCCCATTTCTCATTTAGCTGCTGGTATCACTGTTATTTTGATGTACATATACAAATGTTTATAATAATATTTCTTGTCATAATTGAAGGTGGTTAAACGCTGTAACGATGGAGCTAAGAGAATGCAGCAAACTGAACAGATGTGCTTGTTGGCTAAACAGCTGGAATTCCCTACGAAGGTAACATGCTAGAAATATTTGAGATAAGAGAATGGCTGTCTAATGCAGGCCCAGATCAGATTCAGTTGTGATTGAGGTTTGCGTTGGCTGTTTGAACAAATTTATTTACACACTATCATGGCTTGCATTACAGAACATTTTCAGATAGTAGTATTTTGTCTTTGGTATCATATAATTATGCAAACCCTTTTTTTTTATAGTATAAAATTTTCAAGAGAATTGTTTGTTTGACAAAATCTGTAGAATCAGATCTGTATCATATCATCATCAAACAGAGCAGACCTAATCAGACAGCTGCTGTATGAGCTGTCTGAATAAGGTCTTCTCTGTATGCCGATTGAATTTTATAGATTTGATTCTTCAGTTTCTGCCATGTGGAAACTATTCTGTGTTCATTATGCCAGTATAAATTAAACCCCCTTTCCTCCATAAATACACCTTTCTACGCCTCTGTAAAAGTCAAATGTTGAAACCATTGTGATAAATAGAGCATTTGCTCCTATAGGAGCAAATGCTCTTTTTATCGCAATGGTTTCAAACTAAAAAAATCTAAAAAAAATTCCTTTTCTCTAGTTAATGCTCTTTTTCAGTAGATTTATTCAAAGTGGTTGGATCTTAAAATAGCCTATGGAGGAATGGGTTGATAAAAAATTAGCTGATTAATATTTATATTATCATTATTTCTTGCATGAAATGTCATCAGGTAAAATGTTAATATTTCCCTGTTCTATATTTAGTCTAAATTTCAATACCTACTGAATATCCATGTAAAAAAAATAATTACAACGAAATATGGAAGGAGGAACATTGTAGCCATGCTAGAAAGTAAAGAAGCATATCTTTCAAATTCCATTAGCAAATAGAGCAAACCCTGACCAGAGTTGTCTGATCTGGGTCTATTCTGTTTGCAGATGTGTGAAAACACGTTTATATGAAGGAAAGGGTTAGAATAAGACCACTGTGTCTCTTTGAAAATGCTGAGACTATGTATGTCAAAACCATCACTTTACATGATTTATATCTGTATTCAATGTGTATGTTTAAATGTCAGATAAACTGTTATGTTTTTTCCCTTTTCCAGGAAATAACTCAAATTCCTCTTGTATCAGCATCACGATACCTTGTCAAACAGGGGGAGGTGGTCAGAATAGCTAATGACGCAGGTAGTCGTATACCATTTGGAAAAGCCAAGCCAGGCAAACAAAACGTCCACCTTTACTTGTTCAATGACATGCTCCTGGTGACAAAGAAAAAAGGGTGAGTGGATTATTTTGAGTTGACCTCGAGTACAAGCATTATTTGTGCTCTTCAGAAAGTGTAGAATCTACACTGTTAACCCTTCGTTTGCTAATCGCGTCAATATACATACCTGTAAATAGTGAAGACCCAGATGAGACAGCTCCTACAGGAGCTGTCTCATCAGGGCCTGCACTATTTACAAGTTGATTGTGCAACCAGTGCACTCAACAGCAGTGATTGCACAGCGAAATACTTGTACACGGTGAAGATATATGTTATTATACAACAGGGCATGGGTAAAGAAGGAGAAATGTGTTTTAAAATTCAGCAAGCGAAGGGTTAAGCTTACAGAAATCCTTTTTTATGCTTATGCAAACACAGTAGATCCAGGTCAGATGGCTCCTTTAAGATCTGCTGTTTGCTTATGAAATAATGTACAGTAAAACCCCACTAATGCGACCACTTAATGAATAAACATGGATGTCTTTATAAGCAGGTGGTTGCTTAATGCAGGACAAAAGTAATGCAGAAAGCTCCTCTAGGAGCTTTCTGCATTTCTTTTGTCCTGCAATAAGCTACCACCTGCATCTAGCACCCAGATTTATACCTCCTTTAGGTGGTCATATGTCATTGTCAGAATTCAGCTTATTAATCTTGATAAAGTCATTTTACATGAATATTCTTTAACTAAAGTCACCATTTTCCTGTGACTCTTGTCATACGAGTTTATTTGCTTGAACTTTATTAATTGAAATACTCTTTAGATTTGAAGCATATACAACTCTTCCACTTACAGAGGCCAATTTATTGTAACCGATTATGCCATGCGGAACTCACTACATGTGGAGATAATTGACAATCCTGAGAAGCACAGGTCACTTCCCCTGGGCACACCAAGTGGCTGCAAGCACCTTTTCCTACTTGTGATGCTAGAGAACAACCAGAAACTCATGGTGGAATCTGTGTATTCATGCAACTCTGTGTAAGCCAGATCTCTTTACGAAAGTTTATTGGACTGTTTTTAATCATATGCTGTGCCAGATCAAAGAGCTCATGAAGCTTTCGTTTGATCAGAGTCTACACTATTTGCTACTATCTATGTCAGTCAAATGTAAATTTATGAAAAGGGTGCCAAATTGAATTATTCAGCTTTACAAACAGCATTGTGTAGATAAAATTCCTTCTCAGAGTTTTCCTACATATTAGAATGAAGGGACACGATTGATAAAATACAGAATTTAGAATTAAAAGTATCTAAGGTTGGTTGTATGAGTACTTTGATTAACCCTTTCTTTCATATAAATGTGTTTTCACACATTTGCATCCAGAGTAGACCCAGATCAGAAAGCTCCTAGAGGAGCTGTCTGATCAGGGTCTGCTCTGTTTGCTAATGGAATTTGAAAGATCCGTTTCTTTACTTTCTAAAATGACTACAATATTCTACCTTCCATATTTCATTGTAACTATTTTCCATGAATATCCAGTAAGTATTGAAATTTGGAATAACATAGAACAGGGAAAGGGTTATAGGGCATGCTTTGTCTTCTTTCAACCTATTTCATTGTAGTATTAACCCTTTCCCTGTTCACTCATGTGAGAAATAATGACATCATGAATATTTATAACCGTAGAAGAATTTTTTCAAGTGAAATTTTGCTTTGGAAAAACCGTAGAAGCAGATCTATATCAGATCAGAAACAAAAGGAGCAGACTCTAATCAAACAGCTCTTATAGGAGCCATCTGATCTGGGTCTACCCTGTTTGCAAAGATGTAAAAATGTGGGATTATGGAATAATGGGTTAAATTCATAATGTGGGACCTTTAAAGATTACTGTAGTTTATTCTTGATTTCCAACTTGTTGTATTCACCGGTCTTTTATTTCCCATTACAGAAGTGACAGGACACGCTGGGTAGATGCAATGAACCCTGTCAAGGTCACAGATGACCACGAAAGGATATATGAGGAATGGGGTAAGCTTTTATTCTGCATTATCACTTAGTTTCCAATAGCAAATTGTGATCTTTCTGTTATGTGTGTGTTTCTAACCAGTGTGTAATTTACTCTGTGTTGGCTAAATCTGCCAATTTGTCATCTGTGACTATAAGTTTATTTTTCTTTTTTTTCAAATAACTCTTTAACTGTAGAATCAGATCTATATAATATCATAAGCAAACAGAGCAGACCCTGATCAGACGGCTCCTCAAGGAGCCGTCTGATCTGGGTCTTCACTGTTTGCAAAGGCGTAGAATTAAAGGCGTATTTATGGATTAAAGGGTTAACTAAATTTGATAATACTATCATCAACTAGGAATATTTTTGACCATGGTAGATGTAGAATTCATAAGCAAACAGAGCAGACTCAGGTCAGAGGGCTCCTACAAAAGCCTTCAGATCTGTGTCTACTCTGTATTGTAAAGGCATGGAAATGTGTTTCTATAAAGTAAAGGGTTAATTTCTTTAAAAAAAATGAGAATGAAAGTGTCTGTGTTTGGATCCTGATCCTTACTGCTTGCGAAAGTTGTCTTTTATGAATCATAGTAGCATGTTATGAATTAAGAAAATGTTTGTTTCTTTGACAGACTGTCCACAAGTACAGTGTGTACAGATGTACCATGCAACAGAACCAGATGAGCTGTCACTGGAGGAGTCGGATGTCGTTAATGTCTTCAAGAAGTTGGATGATGGTATGATTATTAATCCTTTCCTCCATAGGCTATATTTAGACCCAACCTCTTTGAAAGAATCTACCCAAAAGGAGCATTTACTAGAGAAAAGGAAAATGTTAGAATTGTTTAGTATTGAAACCATTGTGATAAATAGAGCATTTGCTCTTATAGGAGCAAATGCTCTATTTATCACAATGGTTTCTATAGGTGATTTTTACAGAGGCGTAGAAAGGCATATAAAAGAAATAATGATATCATGAATATTAATTAGATTGTTTTTTAAAATGGCCTATTAACACTAGAAACTTTTGCTGAAGCAGAAACTGAAGAATCTTATCTATACTATATTATAATGACCATGGTAGATGTAGAATTCATAAGCAAACAGAGAAGACCCTGATCAGATGGCTCCTATAGGAGCCTGTAGAAAGGCGTATTTATGAAGCTAAGGATTAGAACAGGGAAAGGGTTAACTGTTGAATATTCTTGTAAGAAATAATGTCAGACATCATGAATATTCTTAAGCAGAATTTTTATAATAGTATATAAACACAGGATATTTTGAAACTTTAGAATCAGATTTGTATAACTTCATAATGGAACAGAGCAGACTCTGATCAGATTTGTATAACTTCATAATGGAACAGAGCAGACTCTGGTCAGATTTGTATAACTTCATAATGGAACAGAGCAGGCTCTGATCAGATTTGTATAACTTCATAATGGAACAGAGCAGACTCTGGTCAGATTTGTATAACTTCATAATGGAACAGAGCAGGCTCTGATCAGATTTGTATAACTTCATAATGGAACAGAGCAGACTCTGATCAGATTTGTATAACTTCATAATGGAACAGAGCAGGCTCTGATCAGATGGCTTCTTCATACAGTATCAGAAAGCGCTTATCAGATAAATGGTTTTGAGTCACAATCAACCTACAATTGTTTAAATTTGTATCAAAGCAAATTGCTGTTTTAGGTTTTATAAAAAGATGCTTATCTTGCAGGTATGTGGGAGGGAGAGCGCATACGTGATGGTGAGAGGGGCTGGTTCCCTAAAGATCATACAGTAGAAATCATAAACTCTCATGTGCGTGCTCGAAACATGCGTACAAAGTACCGGCTAATGGCAGCTGTGGAGCAGGAACAAAGCAACAGATAGCAATAGCACACATCGTAATACCTGCTTGAGCTTCATATCTAGGTCACACTGGTTGTTATGACAACAACCATGACCTACAATGTTCTGTGATCGTAATGAGTACAGTAAGAAAAGGCATCAAAAGATGCTGCTCACTGTAATAGCTTGAGATGTTCCAGAGTACAAATGCCTGAATTTCAGGGTACATACCAGAATACCATAGCAACATTTTGAATGTTTTGGTATTAAACAGAAGAGGCAAAATGCTGGCTGTCAATGACCTAAAATTGTGTATTGATACCAACAATTGTTACAAGTATAAATTATGTAATCATATGGCTTAATTTCCAATGCTTTCTTAACCTATTACCTGATAGAGACACATTTTGATACTTTGCCAACAGAGTAGACCCAGATCAGGAACCATCTGATCAGGGTCTGCACTGTATGCTTATAGAATTATATAGATTTGATTCCCATGGCCAAAATATCCTGTGTTCTTTATACTACAGTAATACCTCTCTATAACGGCCACTAAATTATGTTAATTAGTTGGTATTTAGGGCAGGTGGCTGCTTAAAGCAATTTGAAAGAAAAACAGAATGCTCCCATTGGAGTGTTCTGTTTTACTTTCACCTTGCTTTAAGCAGCCACCAGCCTTTAACACAAAATATTTCATGTAAATTAGTGGCTGTTATAGAGAGGTAATACTGTAGTATAAAATTCAGCTTATAAATATTCAGGTTGTCATTATTTCTTAAATGAATATTCATCAGGTAAAGGGTTATGTTCTGGTGACCTTGCTTTTAGGGACTGATCAGAAAGTAAAATTGCTCTGGTAAATGTCTTCTGTGCTTATGACTTTAGTGTTGATATCACTTTTGTGCTGGTGCTATATTTCAACACCTTGGATGTCGCTTCCTTTTCCATTTATATTTGTATTATTTTTGGTCAAATTGTTAAAATATAACAGTGATAATGATTTATTTTGTAAACGTGACCTGGTTTAGTCGATAATCAATAACAGCATCAACAAGGTTTCTGTTGCATGATTTTCGAAGGAATTCAGATCAATATAATGTTATGTACATGTATGTGTATATTCAAATGTTTTATCACACTCTTACAGTGGTTCATTCCATTGTTTCGCACATCTATCTCTGTCTATATATAAAAGTTAAACAATGGATGAGCGAGTCAGATATTGCTCTCGTGTTTGTATGATTGCATTCAAATTAGCGTATAAATAGGAATTCTACACTTTATCCATTCCCTCATACTGACACCTTTTGATACCTCTTTTAATGGTCACTCTGTGAAACCATTGTGATAAATAGAGCATTTGCTCCATTGGAGCAAATGCTCTATTTATCACAATGGTTTAAAAATTACAAAATTGTAAGATGATTCTAATGAGTACTGGCAAGATAGGGTTGGGTTGAGAATTGGAAAAGTAGATAGATCGGAGATCGGTATCTCTTGTCTACAGCTCTGACCACGGTCAACTGTTTTTGAAAGTCAATAAATGTACAAGAGCTATTTTTTCCTGTCACTGCATTTATATGACAAACATTCCATTTGTGAAAGCAATCATTTTATCTTCCAGTGTACAGCGAATGAATTCTAACAAATATTGAATAGCCCAGTACCTATTAACCATTTTCCTCATAAATATTCATGTGAGAATTAATGCCATCTTGAATATTAATAAGATTATTTTTATGATGTCATGATATAACTATGGATAGTTTTCGTTATGGTTTAAACTATAGAATAAGATCTACATTATTCCATAAGCAAACATATCAGGCCCTGATCAGATGGCTCCTTCAACATGAGCCTTCAGATCTTGGTCTACTCTATTTGTTAAGGAATGAACAAGCATCTATCAGGAAAGGGCTATTGAATTCTTCAATCTCATGTATATGGAAATGTGATTTTTGAATGGTTACTGACTTACTGTCAGTGGGACCAGTTTTAGCTAGCTAAGAGTTGCGAATGTAAAATTATTTGTGCATTTTATATCAAGTTTGTAATAACCAGGTTCCAAATTTGTAAGAATAATATTATTTTAGAGATTGATATACCATTTGTTTTCTATGCATTTGATGTTTTCATGTTTTATCGGTGTAAAAAATGTCTCAATGTGGGACCAAATTATCATTGTTACAAATTAAGACACAAACAATGCATTCCAAGTCTTAAGCCTACTTTTATTTGTGTATAGTATTTTAAGTAATCAACATTTTCCTCCGTTGTCTCTTTCATTTGATTTATCTCCCTTCACTTTGCAGCACTTCATCTTTGATGCTCTTAGCAACTTTTTTAAAGACTTTTTATCTTGCTTTAATTTTTTTTAAAGTTAGATAAATCTACTATTGGTAATGCTTTAGTCTATAAAGACACCTTTTAACCCTTTCCCTCATATAAACGTGTTTTCACGCATTGGCAAACAGAGTAGACCCAGATCAGACGGCTCCTAGAGGAGCCGTCTGATCAGGGTCTGCTCTGTTTGCTTATGGAATTTGATAGATCTGTTTCTTTGCTTCCTAAAATGCCAACAATGTTCTACCTTCCACATTTCTTTACAACTATTTTATCAATGAATATTCAGTAGGTATTGACTTTTGGAATAAACATAGAACAGGGAAAGGGTTAATGCCTTTGCAAACAGAGTTGACTGAGATCAGACAGCTTCTACAGGAGCCATCTGATCATTCAGGGTCTTCTCTGTTTGCTTATGAAATATTATAGATCAGAATCTATTACAAAAACATTTCTGTGTTCATATGCCAATATAAAAATGCATCTGATCAATATTCATGATGCCATCATTTCTTACATGAATATTCATGGAGTAAAGGGAGCCCAAACATTATACAGCGCTCCCTCCCTACAACGGCCCTCTCAATAATGATTCCCTCCTTACAACAACGCATGTCACTGTTTCCGAAACAACACGACTCCAGAAACAACTTTTTCCATCGTATTTTCTTTATGCCTCCATCAAACCCTATGTTGTGGCCACTCTTTAGAATCGTCACAAAGTGACGATTCTAAAGAGTGGTCACAACATAGGGTTTGATGGAGGCATAACGGTTTTAGTTCTCGAAATACACCCTATCTGGGGATCTGCAAACAATCTAATTATGTTTGATTTTCCCTCCCTATAACAACTCCCTCTGAACAACACATACAATTTTCGTATCCCAAAGGGTGTTGTTGTAGAGAGGAGCACTGTAACCCTTGTCATCATTTAAACGCTTTTGCATGTCTTTGCAAAGAGAGTAGACCTAGATCAGATGGCTCCTGTAAGAGCCATCCGTTCAGGGTCTATTTTATTTGCTTATGAAATTGTAATAGATCGGACTCTACAATTCTTACTAATACCAAAACATGTAGTGTACATATGCTACTGTAAAAAAAATGAGTTAATAAATATTCACGATGCTATTATTTCTTGCATAAATTTTAAACAGGAAACGGGTTAATATCACGATGGTATCAATAGATGATTTTTACAGAGGCGTAGAAAGGAAAGGGTTAACTAACGTGTATTTTGTATCATCTTCTGTCATTTCTATTCTTCTGTTACCTTTTTGTTCTCTTGTGCAATATAGTTTGTTTTCGTTATATGATGCTCAGTTATAGTCCTTGCATTTCATCATTGTTTCTGTTGTATCTGTTTTATGATGAGGTGTGAAGCTGAAAAAATACAAGTTTACTTGGCTTCCACAAATGTTTTTAAATTTATTTTCTATTCAGTCACATTTTAATTGTTTTATGAATGTGACAGCTGAGGATAGTTGATAATATGGGACAAGCTTAACCTTTTACTCCTTAAATGCACCTTTTCAAGCCGGAGACCCAGATCAGTGGCTCCTTTAGGAGAAGTCTGATCTGTTTGCTTAACCCTTTCCCTGTTCTGTACTTAGGCCAAATTTCAATACCTACTGAATACTCATTAACAAAATAGTTATAAAGATATGTGGAAGGTGAAACATTGTAGACATTTTAGAAAGCAAACAAACAGATCTATCAAATTGTATTAGCAAACAGAGCAGACCCTGATCCTAGAGGAGCCGTCTGATCTGGGTCTACTCTGTTTGCAAATGCGTGAAAACGCGTCTATATGAGGGAAAGGGTTAAGCTATAACAGAGATATGAGTCAACAGTTTCTCCCATGGTCAAAAATTCCTGTGTTCATGTGCTATTATAAAAATTAATCTAAATAATAGTCATGGTGCCATTACTTCTTACATGAGTATTCATGGAGTAAAGGATTTATGCCTTTGGAAACAGAGTAGACCCAGAATAGATGATGCCTATAGGAGTCATCTGATCAAGGTCTGCTCTGTTTACTTATAAAGTTATAATAGACTTGACTCTACAATTACTGCCAATACCAAAATAACCTGTGCACATATGCCATTAAACAAATGCAGGTAATAAAATTTTATATTCACAGTGTCATTATTTCTTACATGAATATTCAACAGGGAACGGGTTAACTTGCCATTACAAACAGTGATAAAATAAATCTGTAATGTAATGTATGCAAACAGAGCGGACTCTGATCTACTGTGTTTGCAAAAGCTTGAACAGGGCAGATTATAAAGTAAAGAGATAATTGCTTATCAAAAACAGTGCAGACCTGGATCAGAGGACTCCTGTACTGTGCGTCATTCTAATCCTCCAGTAAAGTTAATTCTCTAATACAGTAAAACCTCTCTATAACGGCTACTAAATTACATCAATTATTTTGTGTTAAAGGCAGGTGGCTGCTTAAAGCAAGGTGAAAGTAAAACAGAACGCTCCTATAGGAGCGCTCTGTTTTACTTTCACCTTGCTTTAAGCAACCACCTGCCCTAAATACCAACTAATTAACACAATTTAGTGGCCGTTATAGAGAGGTTTTACTGTACTAAATTGACTCTACTAATAAACATGTTTAAAGTCGGCACAAAGTGATACCTATAATTATTATAGTCATTAATCATTGTCCTCATGAATATTTATAGTTTTTATACAAGAATGCATGACTTCATGAATATTCATTAACTAAAATTTTAGAATGGGCAATATTTCCCCACCAATTCCTATGTTGTGACTACTCTTTCGAATTGCTTTTTTAAGATGATTCTAAAGAGTACAACATAGGGTTTAGCAGAGAAATGACAATTTGAAAAACTGCGCTTTATTTATGGTTCTGGGTTTGTCATTCAGTATCTTTGACCCGTGGCTGCAAACATTGTAGAGAATGGTCAGATCTTTGCAAATGCATTTTCCATGTCTGTGTCTTTACCATTTGCTAATGTCCAAAGTGCTCCAAACATGTTGGTGAATGATTACCTTGTTAAGTGCCTCTTACCTACAAGGTTGTGCTTAGATTGAGTTATCCCTTTACTCCATGAATACGCCTTTCTATGCCTTTGCAAACAGAGTAGACCAAGATCAGACGACTCCTGTAGGAGCCATCTGATCAGGGTCTGCACTGTTAGCTTATGACATGATATAGATACTACAGTTTCTGTCCAAAACCTCTTGTGTCCATTTGCTATTATAAGAATTAATCTAATTAATATTTATGATGTCATTATTCCTTACATGAATTTTCATGGAGTAAAGGGTTATATTATATTTATATACCAGTTATCAGTACATAAATTGTTCTAACCCCTTTATTTTGTAGGTAGGCCTTTAACCCTTTCCCTGTTCTATATTTAGGCCAAATTTCAATACCTGCTGAATATTCATTAACAAAATAGTTATAAAGAAATATGGAAGGTAGAACATTGTAGACATTCTAGAAAGCAAATAAACAGATCTATCAAATTCTATTAGCAAACAGAGTAGACCCTGATCAGACGGCTCCTCTAGGAGCCGTCTGATCTGGGTCTACTCTGTTTGCAAATGCGTGAAAACACGTTTATATGAAGGAAAGGGTTAATACATTTTCCAACAGAGTAACCTCTGATCAGGGTCTACTGTTTGCTTACAGAATAATAAAGGTCAGATTCAACAGTTTGGGAAATGGTCTAAATATCTGTTGTTTATCAGTCAAGATAAACATTTTCGTAATGAATGTCTGTGAAGTCATGAACTCTTTTATAAATAACCATGAGGTAACGGGTTGAGCTTTGTCATTAATTGTCATAATGTCTACATGAACTGAAAGGAGTTGGCTGATTTTATATGTTCATGTTTGTGCCCACACAAACCAATTTCATTCTGCATAGGGAACTTCACTTACAAGACATAATTTCACTTACATGTCATCACTTACAAGACAGGACTTCACTTACAAGACATGACTTCACAACAGGATTTCACTTTCAAGACATTGCTTCACTTATAAGACATTCATTATTAACGGCTTAGATTTGCTGCACAATTTTTGATGACAAACAATACAGACCCTGATCAGAGACCAGATCTAGAAATCCTTTGATCTGAGTCTACACTGTTTGCAAATGCCAGTACACTAGCTTACCACATTCGAAGAGTTAACCCATTCCCTCATATTGACCACTTTTGATGACTCTGTAAAAGTCACTTTGTGAAACCATTGTGATAAATAGAGCATTTGCTCCTATAGGAGCAAATGCTCTATTTATCACAATGGTTTCAAACTACAAAATTCTAAAAAAAAATCCTTTTCTCTAGTTAATGCTCCTTTTCGGTAGATTTATTCAAAGATGTTGTATCTAAAAATAGCCTATGAGGTAAAGGGTTAAACATCCAAAACAGAAATAACCAAAGCAGCTACACCAAAGACCTAAAGCATATGCCATTTCATCTGTTATATGGGAGTAAACCTTGCACTAATAGAATTGTCCATATACAGTAGATCCTGTTTAACCCATTACCTCATAGGCTAATTTTAGATACAGCCTCTTTGAATAAATCTACTGAAAAGGAGCATTAACTTGAGAAAAGGAAAACATTAGAATTTTGTAGTTTGAAACCATTGTGATAAATAGAGCATTTGCTCCTATAGGATATGAGGTAGTGGGTTAAGACAGGTAGTAGCTAAATGCAGGTTGAAAGTAATGCTGAAAGCTAATGGAGCTTTCTGCATTATTTTTGTCTTGCATTAAGCAACCACCTGCTGTTTGAGACACCTATATTCAATAAATGAATGGTCACTAAAGACAGGTTTTTCTGTAGTTTGCCTTGTACATGTATTGATACGAGTGTGTGAGACTTAATTGGTGCCATTTTCTAGTAACTGTGTACCATAGATTGCCTTATATGTACAGTCTTGCGCCTCTGATTTTTGTGACATCATGTAATGTGAGCATAAATAAGTTTTGACCATAAATGTACATGTGTTCACTGGTTATGCATCTGCTAACTTCATGCCAAAGCCCGTTTTCTTTTGCTGTATTCCCACAATGATGTTTAGATGGGGATTGTCCAGACTACTCCACTGTTTATAATACAGTAAGCCCCTCTAAACTGGAATTCTAGTAGAGAAGAAAGTCTGCTGGCTTAAACCCTTTCCCTGTTTAATATTCATGTAAGGAATAATGACATTATTAATATTTATTAGCTGAATTTAAATGATGGCATATATACAGGATGTTTTGACTCTTGCAGAAACTCTAGAATCACATCTATATCATATCATATTAACAAACAGAGCAGACCCTGATCAGACGGCTCCAATAGGAGCCGTCTGATCTGGGTCTACTCTGTTTGCAAATGTGTGAAAAGGCGTTGATATGAAGGAAAGGGTTAAATTCCAGTGTATTGATTTTTCCATTTACCTTCAGTGTTTTAAAGTTTTTGAGAAATTGTTGACTGAGAAGCAGATAGCATTGATTCTGATGAGATGCTGAGTTACAGGACGTCTCTTCTGAATCCAAGCTGTTTGCAAATGAATCAGGTCAAGTTTAGCAGAATATGGGGTAGTTCATATGGTCATTTTCATGTTAGAATACAAACAGTATGTGCCAGCCATTTAAATAGAGAGCACATGTAATTACGTGTATGTATATGCTTTTTATATCAGGAGTACAATATCATATTTATACAAAAAAACATGTTATACTCGTAACAATGAAAAAACAATAAAATATCTTCATGAAACTTAGTAACTTGTTTTGTTTTTTGCCACTTTACCCTTTGTCTTGCATCTGTAAATGTTTTAATAGGCAAACAGTGTAGAGCAAGATTAATCATTTCCCTGTTGTTCATGTAAGAAATGATGACATCGTAAGTATTAAAAAAAATATTAGTTGAATTTTTATAATGGCATGAATATTTATTAACTGGCCTTTACAATAGCATATGTACACTAGATTTTTTGTTTTTTATAGAAACCGTAGAGTCAGGTCTTTATAATATATATGGTAAGCAAACAGAGCAGATCCTGATTAGACAGTCATCTGATCTGGGTCTACTCTATTTGCAAAAGTGTGGAAAGCATTTATATGAGGTAAAGGTTGAAGAGAGTTTTCTAATTCATGTCTGCACTCCTTGCTTCATCTGTTAGTCTTCAAGCATAACATTGGCATAATTTCCTTTTACCCAAACACCCTTCAACTGAGAATAAGATTTGGGCACGCAGGCTCAAATCTTTACCTATTGAGTATTCATTTAAGAATAATGATTGTGTGAATATTAATTAGCTGAATTTTTATAATGGCATTATGAACACAGGAATATCTGGCCATAGCAGAAACTATAGAAATAGATCTGTATCATTATGTTAACAAATAAGGCAGACCCTGATCAATCTCTGCAAAGGCATTTAAAGGAGTAAAGGCTTATGGATTATATATAACTGGTTCAAAACTTTCTCCATGGCCAAAAATCCTGTGGCCACAATTCACATACAATTACATGTATAAAATTTTAGCCTAAAAATGTCCATGATGTTCTGTCTTAATGAGTTATTCATCAGGTAAAGAGTTAATACTGAGAAAATCTTTGTCAGTAGATAATATTGGCTTAATCTCACATTTAGTTCCACTTTCTTTAATTCATTGAAGACATAATCAATGATAATCTGAGTGTCAAACAGTGTGGATCCTGATGATACACCAAGTCACTGGATATCTTAACTGATTGTTAACCATTTGCAAAGGATATCACTGATTTGATTGAAGCTTCCTAATAGTTAATTAAACCTTTACTCCATAAACACACCTTTCTATGCCTTTGCAAACAGAGTAGACCCTGCTCTGTTTGCTTATATTTGCTCAGTTTCTGCCACACCAAATATTTCTCTGTGTATGTGCTACAGTAAAACCTCTCTATAATGGTCACTAAAATGTGTTAATTAGTTGGTATTTTGGGCAGGTGGCTGCTTAAAGCAAGGTGAAAGTAAAACGGAACACTTCTATAGGAGCGTTCTGTTTTACTTTCACCTTGCTTTAAGCATCTATCTGTTTTTAACACTAAATATTTTATGTAAATTAGTGGCCATTATAGAGGGGTTTTACTGTATTACAACAAATATTCATTATGTCATCATTTTTTACATGAATATTCATGGAGTAAAGGGTTAACTCTGTATACAGCAAGGCACCAACTGAACTGGACATTCAAATTAGTATCAATACCGCAAAAATACAAGTATCAAGTATCCTTGCAAACAATGTAGACCCAACTTAGAGGGCTCCAAGTGGAGCCCTTTCATCAGGGTCTGCTGTTTGTCCTGTTACTATTTTCTTCTTAAAAAATCCCTAAATATTCAGTGAGCTTGACCTGTTTGAATTTTGGAATAGTCCTAAATGCAGCTTAACGCAGGGCCAGCTCTCAGTGAGATGAAACCTTGGTGGGTGCCCTATAGTAATCACCATGTCTGTCAGTCACACTTTTTTTGTCCGCTCTCTAATTCAAACAGTTTTCATCTGATCTTCATCAAACTTGCAGAGAATATTCAAAGGTGTAAAATCTTGACCAAGTTTGATTACCAGCTATTAGACACCTCTGAGTTATTGCCCTCGATTCAGTCAATATTTGCAGTTTTTAAGCCTTGTCTGCTCTCTAACTCAAATAGTTCTCATCTGATATACATGTACACCAAACATGCTGAGAATGTTTATAGGTAAACAGTCTTTGGCCAAGTTCGATTACCAGCTAAATTGCATAAGACATGTCTGAGTTATGACCCTTGATTTAGTAAACATGAGTGTTCGGAGGAACACATGTGTCACCTGCTCGCAACTGTCACAAAACGGAGTGAGAAAATCAGAACAAAGGGGAATACCTCAAAAAGTATTGCATGCAGAGTGATGGACCTTGGTTACATCAACAGTCCTCAATGAGAGGAAGACACATGTGAAATTTGAAAGCTCTATAATTAGTTTAGAAATGACAGTCAAAAAAAGAAAGTGTGTCAAAAATCGGAACAAAGGGATATAACTCAAAATGCATTGCATGCAGAGTAATGGACCTTAGTTACATCAATGGTACCTAATGACAGAAAGACATATGAATTTTGAAAGATCTATAATTATTAGTTTAGAAATGACAGCCCAAAAAATAAAGTGTGACGAAAATCAGAACAAAGGGGGATAACTCATAAGGTATTGCATGCAGAGTAATTGACCTTAGTTACATCAATGGTCTTCAATGAGAGGAAGACACGTGTGAAATTTGAAAGTTCTATAATGATTATTTTAGAAATGAAAGCCAAAAAAATAAAGTGTGACTAAAATAAGAACAATGGGGAATAAGTATTGCATGCAGAGTGATGGACCTTAGTTACATAAATGGTCATCAATGAGAGGAAGACACATGTGAAATTTGAAAGCTTTATAATGATTAGCTTAGAAATGACAGCCAAAACAAGAAAGTGTGACAGACAGACAGACGACGGAAAAGTGATCCCTAAGTGACACACTGCCTCTCGGCAGGTGACACAAAATTGTTGTTTTAGCCTTGTCCACTGTCTTATACGAAGTCTTTCATCAATTCTTCACCTAAGCTATATCTTCTGGCACCATGTAGGGCCCTTTCTGACTTGGTTCGTGTTCTAGTTTTACCCCCACCATATGTGGTGGGGGCTATATAGGAATCGCCTTGTCTGTCCGTAAGTCAGTCCGTCCATTTTTTAGGGACATTTTCTTTTTTCTTGAAAACTATGTTTGATACCACCATCCAGAGCATTCATCACCAAAATACCTTGTGCAGCTGTGCAAAGTATTTTTATTCAGTCATGTTCAGATGTTTGTTTCCATGTTTTCTCATAGTTTTGGGTCTCATTACTGCATATAATTATTATAATTTTGGCCATTGTAGAAAGTTTAGAAACTATAAAATCAGATGTATATTATTCCATAAGCAAACAGAGTCAACCCAGATCAGATGGCTCCTATATGCTTACACAATATCCTCGATCTGATGCTGCATTAATTTCAGTAATTTGCAGTTATGTATTCACTTGTTTTATATAACAATATGAAATAATTCTTGTTTCTAACGGGTGGAGTCTGCCATTATATTCATATGGTTAACACATTCCCTCCTAGTGACGCATTTTTGCGCCTCTATAAAATTCACATTTTGAAACCATTGTGATAAATAGAGCATTTGCTCCATAGGAGCAAATGCTATATTTATCACAATGGTTTCAAGACTACACAATTCTTAAACTCTCTATAGTTAATGCTCATTTTTCGGTAGATTTATTCAAAGAGGTTGTGTCTAAAAATTGCCAAGGAGAGAATGAGTTATGGGTTATTGCAACTTTGCATGCCTTTGAAAACCGAGTAGACACAGGTCAAAAGCCCCTGTAGGAGTTGTCTGACCAGGTTCTGCTGTTTGCTTTTGAAATAAATCTGATTCTAGAATTTGTGTCATGGCCAAACATGCATATCTCATTGGCCATTAGAAAAATTTACTTAACCCTTTCCTCCATAGAAAAGCCTTTCTACGCCTCTGAAATAAGTCACTTTTTGAAACCATTATGATAAATAGAGCATATGCTCCTAAGGAGCAAATGCTCTATTTATCGCAATGGTTTCTAAACTGCAAAATTCTAAAAAAAATCCTTTTCTCTAGTTAATGCTCCTTTTCCGTAGATTTATTCAAAGAGGTAGGATCTAAAAATAGCTTATGGGGGGAATGGGTTAATGAATACTTATGAAGTCATGAATTCTTGTATAAATATTCATGAGGTACAGGGTTAACCTTTTCCCTGTTGAATATTCATGTCAGAAATAAATGCATAATTTATATTAATTAGATAAATATTTAAATCACGTGAATACAGGACATTTAGCTCAGACAGAAAAGTTTGTCTATATCATACCATAAGCAAACAGAGTAGGAGCCATCTGATCTGGGTCTACTCTGTTTGCAATGGTGTTAAGAGGCTTTATATGAGGGAAAAGATTAATACATGTTTCACTATATAGTATAGTATATAGTATGTATAGTAAGGGTGTTTACAAACAAAAGACACTGATACGCAGTCTAGTACATATAATTACTATGCTTTTTTTGTTAACAAAAATAAAGGTAAACTTTGCATATGAAGAAAACACAATATATCATGATATTCTTTACAACTTATCAACTGCCTGCATGTACACTGCAAGATAACCACTCAATATACAATAAGCATGATCTTAATCATGGTCCCTTTTTTTCAAACACTTCCCTCTTGTGTTTATCATAGTCTTTCTTATGAATGCTATTTTTCCTGGATTTCCTCTTTATATCTTATCAATACAAATCAAACCACCAACTCACTGTTATGCCACAAAAGCCATATAAAGTTAGTTAGCCCGTTTTCAACAGGAAAACGATTATAAGTAGATCCAGTGTGCAGTGTCATTTAGGGTTCTAGGTATGGTAGAGCTACAGACAAAGGAGTGTATCCAAATACTAAAATCGTAATTTCTCCCATCTAACCCTATACTGTGACCGCTTTTTAGAATCGTCTCTTTGAGACGATTCTAAAGAGTGGTCACAGTATCGAGCTGGTGGAGAAATACAAGAGTTATTCTTGCAAATGTTTAATGGCAGAACAAAAACAATTATTCATATAAGTTGGTCCCAAGGTACAGTTATGTTCACACAAAATGATTTTAACACATTGGTTATGGTAGTTTCCATCTGAATTCCCCTCTGCCAATTATCACTTCATTGTCTCAATACATGTACACTCATAATAAAATGTGCAGCAGAAAGTGCAGTCTTTGAAATATTAGGAACTTGGTTCCATTTTTCCTTCCAGTTATGTATAACACGGGAAGACAATTAACCCTTTCCTTCATATAAACCCATTTTCATTCATTTGCAATCAGAGTAGATCCAGATCAGACAGCTCCTATAGGAGCTGTCTGATCAGGGTCTACTCTGTTTGCTAATGGAATTTGATAGATTTGTTTCTTTACTTTCTAAAATGACTACGATATTCCACTTTCAATATTTCATAATAACGGTTTTCTCCATGATTATTCAGTAGGTATTGAAATTTGGAATAAATATAGAACAGTGAAAGGGTTATGAGAGGTGACATCTGCGAGCTACTCACTGACACACACTTTTAACCCTATACTCCATGAATATTCATATAAAAAATAATTACATCAATATTAATAAGCAGATTTTTTTCAACGACATGGACGCTCGGAAGTTTTGGCCATGGCAGATACTGTTGAATCAGATCTATATGTACATGTATATGATTTCATAATCAAACTGAGCAGACCCTGATTAGACGGCTTCTACAGGAGCCATCTGATCTGGATATACTGTGCTAAGGCTTTACATGCCATATCTATGGAATAATAGGTCAATGTTCCACAAAACTAATGAACAAGATTCTCTCCTCCTCACCCATCTAGAATATAGTAAAACATAACAAAAATGTCCAATTACATGTACCTCCACATTTGCAGGTTAATAGTGTCCAATTGCAGGAATGATTACCGTAAAGTTCCAGTATTCATATAATGGTGTGAGAGTACAGACAAAGTTCCAGTACCCTAAAAAGGGTAGGAGTACAGAGCTTAATGATGAGTATCCCAAACCCAGAAACTGATCCGGGGGATATAAAAGTGTTTACCCTAACTATCGTATGTATTCAGGACAACAAACATCGGCAAATAATGCAGACCCAGATCAAATTGCTTATGAAAATGCCATTTGATCTGGGTCTACTCTATTTGTGACTATGCCATGCTTATTCTAAGTTACAAGAATGTTGTCAAAATTGATTTTTTTTCAGCTTTACAAACTTGTGGAGAGGGGAGACTGGGTGTCTGATTAATTGAACCTAGATATATAAGATGTATTTTAGTTCTATCTTAACCCTTCTCTTGCTGAATTTTAAAATACATTTCTCCTTCTTTACCCATGCCCTGTTGTATAATTACATACATCTTCACTGTGTACAAGTATTTCGCTGTGCAATCACTGCTGTGGAGTGCACTGGTTGCACAATCAACTTGTAAATAGTAATAATCTGGGTCTTCACCATTTACAGGTAGGTATATTGATGTGAATAGCAAGCGAAGGGTAAATCATTTACTCCATGAATACGCCTCTCTACACCTTTGCAAATAGAGTAGACCTGACCCAGATTAGACAGCTCCTGAAAGAGCTGTCTGATCAGGGTCTGCTCTATGTGCTTATGATGTATTATAGATACGATTCTACAGCTTCTGCAACGTCCAAAAATCCTGACTCCCTGTGCTATTATTAATCTTATTAATATTCATGATAGCATTAATTTCTTACATGAATATTCATGGAGTATATCGTTAAAGTAATTAGGATAATATATTGCAAAACATGTAGACAGTGATCTATCATCTGGTAGTGTCTACAATGTACATGTACATTAAATTGATAAAAACATCTGGCAGAGCTGTACATATCCATGTATCAGTTCCTCCTACAATCCTTTCATTCAGCTCAAGTATTACATGTGTGCACCAGTTACCATTGAGATCATATTCCAGTACAGCAAAACCTCTCTAAACTGGCATTCTGGTGGAGAAAATTTCAGATACTTTTAGGCAGGTGGCTGCTTAATGAAGGGTGAAAACTATGCAGAAAGCTCCTAGAGGAGCTTTCTGCATGACTTTCACCCTGCATTAAGCTGCCACCTGTATCTAAGACTGATATTTATACTAAATTGAATGTCTGGTTTAGAGGAATTTAATGTACATACAAACTGAAACAGCTCTTCAATATACATTGTATTTATACTGTGTAAATACCATAATATCCTAAATATTCAGCAAATTTAACCGTTTACTTAATGAATATTCATGTAAAAAATAATGACATTATGAATTGATCAGATTCATATAAGAAATAACATCATGAATACTAATAAGATGTAGATTAATTTTTAGAGTGACATATGCATTCAAATTTTTGGCCATTTCCGAAACTGAACACTCTGATCTATATTATTTTGTAAACAAAGAGTGCAGATCCTGATCAAATGGCTGCTACAGAACCCATCTGATCTGGGTCTAATCTGCATTAACCCATTACCTCAGAGGCTATTTTTAGATACAACCTCTTTGAATAAATCTACCGAAAAGGAGCATTAACTAGAGAAAAGGAAAAGTTAAGAACTTTTTAGCTTGAAACCATTGTGATAAATAGAGCATTTGCTCCTATAGGAGCAAATGCTATATTTATCACAATTGTTTCACAAAGTGACTTTTACAGGGTCGTCATAAGTCGTCAATATGAGGGAATGGGTTAACAGGCCTATCTATAATAAAGAGGCACCTTTTGACACCCTTGCAAACTGAGTAGACCCAGATCAGATCATGCTCTGTTTGTGTATGGAATTATATAAATCTTATTCTATTTCTATTGTGTCTATCATGGCGAAAACATTCCAAGTTCATATACCATTATAAAAATTCAGCCAAGAAATATTCATGATGTCATTATTTTAAATGATTTTTTTTAATGAATATTCATCATAACCCTTTCCCTCATATAAACGTGTTTTCACACATTTGCAAACAGAGTAGACCCAGATCAGATGGCTCCTAGAGGAGCCATCTGATCAGGGTCTGCTCTGTTTGCTAATAGAATTTGATAGATTTGATGCTTTACTTACTAAAATGTCTACAATGTTCCACCTTCCATATTTCTTTATAACTGTTTTGTTGATGAATATTCAGTAGGTATTGAAAGTTGGCCTAAATACAGAACAGGGAAAGGGTTAAACACACATGAATTTGATATTACTTTTGCATCTTAACCCTTTCCCTCATGAATCATCATGTAAGAAATAGCAACACAATGCATATTTATTGACCAATGTTTTATAACAGTTCATGAATATGAGAATTTTGGCCCATTTCAGAAACTGGAGAATAGGGTTTATCTAATGCCATAAGCAAACAGAGTAGGTCCTCATCAGTTGGCTCCTATAGGAGTCCTACATTTGGGGTCTACTGTTTGCAAAAGGCATGAAAAAGCTGTATATAAGAATTACTATGCTAGTAGTTTGGAAGTTCAGCTGTATTTTGGCGAGTTGGAAAAGTTGTTAAATGCGAGCCTTGGCGAGCATTTAACTACTTTTCTGACAAGCCAAAATACAGCTGAACTTCCAAATTACTAGCATAGTAATTCTTTTATCATGCAACACCAAGAAAAATGGAAAAAAAAGAAGAAATAGAAAGATTGCTAAAGCGGTTTCGTCCCTTGGATGAAAATACATGCAAGTACGAATTACGTGACGTCATGTTGGCATGCAGTGACGTCATCGACTTTTACAACAAAAACATACTTGATTTAATACTTTTATATGGACAGAAAATGTGTTAATTTGATGTTTATGTTTAATTATGCCTTTTTCGTCCTTCTGTTTTCCTCCTATTGGCTGAACCAAACTTGCATTCCAGTCGGGTCAGTACACATGCACTGTACCTCACAAAATACAGCGCCGAAGTGGAAAATATTATGCTAGTAGGAAGTGACTGTATTTCGTGACGTTGCATGATAAATGATGGAAAGGGTTAAAAGAAAACATCTTTCCACACTTTGGTGGTCATCCCATAGAAAGAAACTCACATCTAAAGGCTGATGACAACTTTTTGATAAAAAAAATAATTTGCTCAGCCTGATAAGAAGTACAGTAAAACCTCTCTATAACGGCAACTAAATTACATAAAATATTTTATGTCAAAGGCAGGTGGCTGCTTAAAGCAAGGTGAAAGTAAAACAATGCTCCTATAGGAGCGTTCTGTTTTCTTTTTTTCACCTTGCTTTAAGCAGCCACCTCCCTTAATACCAACTAATTAACACAATTTAGTGACCGTTATAGAGAGGTTTTACTGTAATTACGGGTACATCTGTAGTTATTACATCTGTAGTAATCCAGAGGAACAGATAAGAAATGCTTTTAATTGATTGATCACTCCCTTTGGTGTTTTTTTCATTGAGTCAAATGAATTTTTTATTAGTAACATTCACTCCAAAAGTTTTAAATTATTGAGTATTACTTTCTTACCTTCGAAAAATATAATGCAATACAGTAAAACCCCTCTAAACCGGACGTTAAATTTGGTATAAATATCGGTCTTGGAGACAGGTGGCAGCTTCATGTAGGGTGAAAGTCATACAGAAAGCTCCTCTAGGAGCTTTCTGCATGACTTTCACCCTGCATGAAGCAGCCACCTGCCTAAAAGTATCTAAATTCTTCTCTACTAGAATTCCGGTTTAGAGGGGTTTTACTGTATATCAAATCGGGATGCCTGCGGACTGAACATATTTTAGCCCTATTCCTTAACGATTGACTAGCAGACATGTTTACTATAAATTGGTCTCAGTTAAAATGACGTTCTCAGTTTTTATACTTGAAAGTGTTCATATGATAATGAACAAGAGCTGTCCGCAGACAGCGCGCTTCACTTTCTTTAGTGCTGGATAGTGTAGTGGAAGTCTAAGTAAGAAAGGGGAGATAACAACAGCCAAATTAATTTAAGGTTTACCTACCCTTGTGAAATGGGCCCCCTTGTAATAGTTAATATGTATACCAAAGATGAACCAAATATCTTGGACAGTTTCTGAGACATGAAACTGAACATAAAACTTAACCAACAATGAAAATTGTAAGTCGAAAAAGGGGCATAACTATGGCAAAATTAATTTTAGGGTTACCTACCATTGTGAAATGGGTTCCCCTTGTGACAGTTAATATGTATACCAAAGATGAACCAAATATCTTGGACAGTTTCTGAGACATGGACCTGAACATAAAACTTAGCCAACAATGAAAATTGTAAGTCGAAAAAGGGGCATAACTATGGCAAAAATAATTTTAGAGTTACCTACCCTTATAAAGTGGGTTCCCCTTGTGATAGTAAACATACATACCAAATATGAACCAAATACCTTTGATGGTTTCTGAGAAAAGGACCTTAACAAAAAGGTTAACCGACGCCGACGCCGACGAGAGGGTCATGACAATACCTCCACTTTTTGAAAAAGTGGAGCTAAAAATGCAATTTGATGACAGTATTTGTTCACACAGTCTGCCTTAGAAGTAAATCGTAATCAGCTGTTTACAAGAGAATTTGTCACCATGTCAATTCGTTTCACAAATAAGACAAATAGAAAAGAGTGAAGGTGGTTCTTCATGAATATAAGATATACGCAGAAGACATTAAATGTTTAGTGTTTCTGTGATTTACATTTGAGTGAAATACTCAAATATGCAGCTTATATCTGTTCCTCTGAGTAATTTGTAGTAGTTACATATGTATGTGATATATTTTAAAATATACATTAAACAAGATGTGTTTGTGAAACACTATGCCCCCTCGATATGATATTTGACCCTAAAGGATGACCTTGATCTTGACATGTCACCCCTCAAACTGTGCAGCTTCATGGGGTGCACATGCATATCACATATCAAGTCTGTATCTCTACTGGTTCAAAAGTTATGACCAATGTTAAAGTTGGT
This sequence comes from Azorinus chamasolen, assembly GCA_963576725.1. Classification (NCBI taxonomy): domain Eukaryota; kingdom Metazoa; phylum Mollusca; class Bivalvia; order Cardiida; family Solecurtidae; genus Azorinus; species Azorinus chamasolen. The sequence continues at coordinate 54,531,891 of OY755249.1, forward strand.
GACCTTTGACCATGAAGGATGACCTTGACCTTGACATGTTCCCCTCAAACTGTGCAGCCAAATGAGAAACACACATATACCAACTATCAAGTCTGTATCTCTACTGGTTCAAAAGTTATGGCAAATGTTATAATCGGTGACCTTTGACCCTGAAAGATGACCTTGACCTTTAAATGTCACCCCCAAAATGTGCAGCTTCATGAGATACACATGCATACCAAATATCAAGACTTTATCTCTAATGGTTCAAAAGTTATGGCCAATTTGAAGTTGGTGACCTTTGACCCTGAAGGATGACCTTGACATTTCACCCCTCACACTGTGCAGCTTCATGAGATACACAAGCATGCCACATATCAAGTCTCTATCTGTACTGGTTCAAAAGTTATGGCCAATGTTAAAGTCAGTGATTTGACCCATGTTTGACCTCTGCCCTTTGAGTATGACCTTGACCTTGACATGTCACCCCTCAAAATGTGTGGCTTTATGAGATACATTTGCATGCCAAATATCAAGTCTCTATCTGTACTTGCTTAAAAGTTATGACCAATGTTAAAGTCAGTGATTTGACCCATGTGTTTGACCTCTGACCTTTAAAGATGACGTTGACCTTGACATGTCACCACTCAAAATGTGCGGCTTTATGAGATACATATGCACGCCAAATATCAAGTCACTAGCTGTACCGGCTCAAAAGTTATGACCAATGTTAAAGTTACAGACAAAGAAACAGACAATTTGACCTTTGACCCTGAAAGATGACCTTGACCTTGACATTTCACCCCTCAAAATGTGCAGCTTCATGAGATACACATGCATGCCAAATATCAAGTCTCTATCTCTACTGGTCCAAAAGTTATGGCCAATGTTAAAGTCGGTGATTTGACCCATATATTTGACCTCTGACCTTGAAGGATGAACTTGACCTTGACATGTCACCCCTCAAAATGTGCGGCTTTATGAGATACATATGCATACCAAATATCAAGTCTCTATCTGTACTGGCTCAAATGTTATGACCAATGTTAAGGTTGCGTTAAAGTTACAGACAATAAACAGACAATTTGACCTTTGACCCTGAAGGATGACCTTGACCTTGACATGTCACCCCTCAAAATGTGCGGCTTCATGAGATACACAAGCATGCCAAATATCAAATCTCTATCTCTACTGGTCTAAAAGTTATGGCCAATGTTAAAGTCGGTGATTTGACCCATATATTTGACCTCTGACCTTGAAGGATGACCTTGACCTTGACATGTCACCCCTCATAATGTGCGGCTTAATGAGATACATATGCATACCAAATATCAAGTCTCTATCTGTACTGGCTCAAAAGTTATGACCAATGTTAAAGTTGCTGACAAACAAACAGACAAACAGACAAACAGACAAACAGACAAACAGACAAACAAACAAACAAACAAACAGACAGGGCAAAAACAATATGCCCCCCAGATTTGATCTGGGGGGCATAAAAAATATATGAATCTCTGGATTTTCAATAATACCACGCTTGAGATTCACGTCATATACAGATAATATATATATATATATATATATATATATATAGTTCATAGCATATACATCACTACCTTTTTTTAACCCATTACCTCATAGGCTATTTTTTAAGATCCAACCAGTTTGATTAAATCTACAGAAAAGGAGCATTAACTAGAGAAAGGGACACTTTTGCTCCTATAGTGGTTTTAACAGGTGACTTTTGCAGAGGCGTCAAATTTCAAAAGGCGTCAATATGAGGGAATGGGTTAAAGCAGTCATCCTATTTATAGTACTAACAAAACAATGATTTTTTATAAGAACTAGATGGTTATTTAACTCTTTCCTTCATATAAACGACTTTTGGCACCTTTGCCGACAAAGTTGATCCAGATCAGACCGGTAGGAGCCATCTGATCAGGGCTTACTCAGTTTGTTAATGAAATAACAAAGACATGATTCTACAGTCTCTGAAATGGCAAAAAACAATCTGTTTTCACTGACCACTATACAAATCCAGGTAATAAATATTCATGATGTCACAAAATCTTGTATATAAGAAAGACATAATGACATCATTAATATTCATTAGATAATTTTTATGACATATAAAAACATTACATTTTTGCTCAGACAGAATCTGTAGAATCAGATCTATATTATACCCATAAGCCAACAGAGCAGACCCTGATCAGATGGCTTGTACAGGAGCCCTATGGTCTGGGTCTATTCTGTTTTCAAATGCGTGAAAAGGCATTCATATTAGGGAAAGGGCTAAAGAGCCAGTGAAGACTTCTTACAAGTGGCTACTGTAGAATTCTTTTACCATATTTCATCTTTCAACCATGCTTCATATGACTTATAAATTATCTATATATTTCCCACCTAAAATACTATCTCTTACCAAACTAACATGGTCCCATTCTTATAATCACACAGTGCAAAAACTCAACCATCAATCCCAAACATATTCATAGTACAGTAGAACCTGTCTTAAGCGGCCATTCATTTACTGAACACAGGAGTCTTAAAAAGCAGATGGTTGCTTAATGCAGGGCAAAAGTAATGCAGAAAGCTCCTAACAAACCCATAATTAGACTTCTTAACCCTTTCCCTCATATAAACGAGTTTTCACGCATTTGCAAACAGAGTAGACCCAGATCAGACGGCTCCTAGAGGAGCCGTCTGATCAGGGTCTACTCTGTTTGCTTATAGAATTTGATAGATCTATTTCTTTGCTTTCTAAAATGTCTACAATGTAATACCTTCCATATTTCTTTATAACTATTTTGTGAATGAATATTCCTTAGGTATTGAAATTTGGAATAAACACAGAACAGGGAAAGGGTTAAGACAAGTTCTACTGTATTTCTACCAAATGTACCTTAATTACTTACCCTAAGTATTCAGACAAACTTAGATAAATCGTGCAGACCCATGTAGCAAACTGCACCTGGTGGAACAGTTTGATCGAGTTTTAAACAATTTGCTACTAAGCCAGCACAATCAAAATTTACCAAAATGGTGCTAAATTGACATATCCTTTTCCTTGATATAATCACTTTTTCACGCCTCTATAAACAGAGTAGACCCATATCAGACCAGTTGTAGGTCTGCTTTGTTTACTTTTGACATAGATCTGATTTGGTCCAAGAAAACAGTCCTTGAAAAATTACTATTACCAAAAATGAGCTAATATTCATGATGTCATTACTTCTTAACCCTTTCTCTGTTCTATGTTTATTACAAATTTCAATACCTACTGAATATTCATGGACAAAATCGTTATAATGAAATATGGAAGGTGGAACATTTCAGCCATTTTAGAAAGTAAAGAAACAGAACTATCAAATGTCATTAGCAAACAGAGCAGACCCTGATCAGACGGCTCCTATAGGAGCCGTCTGATCTGGGTCTACTCTGTTTGCAGATGTGTGAAAACGCGTTTATAGGAGGGAAAGGGTTAATATGAATATTGAACAGGTAAAGGTTTGGGTGTCCTAATTCTTTGGGTATCAATACAGTACAGCATGGACTTGTAAGAAATACAGTAAAACTCCGCTAATGCGACCACTTAATAAACAGCCACTGGCGTCGTTTAAAGCAGGTGGTTGCTTAATGCAGGACGAAAGTTATGCAAAAAGCTCCTATAGGAGCTTTCTGCATAACTTTCATCCTGCATTAAGCTTCCACCTGCCTCTGCCACCCAGAATTATGCCCATTTTTGGTGGTCGCACTAGCGGGGTTTTACTGTAATGTCATACTGATTACTGAACATTATCTTCATGATTTTTCATAAATACATATGAACACAGGAAATTTTGGAATTGACACAGACTGTAGAATAACATCTGTATTATTTCATAGCAAACAGAGCAGACCTCGATCAAATGGCTCCTACAGGAACCATCTGATCTGGGTCTACTCTGTTAACAAAGGTGTTAGAAGGCATAGCTATGAGGTAAAAAGTTAAGCTTGATAAAGACGTTCTAATATAACAACGAATCAAATTATGCAGCAGTAGATTTACATACAAAGTTCTAATCAATGTTGAGGTCATGGCATTATCTATACAGTAAAACCTCTCTATAACGACCACTAAATTGTGTTAATTAGTTGGTATTTAGGGCAGGCGGCTGCTTAAAGCAAGGTGAAAGTAAAACAGAACGCTCCTATAGGAGCGTTCTGTTTTACTTTCACCTTGCTTTAAGCAGCCACCTGCCTTTAACACAAAATACTTATGTAAATTATGTAATTATGCCGTTATAGAGAGGTTTTACTAATTGTCCACGAGTAACACTCATTTGTGCCCTCCATACAATTCTGTTTGACACTCTGTTTCCAAGCGAAAAGCACAAAAATACAGACAACATTCACAAAGAATATAAAAGAAATTTTTTCTTCTTATCTGTCCGTGTATAACTGATCTTGAATAAATGATATACACACATATATATTTACATGAGGTAACAAGAACCCCTCTCCTAATCAGAGCTCAGTCTAACAGGATATTGCTCTCTCCAAGTAACGTTTGTCCTAGTCAGCCCCTAATTTGCTGATACTAATTAACTGTTTACTCCATGAATATTCATGTAAGAAATAATGACCTCATGAATATTAATTGGATTGTAATAATAGCATATGTACAGTAAAACCTCTCTAAACCAGACATTAAATCTGGTATAAATATCTGTCTTGGAGACAGGTGGCAGCTTAATGCAGGGTGAAAGTCATGCAGAAAGCTCCTCTAGGAGCTTTCTGCATGACTTTCACCCTGCATTAAGCAGCCACCTGCCTAGAAATATCTAAATTCTTCTCTATTAGAATTCCAGTTTAGAGAGGTTTTACTGTACATAGGAGTTTTTGACCATGGCAGAAACTGTAGAACCTCATATCTATATTATTTCATAAACAAACTGAGCAGACCCTGACCAGACCCTCCTGCAGGAGCTGTCTCATCTGGGTCTTCACTATTTACAGGTAGGTATATTGACGTGAATAGCAAGCAAAGAGCTAACATCATCATTTCTCCACCTAACCCTATCTTGTGACAATACTTTAGAATTGTCTGGTCAAGACCACTGTAAAAAGTGGTCACACCATTGGGTTTGGTAGAGAAATAAAAGATGAATTCTTAAAAAAAGTTTTAATTTACACATCTTATCTGGGCCTCTTTAGGTTTCCTAAATACGCCAAAATACAGCTCGTTTATTTGTTTAGCAGAGGTATTCAACCTACATACAGATCTGTAGATGAAAGGTCTACTAAAATCTCTTATTCTAATACAAACGCTATCTTGTCGGTACTCATTAAAATAACAGAGGTTCAGATAAGATGCGTAAATTTAAACATTTTCAAGAATAGCTCCTTTATTTCTCCACCAAACCCTATACTGTGACCACTCTTTAGAATCGTCTCTTTGAGACGATTCTAAAGAGTGGTCACAGTATAGCGTTTGGTGGAGAAATGATGTTAGTATTTGTGTACGCAATTTTATCTCTAGCTCTGGTAAGACAATTCTAATAAGTACCAATAAGATCAATTTTGGTTCAAAAATAAAAATAATTTTAACCAATTCCTCTTTTCTTATCCCTAAAAGGGTATATACAGATATACAAGTGCATATTCTCACCATTTCATCATACTGTGCATGGCCACAAAATAAATAATTTGGCTTGTTAAACAAGTACATGTATCAAGGAGTTTCCCCCCTCGGAAAAGATACATTTCCACCACAATCTAACATATCACAAACGTTTTATCTCCTATAAGCTCTATCCTCTTAGAGCAACTAACCAATGAAAGTCTATTTATTACATAATTAATCTGAAAAGACATACATAAAACAATTCTTCACTTCAAAATATCTCCTCCACTTGGGACGTATAAAAACATATAAAGCAAAAGCCGCAATAGCTGGTCAGCAGAACGTGTGTTTGTTGCGTCTAGACAAATGTGTGGGACTTGACAATTTTCACTTGCTCCTTAGAATCCACATCTGTAGATACAGACACCATAGAGACGGTACACGTGCCCATCTCTCCGGTACCACAGAACTCCTTGATAGACTGGACACCATACTTCACCTAAAATTATACAAAGAATGTAATGCCGAATACAGCAGACACTGAAACAGACAACCAGGATAAAACGTGTCTGTCAATGCCGTAACACTTTCCCTGTTCTATGTTTATTTCAAAGTCCAATACCTATTGAATATTCATGCACAAAATAGTTACAATGAAATATGGAAGGTGGAATATTGTGGCCATTTCAGAAAGTAAAGAAATATATATATAAAAATCCTATAGGAGCCGTCTGATCTGGGTCTACTCTGTTAGCAAATGTGTGAAAAGACGTTTATATGAGGGAAAGGGTTAGTACTATCCCTCATGCATATTCATGTTAGATATACTGACATCATGAATATTTATTACATGAATTTTTATAACACTATAAGAAAAAGGATTGTTTTGGCTTTTGCAGACTGTAAAATCAGATCTATAATATTATACAATGTATGTTATATACTATTCCATAAGCAAACAGAGCAGACCCTGATCAGATAGCTCCTACAGGAGCCATCTGATCTGGGTATACTCTGTTAGGAAGGCATGGAAAAGCATTTCTATGATGGAAAGGGTTAACCCTTTACCCCATAATATTCCTTTCTACGCCTTTGCAAAAGGAGTAGACCCAGATTAGACAGATCCTGTAGGAGCTGTCTGATCAGGGTCTGCTCTGTTTGCTAATGTCACACTATAATACATGATACTACAGTTTATTCCATGGCCAAATATTCCCATTTTCATATGCCATTATAATTAATACTCATGATGTCATTATTTCTTACATAAATGTTCATGAAGTAAAGGGTTAAACTGCTATTTTCATAAGTTACTGACAGATTCCAAGCAGTATACAATCATGTAAGCATAATATTTAACCCTTTCCCTCATATAAACGTGTTTTCATGCATTTGCAAACAGAGAAGACCCAGATCAGACGGCTCCTAGAGGAGCCGTCTGATCAGGGTCTGCTCTGTTTGCTAACAGAATTTGATAGATCTGTTTCTTTACTTTCTAAAATGTCTACAATGTTCCACCTTCCATAAATCTTTATAACTATTTTGTTAATGAATATTCATTAGGTACTGAATATTGGCCTAAATACAGAACAGGGAAAGGATTAAGACATACCTTCTGCATTAAATTTTTTGAAATGTTGGCTCTTTGCACAATAGAAGCAAACTAGAATTGTTTTTTCTCCCCCACCCCACTTTTTTTTTTCCATGTAAAAAACTCTGCAGAAAAATCATCGAACAGGAACAGGAATAAGATATGCACAACTAGGCATGGTACTGATCAATCCTATTAAGTTTCATGAAAATCCGACCATAGCTTTTGGAGAAACCGCGCAGACAAATTAAAATCGAACAGACGCACTCACCAAAGGGTAGTTGTGTGACTTTTTCTAACTAGTCCCACAAGTAAAATCATTAACCTGGCCATCTCTTGTGACATTAACCTGGCCATTTCTTGTGACATTAACCTGGCCAGTTGTGGGACATAGGGTTAGGGTTAGGGTTAGCTTCCAGATCATTCTTTTCCAAAGTTAGAGCCAAAAATAGTTTTTCTTGTGGGACTAGTCACACAAGAAAAGATCAAAGGAAAAAGTCACACAACTACCCATTTGTTAGCATGTCCGGACGGACAGATGGACAGACGCCATGCACAAAAACAAAATGTCTCCACAGTATACTGTGGGAGACGTAATTGATGATACCCTTTGAAAATAGTTGGACCCAGATGAGATGTCAAGTAACTGGTTTTCAGTGCAAGATAAAATTATCAATATTTTAACCCTTTACTCCATGAGTATTGATGTAAGACATAATGACATCATGAATATTAATTATTATAATAACACATGCACACTGGAAATTTTGGCCATGGCCAATAGGAGCCGTCTGATCTGGGTTTACTCTATTTGCAAAGGTGTAAAAAGGCGTATTTATGGAGTAGAGGGTTAAAAAAAAGTCGATGACTATTTGAGCCAATAAAAGTTGATTCCACAGTTTAAAAGTTGCACAATCAGACATCCAACATACCTGTACCATCCCACTTGCGACATTTTTCTTCACTCGAGAGGCTGCGTGTGAACCCGTCTCCTTGATAGACTGTATCTTCATCGTACCGGCATCCTTGATGTTCCTTATCTTCAGAGAGCCTGGGTACAAAAAAAACTCAAGTATTAACACTTTAATACTTAACCCTTTACTCTATAAATATTCGTGCAAGAAATAATGACATCATGAATATTAATTAGACTTACAATTCACTTACAACAGTAAAAGCATTCCCACACTAGCTCGGAATTTTCAGACAAAAATGCCTGTCTTCCCATGCATTTACATTTAATTTACATAATTGGTAATGGCAATAAGTTTTCCAACCTCGAAACCAAATACATGTACAAGCTAAAATTCCATCTTTAACACTGTCCTTCATATCTTAACCGTTCGCTTGCTATTCACGTCAATATACCTCCCTGTAAATAGTGAAGACCCAGATGAGACAGCTCCTGCAGGAGCTGTCTCATCAGGGTCTGCACTATTTACAAGTTGATTGTACAACCAGTGCACTCCACAGCAGTGATTGCACAGCGAAATACGTGTACACAGTGAAGATATATGTAATTATACAACAGGGCATGGGTAAAGAAGGAGAAATGTATTTTAAAATTCAGCAAGAGAAGGGTTAATCTTCAGGCATGTAAAACAGCATAGATGCAGTTTTATTTAGAATCTGATCAGGATCAAGGCTGTCTTGAATATTCATGTAAGAAATGATGACATCTTAATTAGATTATTTTTATACTGGCATTACATGGACACAGGAATTTTTGGTCATGACAACACACTGTAGAATCATATCAATCTTATTTCATCAATATTATTTCATAAACAAACACAGCGCAGACCCTCATCAGATGGCTCCTCTAATCTGGGTCTACTCTGTTTGCCAAAGTGTAAAAAGGCATATTGGATGGAGTAAATGGATAAGCTTCAATAAAAAAGGTTGGAATCTGGATCTTTAAGACAGGTGGTAGCTTAATGCCAATTAATTAATTAATTAATTCCAATTGGAGCTTTCTGCATTACTTTTGCCCTGCATTAACCCATTCCCTCATATTGACGCCTCTGCAAAAGTCACCTGTTGAAACCATTGTGATAAATAGAGCATTTGCTCAGGACTATAGGAGCAAATGCTCTATTTATCACAATGGTTTCAAACTACAGAATTCTAAAATTGTCCTTTTCTCTAGTTAATGCTCCTTTTCGGTAGATTTATTCAAAGTGGTTGGATCTAAAAATAGCCTATGAAGTAACGGGTTAAGCAACCAGCTGCTTTTTGAGACTCCTATATTCAATAAATGAGTGGTTGCTGAAGACAGGTTCTACTGTAATACATTTTACAATAAGGGTTGTTATACTCACCAGTGTCAGTAATAGACCGGACATGAGATCTAACTTTCTCCATTTTCCGCTCAGCCCCATCCCTCAGCCTTAAACGCACTTCATCTAACTGCTCCCATATATGTGGAGAAAGCTTGGACGGATCCGTTCCTTCATTTGGCGTTTGACATTTTTCAGGTGACAATCTTTCTTGTGGAGAGTTCACAGGTGGACAGGGAGGGGGGAGTGTGTCATAGTCATGATCATCGCTCTCATCAGCATAGATACACCCGTTGCTAGACTCATACGTGACCTCAATAGGCTCACTTTTGTCATCTTTGTCTTCAATGCTGAAGTCATCTGATCTACAGCAACAGCAGTGGCACCCTTCACAGTGTAGACATTTATAAACAAACCAGCGAATCGAGCCAATAATTATAGCTAGTGTCAACATGGAGGCTGTGCAGTAAACACAAATAAATATACTTGCCATGTAGATTTCAGGTATCTTGGAATGTATACTCATATCAACGGTGCTGTTGGCCATCCCAGTGTAGCCAATTGCAACACAAGTAAATGTTCCTATAAATACACCTCTGAAGTTATCCAAGTGAAGACAACTATCTGGTGTGACAAAGACCCTAGATTTTATAGGGCCATTTACACCTAGCATATCTTTATCAATTTTAGCACTTGACAGGATGTCTGGAAATGTTTGTTGCACATGTTTGCTAGCAAAAATGTCTCCCCAGGGTGTCAGCCAATAGGTTCCTAAAGGAGATGTTCCATTCGCCTCACAGGACAGAGTGACAGATGATTGATACGCAACATTTAAAGGTTCTGAAATAGCAGTGACAGCAGTTGAATAACATGGTAACGCCATCAGTTCTAAGTTGATAAGATTGTGACCTCGTAGACTAGCTGGTCCTGCACAAGTCAAGTGGGCTGTGTTTATAGAGCTATTTTCCAACCTAACAGCTTCCAAAAAAGGCTTGACTGCACAAGAACACTCAAAGGGGTTTGAGCTGAGATAAACCTTCTCCATAGTCTTAGTAACCTGCACAGAGGAATTCAAAATATATGAGACTTTATTCCCTTCTAAATTGAGAACTTTCAACCCTGATAGACTTCCAATAAATGTTTCCAAGGATCGAATATTGTTATTTTGCAAATACAGTCTCTTCAAGTTGCCCAGTCCATGGAAAGCCAATTCAGATATAAAAGTAAGTCCATTTGATTCCAAATACAGAGTAGAAAGATGGCTCATTCCCAAGAACACATCATCCAAGAGATGTCCAATATGGTTTCCATTAAGGTTTAAAACTTCTAGTGTAGTCAGTTTTTCAAAACTGCCAGGTTCAATTCCCGATATATTGTTAAAGGCAAGATTAAGAGTTGAAAGTCTAGAGAAGTCAATGAAGTCACTTGCTTTTATCAAACTCAATGGGAAGTAGTTGATTTCTAAATGGTTTAGCTGAGACAAAACGTTTAGATAATTCTCTGATATGTCCGCAGTATGACCCATAAGTATAGAATTCACACTGGAAAATCTGTGAGGTTCCTCCAAAGCAACCTCATCTCCTACTATTCTCAGTTTCTGCAATTGCCATGGTAACAAAGTTTCCAAACCGAAGTGTTCGACACTGAATTCACACTGAGCCGTCTTCTGGTCATAATTACACAGACAGCATGCAGGGCAGAGGGCTTCAGATGAGTGATGAACGTTAGCATCTGTATTCTCTGGTACATAGGCAGCACTTGAAATTTCAAGTAGCTTCAACAAAAACACAGCAACTACAACTGTTTTGCCCATTGTAATACACCTGGCCTCAATCTGAAATATATATAAATAGACGTCCAGATAAGATGCACAAAATTAAACATTTTCAAGAATAGCTGCTTTATTTCTCCCCCAAAACCCTATATTGTGACCACTTTTTAGAATTGTCTCGAAGAGACAGTTCTAAAGAGTTGCCATAGTATAGGTTTTGGTGGAGAAATGACATTTGGGCATGCACCTTTATCTGTAACTCTGTATAAATATATAATCTAGCTTTTGAAACTGGAGCCTAAACTATCAATTTAACCCTTTCCCTCATATACACGTGTTTTCATGCATTTGCAAACAGAGTAGACCCAGATCAGACGGCTCCTAGAGGAGCCGTCTGATCAGGGTCTGCTCTGTTTGCTTATAGAAATGGATAGATCTGTTTCTTTGCTTTCTAAAACATCTACAATGTTCCACCTTCCATATTTCTGTATAATTATTTTTTAATGAATATTCAGTAGGTATTTAAATTTGGCCTAAATATATAACAGGGAAAGGGTTAATGAACAAATAAGGCAATAACTATCATGACTTTAACCCTTTACTCCATTGATATGCCTTTTAACCCTCTACCTGTTCAATATTCATGTAAGTAATAATGACATCATGAATATTAATTAGATTAATTTATTTTTTAAAACATTTGCACAAAGAAAAATTTGGCCGAGACAGAAACTGTAGACGTATATTATGTCAAAAGCAAACAGGGCAGACCCTGATCAGACGGCTCCTATCTGGGTCTACTCTGTTTGCAAATGCGTGAAAAGGTGTTTATATGAGGGAAAGGGTTACTGCCACTGCAAACAGAGTAGACCCAAAATCAGATGACTCCTGTAGAAACGGTCTGACCAGGGTCTGCTCTGCAAGTCTGTTTGTTTATGGAATCATATACTATAGACCTGCTTCTAAAGTTTTTACCAGGATCTAAAAAAATCTTATTCATATGACGTTACAAGTATTACGCTAATCAATGTTCAGGTATAAACTATTTCTTACATGAATATTCACGCAGTAAAGGCTTAAAAACAAAGTTAATCTAAAAACGCTAACTGTACAGATATATGCTTGACTGTGCAGATCCAGAACTGATGTGGCTCAAGAATCTACTATTCAGACTAGACTAACCAAATAACCCTAAGAATTCTGATACCTAATCTCTCCATTCCATCAGCTTTTTAACCCATTCCCTCATATTGACGCCTTTGTAAAAGTCCTATTTTGAAACCATTGTGATAAATAGAGCATTTGTTCCTGTGGAGCAAATGCTCTATTTATCACAATGGTTTCAGGATTACCCAATTCTAAAATTTTCCTTTTCTCTAGTACATGTAAATGCTCCTTTTCGGTAGATTTAATCAGAGGTTAGATCTAACAAGAGGGCCAGAATGGCCCTGACATCGCTCACCAGCCAATCAGAGGAGAAGATGTTCAAAGTTTTCACTATATGTTTCTAGAGAAAACTGGCACCCCTGGGGCGGGGTCAATTTTGACCCCAGGGGCATAATGTATATAACTTTTGTAGAGGACCTGAACATGATGCTATGTGCCAGATATGAAAGCTGAGAACCGTTCAGTTTCAGAGAAGAATATATTCAAAGTTTTACCATATATTTCTATTAAAAACTGGCTACCCCTGGGGCGGGGCCAATTTTGACCCCAGGGGCATAATTTATACAAATTTTGTAGAGGACCCGAACATGATGCTATGTGCCAAATATGAAAGCTGAGAACCTTCCAGTTTCAGAGGAGAAGATTTTCAAAGTTTCACTATATGTTTCTATTGAAAACTGACCACCCCTGAAGGAGTTAGAATAGTTTTGCACCAAGCCCTTGATATGCTATTATAACAATCAATCAATCTAATCCATATTCATGATGTTGTTATTTCTTTCATGAATATTCATGGAGTTAAGGGTATTCCATTTGCTGAATAATTGGAGCAACCATTTATTATTATTCCAATAGTGCCATCATATTATAATTATGACAGACTATCTAATTAACACTTTCATTCATACAAATGCTTTTTCATGCCTTTGTAAACAGAATAGACCCAAATCAGTAGCTCCTTCTTTTTTATAAAATTATAATACATGTAGATCTGGGTCCATGCTTATAAAACGTTTAGTTGAGTCTGAGTTCATTCTCAAGATTTTGATTGGTCAGATTTGAGCCTTTGGCTCAAATCTGACCAATCAAAAGCTTGAGAACTCAAATCTGACCAATCAAAAGCTTGAGAACAAAACTCAGACTCAACTAAAAGCTTTATAAGCATGGACCCAGACTCTACAGTAATCTACCAAGACCAAAACTTCATGTGTACTTATGTCATTATCCTTTCATATAAACACCTGTTTATAAATGCCTTTGCAAACAGAGTTGTCCCAGACCAGAACGCTCCTACTGGAACCATCTGATCACAGTCTGCTTTGTTTGTTAGATGAAATTATAATAGAGATGACAGTTTCTACAAATACCAAAACATTTGTGTGTACATTTCATTATAAAAATTCGGTTAATAAATATTCATGATATCATTATTTCTTACCGTATATAAATATTTATGATATCAGTACTGTATTTCTTATATAAATATCCAATACGGAAAAGGGTTAATTTGGACAGACAATCTGATTTATCATACAAATTTGCAGAATTAGTAGTTTGTTCAAGTGATAGACATTTGATCCTAAATCTGATTATACAGACACTCCTATACAGTTAAACCCCTCTAAACCGGACATCAAATTTAGTGTAAATATCGAGTTTGGAGACAGGTGGCAGCTTAATACAGGTTGAAAGTCATGGAAAAAGCTACTCTAGGAGCTTTCTGCATGCCGTTGATTCTGCATTTTGCAACCACCTGCCTGAAAGTATCGAAAATCTTCTCTACTAAAATTCAGGTTTAGAGAGGTTTTACTGTACATGATAAATATGCACATTTAGACCAGTTTATACATTTTAGGCTAACATAATTGCCCAAATTAAATTATGCAATCATCCTGCTCTTCCTAGATAAATAAAATCTATACCGGTATGTCTGCAATATTTGTGCTTGTACAATTTTGGATGAAGAAAGTTAATTCAAGCAGTTGGAAACTGTACATTGAGGCTAGCTGGTATAACAGACACATGATCGTCTCATAACAATCTGTACTGTTAGATAGAGTTAACCCTTTCCCTGTTCTATGTTTATTACAGATTTCATTACCTACTGAATATTCATGGACAAAAACAGTTATAATAAAATATAGAAGGCAATACATTGCAGCCATTTTAGGAAGTAAAGAAACAGGTCTAACAAATTCCATTAGCAAACAGAGTAGACCCTGATCAGACAGCTCCTCTAGGAGCTGTCTGATCTGGGTCTACTCTGTTTGCAAAATGCGTGAAAACACGATTGTATGAGGGAAAGCGTTAATAAAGATGAAAAAAGCCAGGCAGTTTTTGCAGATGACAACTTACTTGTTTGCTAAGAGCTTAATAAACCCTTTCCTCCATAAATACGCCTTTCTACGCCTCTGCAATAGTCACTTTATGAAACCATCGTGATAAATAGAGCATTTGCTCCATAGGAGCAAATGCTAGAGAGATATTTATCACAATGGTTTCAGATCTACACAATTCTGAAATTTTTCTTTTCTCTAATTAATGCTCCTTTTCGGAAGATTTATTCAAAGAGGTAGGATCTAAAAATAGCCTATGAGGTAATTGGTTAAACATTTTACGTCATGACAATCCAGTCAAGGCTCCATTATGAGTGTTGACCAATTGAATTCTTGTGTTAAAAATATAAAATAAGTAAATTTATTACCATGGCAAACAGCAGTGAAACTGAACAAGATCCTGATCAAACAGTTCCTCAAGAAGCTGTCTAATTGGGTCTGCTCTGTTTTATGGAATAAATGCCTAAACTCCCACTTAGATTTTGTCACAGAGATTTTAAGTCTTCGTTAGATTTCAGACAGATAAGGCACTTTAGTGCATGTAACTGGTTTTAACCCTACCGATGCTGAATTTTAAGAGTGTAATAGCCCATCAATATTTAACCCTTTACCGTGAACATATAAATGCCTTTTCACACATTTGCAAATAGAGTACACCCAGATCAGACAGCTCCCGTAGGAGCCGTCTGATCAGGGTCTGCTTCGTTTGCTTATGACATCATATCTGTCTTTTCTTACCTAATTTGTAAAATTTAACAAGAGTGCCAGTGGGCACAATATACGCCCGTCGAGGTTTTGTTCAACATAAACTGGGGTTAACGTATTTGCTAAATTCAAATTCTAAGTCCAATTTTGCGACCAAGTTTCAAGGTTGTAAATAGGCATACTTTAACAAAAAACCATAACCGAAAATTCTAAATTAAAAAGTGCCATAATTGTGTCTAAATGCTTGAGATGAAGATGAAGCTTGTGATGGTGAACAAATGTTTCAAGTTTAAAAGCTTTATCTGAAAGGATTATGTAAATAAGTGGACTTTAACCAAAAATTCCAAGCTAAAAAGCGTCATAATTATGTCAAAATGTTAGACAGCGTTATGTACTCTTGCCTACAGGTAAAGCTTGTGATGGTGAGCAAGTGTTCCAAGTTTAAAAGCTTAATCTAAAAGGGTTATGTAAATAAGTGGACTTTAACCAAAACTTTAACCAATATTTCTAAGTTAAAAGGGGGCATAATTCTGTCAAAATGTTGGACAGAGTTATGTACTCTTGCTCAGGTAAAGCTTGTGATGGTGAACAAGTGTTCCAAGGTTAAAAGCTTTATCTCAAAGGGTTATGTAAATAAATGGACTTTAACAAAGCCTTAACCATAAATTCTAAGTTAAAAAGGGGAATGATTCTATCAAAATGCTTGAAAGAGTTATGTACTCTTGTCTACAGGTTAAGATTGTGATGGTGAACAAGTGTTCCAAGTTTAAAAGCTTTATCTCAAAGGGTTATGTAAATAAATGGACTTTAACAAAGCCTTAACCAAAAATTCTAAGTTAAAAAGGGGCATAATTCGGTCAAAATGCTTGACAGAGTTATTTTCTCTTGCCTACAGGTGAAGGTTGTGACGGTGAACAAGTGTTCCAAGTTTCAAAGCTTTATCACAAAGTGTTATGTAAATAAGTGGACTTGTTCCACATAAATTGAGGTTAATATTTTTGCTTAACGCAAATGCTAAACGCAAATTCTAAGTCCAATTAAGCGACCTTGACCTTGGATAAATGAGCCGGGACTTGGCAGGCTACTGTAGCATGTCTAGATAAACATTTTGATTAAATTTGGGAAGGATCCACTAAGCGGAACTTGAGTTAGAGATGTTACAGACAGACAGACCGGTTAACATTTTTGCTAAACGCAAATTCTAAGTCCAATTGTGTGACCTTGACCTTGAATAAACAAACCGGGACTTGGCAGGCTACTGTAGCATGTCTAGATAAACATTGTGGCTAAATTTGAGAAGGATCCACCAAGCGGAACTTGAGTTAGAGATGTTACAGACGGACAGACAACCAGACGGACAGACAGCGCCATTCCATAATACGTCCCGTTTTTTCAAATGGGCGTATAAAAAGCAAAAAAATTCCCTTCAAACATTATAAAAATTCAGCTAATATCCATCATGTCATTATTTTTTACTTGAATTTGAACAGGGACAGTTAACTATGGAGTCCAATCAGTACCAAAGGCTTAACCCTTACAACGCTGACTTTTCAAATGAAATATTCCAAAATTCAAATAGGTCAAGCTTATAGTGAATATTTAGGGCTGTTTTCTAAAGAAAAGTGTAACATGACAAACAGTGCAGACCCTGATGAGAGGGCTCCCCTAGGAGCCCTCTCATCTGGGTCTACACTGTTTGCAAAGGACATTAGTGACTCGGTACCGCTCTGTAAGGGTTAAACTTGCAAGATAGTTCTGAATGAGAAACAGTACAAACCCTGATAAGAGGGTCCCTCTAGAAGTCCTCTTATCTGGGTCTACACTATTGGCAAATGGCAATATGTGTTTCCCACACTCAAAGCATTAATGCTTTACTCCATAAATATGCCTTTGGATAATTACTTAATAGCAAAAATTATTAATGCTGGAAAAAAATACATCTCTATCCTCTTTGCAAGTTAGAGCCATCGCCCTTGTGCATGCCTGTTCCATATGTGAAGTTTCCAATCAATTGCAGGGCTGGAAAAATCCTAAAACTTTTTCTCGTCTTGCCAGCTGCTTTTGTTTTATTTTACTTATATTCATTGTTAAAATTTCTGAAATTCTACTCGTCCTGAAGAAAGTTACTCGTCATGGCGAGCGGACAAGTGGAATTTTCCAGGCCTGAATTGAACCAGTATAAAAAGAGTTATTGTCCAGACAAGAAAATATGAAAAAGGGGAATAAATACAGAAATATTGATGCTAGAGTTATGCTCCTTGTGTGCATGACACTTCCTCTCATCATGCTTCTTCCATATGTGAAGTTTCAGATCAATTGAACCAGTAGATAAAGAGTTATTGTCCAGACAAGAAAATATGAACAAGAGGGCCAGAATGGCCCTGAAACGCTCACCAGACAATCAGAGGAGAAGATTTTCAAAGTTTTCACTATACATTTTTATAGAAAACTAGCCGGCCCTGGGGCGGGCCAATTTTGACCCCAGAGACATAATTTATATAACTTTTGTAGAGGACTTGAACATGATGCTATGAGCCAAATATGAAAGCTGAGAACCTTTCAGTTTCAGAGGAGAAGATTTTCAAAGTTTTCTCTATATGTTTCTACTGAAAACTACCCACCCCTGGGGCGGGGCCAATTTTGACTCCAGGGCCATAATTAGTATAACTTTTGTAGAGGACCTGAACATGATGCTCTGTGCCAAATATGAAAGCTGAGCGCCTTCCAGTCTCAGAGGAGAAGATTTTCAAAGATTTCACTATTTGTTTCTATTGAAAACTGCCCACCCCTGGGGCGGGGCCAATTTGAACCCCAGGGCCATAATTTATAAAACTTTTGTAGAGGACCTAAACATGATGCTATGTGCCAAATATGAAAGCTGAGAACCTTCCAGTTTCAGAGGAGAAGATTTTCAAAGTTTTCACTATATGTTTCTATTGAAAATTTCCCACCCCTGGGGCGGGGCCAATTTTGACCCCAGGGCCATAATTTATATAACTTTTGTACAGGACCTGAACATGATGCTCTGTGCCAAATATGCAAGCTGAGAGCCTTCCAGTTTCAGAGGAGAAGATTTTCAAAGATTTCACTATTTGTTTCCATTGAAAACAGCCCATCCGTGGGGCGGAGCCAATTTTGACCCCAGGGCCATAATTTATACAACTTTTGTAGAGGACTTGAACATGATGCTCTGTGCCAAATATGAAAGATGAGAGCCTTTCAGTATCAGAGGAGAAGATTTTCAAAGATTTCACTATTTGTTTTTATTCTGAAAACTACCCACCCCTGGGGCGGGGCCAATTTTGACCCCAGGGCCAAAATTAATATAACTTTTTTAGAGGACCTGAACATGATGCTCTGTGCCAAATATGAAAGCTGAGCGCTTTCCAGTTTCAGAGGAGAAGATTTTCAAAGATTTCACTATATGTTTCTATTGAAAACTGCCCACCCCTGGGGCGGGGCCAATTTTGACCCCAGGGCCATAATTTATATAACTTTTGTAGAGGACCTGAACATGAAGCTCTGTGCCAAATATGAAAGCTGAGAGCCTTCCAGTTTCAGAGGAGAAGATTTTCAAAGATTTCACTATATGTTTCTATTGAAAACTGCCCACCCCTGGTTCGGGGCCAATTTTGACCCCAGGGCCATAATTTATATAACTTTTGTAGAGAACCTGAACATGAAGCTCTGTGCCAAGTATGAAAGCTGAGAGCCTTCCAGTTTCAGAGGAGAAGATTTTCAAAGATTTCACTATTTGTTTCCATTGAAAACTGCCCACCCCTGGGGCGGGGCCAATTTTGACCCCAGGGTTATAATTTATATAACTTTTGTAGAGGACCGGAACATGAAGCTCTGTGCCAAATATGAAAGCTAAGAGCCTTCCAGTTTCAGAGGAGAAGCTGGGTTTTCCCTGACCCCCTTTTTCTATTGAAATGTCCCTTAAATTTGACAAATGACCCTCAAAATCAAGAGGGTCTGTTCTTTACTTTATAGAGAGGAGGTCAAGAGGACCCTCAAATTGGTCTTTTTGAAGGGGTCAAGGGAAAACCCTGAGAAGATTTTCAAAGATTTCACTATTTGTTTCCATTGAAAACTGCCCACCCCTGGGGCGGGGCCAATTTTGACCCCAGGGTTATAATTTATATAATTTTTGTAGAGGACCGGAACATGATGCTATGTGCCAAATATGAAAGCTGAGAACCTTCTGGTTTCAGAGGAGAAGATTTTCAAAGTTTTACTATATGTTTCTATTGAAAACTTCCAACCCCTGGGGCGGGGCCAATTTTGACCCCAGGGGCATTATTTATATAACTTTTGTAGAGGACCTATAGGTGATGCTATGTACCAAAGATGAAAGCTGAGAACCCTGTAGATTCAGAGGAGAAGATTTTTAAAGGTTCAAATTGGTGACACTTTGTGCTCTGGTGAGCTAAAAAGGGGAATATAACTCCAAAAGTATTGATGATAGTGTTAAGGCCCTTGTGCATGACACTTCCTCTCATCATGCTTATTCCATATTTTAAGTTTCAAATCAACTGAACCAGTCGATAAAGAGTTATTTCCAGGACAAGAAAATATAACAAGAGGGCCAGAGTGGCCCTGAAGCGCTCACCAGACTATCAGAGGAGAAGATTTTCAAAGTTTTCACTATATGTTTCTATAGAAAACTAGCCGGCCCTGGGGCGGGCCAATTTTGTAGAGGACTTAGACATGATGCTATGAGCCAAATATGAAAGCTGAGCACCTTTCAGTTTCATAAGATTTTCAAAGTTTGCTCTATAATTATGTTTCTACTGAAAACTACCCACCCCTGGGGCGGGGCCAATTTTGACCCCAGGGCCATAATTAATATAACTTTTGTAAAGGACCTGAAGATGATGATACATGAGTTCATATTATTATTCATATCTTAACTTATTTTTAACCCTTCCACTGTTCTATGTTTATTCAAAATTTCAATACCTACTGAATGTTCATGGACAAAATAGTTATAATGAAAAATAGAAAGTGTAGCCATTTAAGAAAGTAATGAAAAACATCTTTCAAAGTCCATTAACAAACAGAGTAGACCCTAATTAGACAGCTGCTAAAGGAGCCGCCTGATCTGGGTCTGCTCTGTTTGCAAATGCATGAAAAGGCATTTATATGAGGGAAAGGGTTAAGTAAACATATTATAAGTACATTGTATATTGTACACAAAAATGGAAATAATTTAATGCAATTTGCACTATATAATATCATAAGTAAACAGAGCAGATTGATCATATGGCTACTAAATGAGCCATCTAATCTGGGTCTACTCTGTTTGCAATGGTGCAGAAATGCATAATTATGGAGTAAAGGGTTAATTGTCTGTGCAGTAGGCCAGATCTAAAAATATCAGTTGTCTACCCAGAAGGGAGGCAACCCAGTTGTTATCAAAAGTGCAAAGGGAGACCTAGCACAGTTTGGATTCTGATCTGACGCATATGTAACTTCAAATTACATATGTGTCAGATCAGAATCCAATATTGTACTTCATAATTGTTTTGTACAACAGAGTTAATTGTAAGATTGACATGTATTAAAAAACAAGAGGGCCATGATGGCCCTTAATCGCTCACCTGTTCGTAACAGATTAATGATTTCAATGACAGATTGCATAATTTGAAAAATCTTGGTAGAAAACCATCAGATGATGCTACATACTAAATATAAAGAGTATAGACCTTAAAGATTTTTCTATGAAAAACTGTTAAGCCCCAGGGCAGGGTCAATTTTGATCCAGGGTTCATAATTTCAAAATCTTGGTAGAGGACTATTAGATAATGCAACATACCAAATATCTAAGGTCTATGCCTTACAAGTTCAGAGAAGACTTTTAAAGATTTTTAAGAGAAGATTTTTAAAAACTTTCCTATAAAAAACTGATATGCCCCTGGGCGGGGAAGTTTTCAACCCAGGGGACATAATTTGAAAAATCTTGGTAGAAAACTATTAGATAGCGCTACATACCAAATATTAAAGGTATCTGCCTTACAGTTTTGGAGAAGAAGATTCTTAAAGCTTTTCATATGATAAGCCCCAGGGCGGGGCCATTTTTGACCATGGGGTAATAATTTGAATAATCTTGGTAGAAAACCATTAGATGATGCTACATACCAAATATCAAGGGCCTAGACCTTACAGTTCTGGAGGAGAAGATTTTTAAAGATTTTCCTATGAAAAACTGATAAGCCCTTGGGCGGGGCCATTTTTGTCCGGGAGTCATATTTTGATTAATCTTAGTAGAGGACGATTAAATAATGCTACATACCAAATATCAAAGGTCTATACCTTATAATTTTAGAGAAGAATATAATTATTTAAAGATTTTCCTATGAAAAACTGATAAGCCCCGGGGCGGGCCATATTTGGCCCAGGGGTCATAATTTGAACAATCTTAGTAGAGGTCCATTAGATCATGCTACATACCAAATATCAAAGGTCTATGCCTTACAGTTTCAGAGAAGATGATTTCTTCAAGATTTTCCTATGAAAAACTGATAAGCCCTGGGGCGGGGCCATTTCTGTCCTGGGGGTCATAATTTGAACAATCTTAGTAGAGGACCATTAGATGATGCTACATACCAAATACCAAAGGTCTATACCTTACATTTTCAGAGAAGAAGATTTTTAAAGATTTTCCTATGAAAAACTGATAAGCCCCGGGGCGGGGCCATTTTTGGCCCAGGGGTCATAATTTGAACAATCTTAGTAGAGGACCATTAGATGATGCTACATACCAAATATCAAAGGTCTATGCCTTACAGTTTCAGAGAAGATGATTTTTAAAGATTTTCCTATGAAAAACTGATAAGCCCTGGGACGGGGCCATATTTGGCCCAGGGGTCATAATTTGAACAATCTTAGTAGAGGTCCATTAGATCATGCTACATACCAAATATCAAAGGTCTATGCCTTACAGTTTCAGAGAAGATGATTTCTTCAAGATTTTCCTATGAAAAACTGATAAGCCCTGGGGCGGGGCCATTTCTGTCCTGGGGGTCATAATTTGAACAATCTTAGTAGAGGACCATTAGATGATGCTACATACCAAATATCAAAGGGCTATGCCTTACAGTTTTAGAGAAGAAGATTTTTAAAGATTTTCCTATGAAAAACTGATAAGCCCTGGGGCGGGGCCATTTTTGGCCCGGGGGACATAATTTGAACAATCTTTGTAGAGGACCATTACATCATACTACATACCAAATATCAAAGCTCTTGGCTTTGTAGTTCCAGAGACGAAGATGTTTAAGTAAATTGTTGACGCCCGCACGTACGCACGACGCACTACGCACATACGCACATACGCACGACGCCGGACATAGGATCATCCCAATAGCTCACCTTGGCACTTTGTGCCAGGTGAGCTAACAATGTGAACAATCTTAGACAAGCAGACAACAATTCTGAAACAACTATAATACTGATAAAGAATGCTACAGCATAGAACACTTGACTTGTATTCAGCTAAACTTCACAAAAGATATACTGATAAGACTCTATATTGATATCTGAGAGCTTAATGCAGGACATAGATATGCAAAGAGCATTTTGAGAATTATCCACTTAGTTTTCTCCATCTAAAATGAGTGTTTGTTATTTATTTGGCTAAATACAATTTCTACTCTACTGATTAGACTAAGGGTAAAACCACTGGAACTGGCTATACTAGGTCAGTCTCAGTGGACTGGGTTGAAGGAGAAACCTTTAGCCGCAGTTTCTGAAGTGAAAAAGCCTATTTTAAAGTATAACCCAAAGGGCAGGACCAATTTCAACCTCAGAACTATGATATTAACAAAATTCTTAAAGGTAAACTAAGTAAATCCATACACCAAATATCTAAGCTCTGGGACATGTAGTTTTTGCCAAGAAGATACTAATGTTTAAACAGCAGTCAGCTACGGAAAACTTGCCTTCCCTAGGGCGGGGCCAATTTTGACCCCAGGGACATGATTTATATAACTTTTGTAGAGGACCTATAGATGATGCTATGTGCCAAATATCAAAGCTGAGAACCTTCCAGTTTCAGAGAAGAAGATTTTCAAAGTTTCACTATATGTTTCTATTGAAAACTTGACACCCCCAGGGTGGGGCCAATTTTGACTCCAGGGACATAATTTATATAACTTTTGTAAAGGACCTATAGGTGAAGCCATGTGCCAAAGATGAAAGCTGAGCACCCTATAGATTCAGAGGAGAAGATTTTTAAAGGTTCAAATTGTTGACGACGGACGACGAACGACGCACAACGCACGCCGACGGACGACGGACATCAGGTGATCACAAAAGCTCACCCTGAGCACTTTGTGCTCTGGTGAGCTAAAAAGGGGAATTACTCCAAAAATATAGATGCTAGAGTTATGGCCCTTGTGCATGACACTTCCTCTCATCATGCTTGTTCCATGTGTGAAGTTACAATGAATTTAGCCAACAATTGTAGGAGATATGACCCAGACAAAAAGCGTGACAGATGTGTCTATTGTCAAGCGCATAGTATTAAAAATGTCATCTCCCGTGAAAAAAAAGCCCAAACAATCCTCACTTTCTTCAAAAAGGCAGAAGCAGATAAGTCAGACATAACACTTGGAACAAGTTTTGAGCCCCTATCCACTTCTTTTGAGTCCCCAAAGCCTGCTGAACCAGAGTATTTGAAAAAATTATCGGATACACATTACACAGAGATACAGATAAAGGTGCGTACCCAAATGCTAAAATCATCATTCCTCCACTAAATCCTATACTGTGACCACTCTTTAGAATTGTCGCGAAGAGACGATTTTAAAGAGTGATCACAGTATAGGGTTTGGTGGAAAATAATGGAGTTATTCTTGAAAATGCTTTAACCCATTCCCGCATATTGACGCCTCTGTAAAAGTCACTTTGTGAAACCGTTCTGATAAATAGAGCATTTGCTCCATAGGAGCAAATGCTCTATTTATCAGAATGGTTTCAATACTATACAATTCTAAATATTTTCTTTTCTCTAGTAAATGCTCCTTTTGGGTAGACTTTTTCAAAGAGGTTAATTTACATGCATTTTAGCCCTGGATTTAGAGTTTCTCCTTGTTCCCATTTTTTTTAAAAAATACTGAATATCAATTAGATTAATTTGTTATAATAACACATGGACACATGAATTTTTGGGGGTGCTGGAGAAATCGCCTAGTGACGAAATCGCCTACAATTAGATATATAGTAAACCAACTTGAGAAATTGCCTAGAAAGCAATTATATAGTGATTGTATTTCGCACCTATGGTGCAGGTAGTGATGACATGAGAGAACTATACAGAGTGTTTGTAACAAGAATAAATTAAAATAAAATAAATATTGTCGGTGGTCTGTGGAATTATTCACTTCCTATGAAGTGACATATCCCATTACGTCCCATTATAATAATTTTATTTTCTACTGTGATAACCGACAGTTTTTGTAATAATATTGCTAATCCATTTACTGGATCCAGATCATATTACAGTGATTAAGACTTATGATATTTTCACTCTGCAAATTTGCCATAACTATTGATATCATTATTGCTCTTTTTACCATTTTCTGTCAAGGTTAATGTAGTGATCAGGGGTTACACTGATCGGATCCAGATCATCTGACTAGACATAAGACTCATACAATAACCTGTTCCATGCGTATGGCATTCTTACTTTCTGCATAAATATTATAATTATCGCTCCTTATATATAAATATCTTCTGTCAAATTAATTCTATGTAGTGATCAGGGGCTACACTGATCGATCAATCTTGGTCAATCTTGATCTGGAAAATAATACCACATAACAATTTAATCTTTTTACAAACATTCTTTAAAGTTCTGTCATGTTATCTGTCCTGTACCATAGGTGCGAAATGCAAACACTATATAATTGCTTTCTAGGCGATTTCTCCAATGGGTTTACTATATATCTAATTGTAGGCGATTTCGTCACTAGGCGATTTCTCCGTAAACCAATTTTTGGCAGTCTGATCTGAGTCTACCCTGTTTGCAGAGGCATAGAAAGGCATATTTATAGAGTAAAGGGTTATGATAGAGCAACTGTAATCACTCAGTGAGTCATCACAGCATGTTCTGAGAAGTATGATTTACATAAAATTGTTCAGACTATAATAAGGATAATTCAATTGTTTGATTCTCCGGGAAGAGTTGACTTTAACTTTTGTTCAAGTTACATAACAGCTATCCATATCTAGATGGCTCTACTCTGTTTACAAAGGCGTTCCGATCAGGTAAAATTGTTCTACAGTTCCTTACTTATGTGGTCAGTCGACATGTTAAAGAAATATTACATTCAGTCCTACATGTAAGTGTAACACGATATCAGCCATGGATATCAGCCATTGTTTACCAAACGTAAACAGGTCCTTGAACTTTTGACAGCAGGTGAAAATGTTAACACTAGCTATATCAATTCGATGTTTGTGTTCTGTACATGAGCAGAGAGAATCAAGTGACTGATTGTTCATCAATAATCTAATAATTACCTGAATTTCCTCTTTCTATCGACACAAACGCGGAAAATTTTGATCCCTCATTTGTTTAGTTCGCTTCTTCCGGCTAAGAATTTGGGTGCATTAGTTTTTCTACCAATACGTGAAAATGAGATCTGGTCATTTCGCACCCTTGCCATTTCATACCCTTAATTGTTTGGTGATTTCGTACCCTCATGTTTGCAAACGGGTTTTCACTAATTTGGATACATTTAATGTCAAGATTAGAGACATGATCATGTAAATTATTGCAGTTTTACAGTTTTAACTCTTTACTCCACAGATAAGTATTTTACGCCTTTACCAGGTGCGGATCGATGATTTCAGATTAGAAGGGGGGGGGGGGAATTTTTTTGGAAGGGGGGCGTAGATTTTTATGTTTGATGACATAAATAAATAATGTGTTTGTAATACATGTTGAAAACGAGCATAATTGGGCGAGGGAAATAGAAAAAACTCAGATAAAATCAATGTTTTATAGAGTTTTAGTAGATCTAGATCTAAAATACACATGTAATTACTAAAAAAAAGTTTGTTTGGGCAATTTTAGGGGGCGTACGCCGGATCCGCCCCTCTAAATCCGCACCTGTTTACACACAGAGCAGACCCAGACCAGACGCGGCCCATGGCTACATGCCAGTAACCGCCTGTTCAGGGTCTTGCGCTGTTTGCTTTTGAAATACAATGTAATATAGATATGCTACACTTTCAGCTAAATATCACGTGTCCATGTGTCATTATAAAAAAATAATCTATTTAATATTAATGATGTCACTATTTCTTACTTGAATATTCAGAGCTCCAGATAAGATGCGTAAATTGAAACATTTTCATCAATAGTTCCTTTATTTCTCCACCAAACCCTATACTGTGACTACTCTTTAGAATCGTCTCGAAGAGACGATTCTAAAGAGTGGTCACAGTATAGGGTTTGGTGGAGAAATGACGATTTTAGTAATTGGGTACGCACCTTTATCTGTAGCTCTGAATATTCATTGGATAAAGAAATAATGCAACTACAAATTCAATGCAAATGAATAGTCATGTACTAATTATTTGCAAGTTGGTAGATCTACAGAATCAAAGCTCAGTAGAGCGTTTAAAACACCATTAGATATACATGTATTACCAAAAACTGAATGATTCAGGTCAGAGAATATACGTGTACAAAATGTATATGTATTTGCTCAAGTTTAAGCACATTTTTTTTTTATTTTCGCAAGTACTCTGAAACAGCGCAACGAGTTCGAAAATTGAATGATAAGGAATGGAGAGGGAGCGGGGATATATACAAAGGGAAACAGTGCAAACCTTATTCACTATTGTATGTATTATCAAAAGAAGCCTCATAATGCTATAGAAAGCAACTGGGTCGAAATAAAATGGCAAAATTCTCCGAGGAACATGCATCACGGGTCAATATGAAACAAAGTATTCGTAAAACAGAGCTTGTTATATCTGTGGTGAATGTGTAGCCGGATAGAGATTGTGGTGAAATAAGTTGATACGTTTTGCCGTGTGGCTTGGTAGCCCAGGCGGTAGAGTGTTGGCATGGTAAGCCAGAGGCCCTGGGTTCGAGTCCCAGTAGAGTCACAACTTTTTCACCATGTTTCATTTGGCGCCCAACGTAAATAACCCTCAGAGTGATTTATATGATGATTATATGAAGATAATTTGTAATAATAAGAAACTCGTGGAGTGTTCTTTGGGCAAGAATTCGGGACGAATTCTTGTGTAGAGGGGCGTGTGTAGCCGGGTAGAGGTTGTGGTGAATCAGTTGATAGGCTTAACTGTGTGGCATGGTAGCTCAGTCGGTAGAGTGTTGGCATGGTAAGCCAGATGCCCTGGGTTCGAGTCCCAGTCGAGTCACAACCTTTTCATCATATTACGTTTGGCGCCCAACGTAAATAACCCATTGGGTTATTTATATGAAGATAATATGAATATTATACGAAGATAATTTGTAATAATAAGAAACTCATGGAGTGTTCTTTGAGTAAGAATTCGGGACGAATTCTTGTGTAGAGGGGTGGGGGAGGGTAGCCGGGTAGAGATTGTGGTGAAATAAGTTGTTAGGCTTTGCTGTGTGGTTTGGTAGCTCAGTCGGTAGAGTGTTGGCATGGTAAGCCAGAGGCCATGGGTTCGAGTCCAGTCATGTCACAACTTTTTCGCAATGTTACAAATATTTCTCCTTTGTTACAAATATTTCAACCCTTTCCCTGTTCTATCTTTATTCCAAATTTCAATATCTACTGAATATTCATGGCCAAAATAGTTAAATTGGAACATTGTAGCCATTTTAGAAACTATTTCCAAGATCTATCAAAGTTAATGAGTAAACAGGACGGACCCTAATCAGACGGCTCCTATAGGAGCCATCTGATCTGGGTCCATGCTTATAAAGCTTTTTAGTTGAGTCTGAGTTCGTTCTCAAGCTTTTGATTCGTCAGATTTGAGTTCTCAAGCTTTTGATTGATCAGATTTGAGCCAAAGGCTAAAATCTGACCAATCAAAAACTTGAGAACGAACTCAGACTCAACTAAAAGTTTTATAAGCATGGACCTAGGTCTACTCTGTTTGCAAATGCCTTAGAAGGAAAGTGTTAACTTTTCATCAAACGTATGCGGATTTTCATGAACTTCTTTTTAGGTCTGCTCTGTTTGCAAAGGCGTGGGAAGGCGTATCTATAGAGAAAAGGGTCAAGCTATCACACTACTCAACGATTGCTAATCAACAAGGATATCAGCAATGACAGTTATGAAAATTATGGAAATTGCTTGTAAGTTTCATTTAGTATATATTTACATGTTTTATTTGTGTTTACCGTGATTTTAAGAATTTGAGTTGGATGACCATTGGAAATAAAATTTGTAATTTTCTAAAAAGTACATTCAATCCCATTTTTCATAAACAAACGAGGTAAAAAGTAGTTTGCCGCTTAATGCAGGGTGAATTAATTTTTACAGAAAAGTCCAATAGGAGCTTTCTGCATTGCTTTCGACCTGCAGTAAGCTACCACCTATCTTAAAGACCCAAAATTAGACCGCTTGAGATATGCTCTACTTAGTTGAAATACTTTAGTTGCCACAATGAGAACCATTATGTATCCAGCACTATAAATGTAGAAGATGTCAGGGTATGGGGTAAGTTCAGAACAGTCGCTTGTAGCCTAATTGTTTGTCGTCTGCAAAAATCACCGAATTTAGCCTGTTGTAGCCTAATTGTTTGTCGTCTGCAAAAATCACTTCTGTTACAAATTCTTGCTCGACATTTTCCTGTATTTCTGTCACGTGTAATACACTTGATGAAACATGACGAGATGCCACATGCACAGTATTATCTGGATCTAAACTGTAGGGTATAAATGACACCGCTAGAATGCGTTAACACGAATATATTCATCTGCAATCTGAATATCGATTATAGTGCTTATAACTTGTAACTTTAAAGACAATTAGAAATTTATGGACATATATTTTAGTCAAAAAATGACACATGGAAATTTTATTTAGATATCCCTAAAATTAATGTGACCATTAAAAAGAGGTTTAATTCTAGGTTGTAGAGGCAGGTTTTAGCTTAACCCTCTCCCTGTTGAATATTAATGTAAGAAATAATGATATCATGAATATTTATTAACTGATTTTAGATGCATAGATGCATAGACGTTTTTTTGTATTGGTGGAAACTATAGTGTCATATATTTTTGTAATTTTATAAGCAAACAGAGCAGACACTGATCAGACGAAATCTACAGGAATTGTCTGATATGGGTCTATTCTGTTTTCAAAGGCATAGAAAGGCGCATTTATAGAGTATATGGTTAAGTGCTCGTTTTAAATGAATTCTACTCTTGTAAGAAAAGTTCGTCCTGTTTATCGGACAATGTCGGTATCAGCCTTGGACACGATGTCATCTTTATTAGTGTTGTTGCTAACGGTGTCTTACTGAGGTGGCACCCATTAGGATTTACACCCTTGTTTACTCTATCAGCTGAGAATAAAGACTACAAGTCAAATTACAGAGCAACAAATAAAGGTGCGTACTCAAATACTAAAATCGCCATTTCTCCACCAAACCCTATCTTGTGACCACTCTTTAGATTCGTCTTTTAAAAATAAATAAGCGTTGTATTATCCTACCAATTTGACCTGAGACTCATGCATATTCCGTGTATTATCGTCGGCAATCTTCGAATACATTTCCGAAGGTATAAGAATGCGCTATCAGAATACAGTAAACCCCCTCTAATGCGACCAGCAAAAAGGGGAATACTTCACAGTGGCAAAGGCATGTGGTAGCTTAATACAGGACGAAAGTTATGCAGAAAGCAACCACCTGCTTATAAAGACAGCCATGTTTATTCATTAAGTGGTCGCATTAGAGGGGTTTTACTGTACAATCCTCGAGGAACATGATCATTACCAGCTTTTGGTTTGCTATTTTTTGTCACAGAGTATTACGAACAATCCCGATAAACACGTCTAAATTTAATCGAGTCTCAGGTCAAATTGGGAGGATAATATTGTCGGTAAGGATTGACCTGGCACTGCATGAATATTCCGACTTTTTCCGTAAGCTGTTTTTATCTTTCCGAACACACACACTTAAAGCATGCGCCACTATACAATGGCACTAGTACATTATAAGCTTTTCAATGTAATACAAGCGTTGATAGTCCAGTGGTTTAATAACAGCAGTATCGATATTAGGGTCGTGTGTTCGAACCCCACCGTAGTGTTTTTTTTATATATACATTTGTTTTGAGATATGAGGTTTTTAAAATTCTTTTGGGCAGGTGGGCGCATGTTGGCCACGAAAAGTTCTTTTGTGTGAATTTTGTACAGTGGAACTTTTCTTAGACAAACTATATTAACAACGTATGCGTGATGTAATCAAACATCTGTGTTTAAAGCAATCTACTGTACACGTCACGCAAACCGTTCTTAGGAAGCGCTCTGTGCAAAGAATTTTTTTTTTAAGGAAACGATGGTTACAAATGAACAATAAAGAGCAATTTCAGAATAAAAGATATATATTTCCGAGAACATTGTTGCCTTAGTTTAATTAGGTTTTACCTAGACTCGAACCAATGACTTCTATTCTCTGAGTCAGCGACACAATCCACTGGGCTATATAGCGACAGTATTGATATTGCATAGCGTATGTAGTATGGTGCTAAGCACGTAGCGATTTCATTTATACAGTCAACGGAAATTCACGATTTTATTTCGACGAAAGCTGGCGGAAAGTGATGAGTGCCAGGTCAAACTTTACCAATAATATATCTGTATAAACAGTCACAAACAAACAAAACATAAAACGTTTGTGTCCGTATCGGAATATTCACCAATCGTCATTCACCTTGGAAGGTCTTTTCCCGTCTATATTTAGATTTACTATTTCTGTAGGTAGGGGAATTTCTCTGTCTGTATCCAAACTGCTGATATTAATGCTTTTTTCGATGTCAAATAACACAACTTCAATGTGTAAGCTACCCGCACACAACATTACCCAATATGTACGCTGTGCCGTATTTACGGCAAATCCGACAAAAACTCGAGCTCGTTCTTTTAGTAGTATAGACGACGTTTTCTCACTACCCAGATATGGAAATTAGATGTGTAGTATCACTCGTTTGATATTTACAATGTCAGCATATTTTATGGCATATTATTTTTTATTAATATCAGAATACCTTTGTGACTTGCTGGCATATTTTGGAAGGTTGTATATTTTAATATATCATTCGAAGGTGATATTTCAATATATCATCTTACGGCATCTCTCAGAGTAAAGAAGGTGTCGTATAAAACCCATTTCAGATTATTCATTCGCCGGAACTGAAGTTCCAGGAGTAAAGATATTGATGCAGTGTTCCGAAATAGACCCATGGTAATTCGTGCCAATCCTACATTGCCACAAGAGACCAATGCGGTAATCTATATAAGAAACTCAACACCTTTATCTGTAAATGTTGTCGTATGCTACACTGCTGAAAATGATTTCTCTTTTATTTCTTTCAGACGTCGGGTTCCTTGGCGTCACTAAATGGTCGAACCTGTTAACAATGTTTATCACAATTCGGTGCCTAGTTAACCCATTACCTCATAGGCTATTTTGAGGCTCTACCAAAAAGGAGCATTTAATACACAAAAGGGATTTTTTTTAGAAATGTGTAGTTTAGAAACCATTGTGATAATTAGAGCATTTGATCACATGGAGCAAATGCTCTATTTATCACAATGGTTTCAAAAAGTGACTTTTACAGAGGCGTCAAAAGGCGGTAATATGAGCTAAAGTGTTAAGTAATGGCAATAATGAATAAAGTTGTGATATGTTAGACTTTTTATTGCCTTTTATAGCTTTTTAAGCACGATGAAGGGCGCGGTTACTCTTATTTTTGCACAATATATAATACTTTAACCCTTTCCTTCATATAAACGTGTTTTCACGCATTTGCAAACAGAGTAGACACCTATAGGAACCGTCTGATCAGGATCTGCTCTGTTTGCAAATGGAATTTGAAAGATCGGGTTCTTTACTTTCCAAATGGCTACAATGTTTCACCTTCCACATTTCATTATAACTATTTTGTCTATGAATATTCAGTAGAGTAGGTATTGAAATTTGGAATAGAACATGGAAAGGGCAAAGTAATGGTAATAATGGATACAGTTGTGATCTGTTGTACTTTTTGAGCAGGAGGAAGGGCGCGGTTACTTTTGTTTGAGCAGGAGGGAGGGTGCGGTTACTTTTGTTTGTGCAAACTATGTAAGACTTTAAATTGTCGAATTTAAGACCTTTATATTAACCCTTAGCCTGCAGTGAAAATGATGTCTGCTTAAGCAACGATATGTTGCCGTTGTCACTTTCTTCTGATTCATTCAGGTTTTTGAGATATTATTGACAGAGTGTCAAACAGTTTGGATCCTGATCCAAGCTGTTTGCAAATGTCAGCAAGGTCGCACTTAGCATGATAACGGTTAATGGACGGGGGTCCCTAAGAATTAATTATTCATTTTACTAAAACACTGTAAATAAAGAAGGCACATTAGAACCTGATTTAAACGGCCATCAAAAGAGGCGTACTTATTGGTCTGTAATAAGTATGGCAGGTGGTAGATTAATGCAGGACATAATAAGTAATTCAGGAAGTTCTTATAGACGCTTTCTGCACTACTTTTGTTCTGCATTAAGCTACCACCAGCTATTTAAGATTCCTATGGTCAGTAAATGAATGGCCACTTAAGACAGGTTCTACTGTACACACAACGAGTAGGACGGTCTTGGCCATTCATAACATATTGAACAATACACTGTATATATAATCACATTTTAACAGTACTTTCATTACTTTGATTTTCTTACGCCGTCACGTAGAGAACGGGAAAGTATTCTCAGATTATTCATGCGCCAGAAATGTAGTTTTCATGAGTAAGACAATTGATGAAATGTTCTAAAAACAGATCCACGCTAATTCATGCATGATTTTCTATGCTACAGTTCTAAAAACTGTTCACACCCAGGTCCAGAACGGTTACCATTGGTCATCATCAATCGTCCCTTTGTATAGAAAGCGTAATCATAAACAAAGTTGTGTTAACCCATTCTCTCCTTCTATTCGATTTTTGATCTAAGGGATGCCTGGCGTAAATTTTTAATTTCGTTTTGTTTCATATTGAAATTCCTATCAGCAAACATTGTAGACTCTGATCAGACGGCGCATTATGTGGCGTCTGATCAGAGTCTACACTGTTTGCCTGAGTCCCATATATGGGATCGAGGCACGCATTTTGACGCCTCTGTAGCAGTCATTTTTTGAACCCATTGTAATAAATAGAGCATTTGCTCCATAGACGTTGTTGTTTTTTTGTTTGCAAACACACTATTGAAGAGATAACAAAACTGTTTTAATAGTGTTTGTCAAGTTGTCGAAATAGGACCAATATATTGCAGGGTCTTAGCTGTTTACTACTTCTGCGACATTGATGTCTGTTCAACCTTCACATGCCGGATGCATGTGTTTCTTTACTTTTGGAAAGTAATGTTGACTCAGACCAGAGGGTTTGTGGATGAATCCTCCGACTAGTATCTACAATGTTTAGTAGCAACTATGTTCATAAGTCAGAATATATGTCAAGTTCTTTTTTCCAAAAATTTAAGTGTCCACAAAATGGTGGCGTGTGCATATACGTTGGAACATCGATATTTCGATTAACTCGAACTTCGGGATAGCTCGAGCTAAAAGTTCGGTCCTTCCAAAATTAACAAAACATAATTGTTTTAAAATATATAACTACGCATATCTAGAAATATATATGACAGCTTCATGCGAATCGGAAGTAATGCTGAAAACTCATACAGGAGCTTTCAGCATTACTTTAGACCTGCAATAAGCTATGAACTTGAGACATGGTTCAGATTAGAAATAGTATAACTCGAACTTCTGTTATCTCGAAGTAATTTGTATGGGCAGGCACATGAGGTTCGAGATATCGAAGTCCAACTGTATTTGAAGAAATCAACCAGAATTGAAAGGGTTATGAAACATTCTCTAGATATGGTCACGTACTATATTTATTATTTGTTGCATACCTCTTATCCCGGTGTCTGCTCAAACCCTGTCCTCGTGTAAGTTTACTAATGTTCCATTCGTTCAAGCTTGTGAGAAGCTACTGACTGAGCATCAAACATATTGGACCCTGGTGAGAAGCCAATTTACCTGGTATCCAAACTGTTTACAAACACTAACCAAGTCGCGCCTAGCAGGATAAGGATAAACCCTTTCCCTGTTCAATGTTTATTTCAAATTCCAAAACCTACTGAATATTCATGAACATGTATACAGTTATGATGAAATATGGAAGGTCAAATATGTAGCCAATGCAGAAAGTAAAGAAACAGATATATCGTATCCCATTATCAAACAGAACAGACCCTGACCAGACGGCTCCTATAGGAGCCGTCTGATCTGGATCTAATCTGTTTGCAAATGCGTGAAAACGCGTTTAGATGAGGAAAAGGGTTAATGTAGAAAATAATAACATCGTGAATATTTCTTAGCTAAATTTTTATAATGGAATTTGTACACAGAATGTTCTGGTATTGGTTGAAACTGTAGTCAGATCTATTGTGATTTCATAAGCAAACAGAACAGACCCTGACCAGACGGCTTCTATTGGAACCGTCTGATCTGGGTCTACTCTGTTTGCAAAGGCGTAGAAAAGCGTATTTATAGACTAAAGGATTAAATACATTCAAACTGATGCTACATAATGAATTTCCATATAGAGGGCATGCTTCAAAATCTCTCTTTAATTTTGTCAACAACCCCTATTTCGATGAGACGATTCTGACATAGATTTTAGTTCAGATATAAGTAATATGGTAAAAAAAATAATAAAATGCATTACATTTATATGAACAAAACTTGACTATACAGATACATGTGTATGGATAATGTTCGATAATCAATGGGTTTTTTCTATCGATAGTGATTTCCCATACATCGACTACAGATATAAAGGCTGGTGGTAGCTCAATGCAGGATGGAAGTAATTTCAGAATGTTCATTTTGAAGTATTCTGTATTACATGCTGTCACCTGCCGATGCATTTCCCCTTGCTAGTCACAGATCTGCCCGTATTTACGTGCAACAATAGTTGTTTTGCTGACACTGTAACTAAATAATGTTTATATGTGATTTGAATGGTTGAAATAATTGAATTAGTACCTATACAATGTTTTCTGTTCTTTCTTCTTTTGAGTATCCAATAATTCTTTCAATATACAAATAGGTCAAGCTAACCATGCATATTTAGAGACGTTGTTTTCAAAGAAAAATGCAACATGGCAAACAGTGCAGACTGTCTTGTTCTACACTGTTTGCAAATGACATTATATTACACAGTTAGGCTACTCGATAAACATTGGATTGAAGTGAGACGCCGAATTACGGGACATCTAAACTGGGCCCAGTACCCATCTTCACTGACATCTAAACTGGATACAGTACCCATATTCATTGACATATGAGCTGGGTCCAATACCTTTATTCACTGACATCTGAGACTAAATTTGAGACTCAGACTCAAATATCTCTAAATTAAAGTACTATTTTAAGTTTATAGTTTATAAACATAAGTGTACTCAGCAAAGTCACCATAAACAACATCAAATACAGCGACAATTCACAAACAGTTTGATCTAATCATAATTACAGTAGAACCCTTCTAATGCGACCACTTAATGAATAACCATAGCTGTCTTTATCAGCAGGTGGTTGCTTAATGCAGGACAAAAGCAATGCAGAAAGCTCCTCTAGGAGCTTTCTGCATTACCTTTGTCCTGCATTAAGCTACCACCTGCATCTAGCACGCAGAATTATACCTCTTTTATAGGTGGTCGCATTAGCGGGGTTTTACTGTTTTTAGAATAAAGAAATCCAGCTGCAATATAACCAAGTTGTCACTGGCACTGAAATATGAAATGACTCAGAATTTTATAGAAGAGCTGTCATGGAAAAAATTGACTTTGTGAAGTTTAGTCTGTTGGATTTGCAATCAATATTTCCTTGGCAATGCTTAGGTGTTTATTCAGATCAGCCCAAACATTATCATCTCAGTTAAAGAAAATGTAACGACTGTTTGCATTGCTTGAAGAAATGAAATAAAACAAAAACCATACATTTGCTTGTATGGGCGTACACAGCTACTTCCATCCTTTACGACTGTTTGAAACATGAGAAAACCTCAAAGGATATGTACTACACAGAGCAACAAATCAATTCTAAAACTGTTCTTTTTTCTCCACCAAAACCTATGTTGTGACCACTCTCGAACAGACGATTCTAAAGAGTGGTCACAACATAGGGTTTGGTGGAGAAATAAAGAAGTTATTATTGAAAAATGTTTTAATTTATGGACCTCTGCTGTACATTTGCTTACCTGTGATAAACATGCTATTACGTTTAATCCCAAAAGATCCCGCGGTAATATACACGAGGCATTGACAAACGTGTAGAGCAGGGCCCACCAGGATCAGGTGCACTGTTTGATGTACCAGTGTTATGTTTTGCACCTGTCCATCCGTCCGTCTGTGCGATCGCGTGTCACGCTTTTACGTGCAGTTGGTTGTCAAGGTTTTTTCATTGTCTTATATCTCACTAACCACTATAGCTATTGGCATGGAATTGCATATACACATTGAACACCATCCATACTTTCATTGTGCATCCAGCCCATGCTACCGGCAAGCCCAAGGTCAAGGTCAAATGACTGAGGAATTTTACATGCATCTAGGCAAGCACCACCAAGGGGGCATCGCTGTGTCTTACAGACACAATTGTCTAGTCTTACAGATAATACAGATTGCGAACTATTTTCCAGAACTGATTCCCGGAGATATGGTACAGTAAAACCCCGCTAATGCGACCACCTAAAAAGGGTATAATTCTGGGTGATAGATGCAGGTGGTAGCTTAATGCAGGACAAAAGTAATACAGAAAGCTCCTACTTTTGCCCTGCATTAAGCAACCACCTGCATATAAAGACATCCTTGTTTATTCATTAAGTGATCGCGGTAGAGGGGTTCTACTGTATGTTTGTAACATTGTTTATTTTGCAACAACTTATTTAGAAGGGTACCTTCTAACCCTTTACTCCATAAGTACGCCTTTCTATGCCTTTGCAAACAGAGTAGACCCAGATCAGCAGCTCTTTAGGAGCCGTTTGACCAGGATATCCTCTGTTTGCTTATGATATAATATACATATGATTATACAGTTTCTGCTATGGCTAATATGTCTATGTCCATGTGGTATTATAACAAACAAATTGAATCTACAGTAAAACCTCTCTTAACCGGACGTTAAATTTAGTATAAATATCGGTATTGGGGACAGGTGACAGCTTAATGCAGGGTGGAAGTCATGCAGAAAGCTCCTAGAGGAGCTTTCTGCATGACTTTCACCCTGCATTAAGCAGTCACCTGCTTAAAATATCTAAATTCTTGTCTACTAGAATTCCGGTTAAGAGAGGTTTTACTGTATTTAATATTCATGAGGTAATTATATCTTACATGAACATTCACGGAGTAAAGGGTTAAAGCATAGCATGTACCTGTAGCTTTATCTTGTCCTGTCTGTTTTACGATTTCATAACAACATTGTCTATAAATATTATAAAGTATAACCCCGCTAATGCGACCACCTGAAAGAGATATAATTCTGGGTGGTAGAGGCAGGTGGTAGCTTAATGCAAGACAAAAGTAATG
The DNA here is from genome assembly GCA_963576725.1 of Azorinus chamasolen. Lineage (NCBI taxonomy): Eukaryota > Metazoa > Mollusca > Bivalvia > Cardiida > Solecurtidae > Azorinus > Azorinus chamasolen. The sequence continues at coordinate 54,570,133 of OY755249.1, forward strand.
CAGAAAGCTCCTAGAGGAGGATCTTTCTGCATTATTAGTGTCCTGCATTAAGCAACCACCTGCTTATAAATCATTTACTCCATGAATATTCCTGTAAGAACTAATGACATTATGGACATTAATTCACTGAAGTTTTATAATGGCGTGATAAACAAACCGTTTTATTACCATAGAAACTGAATAATCTGATCTTTATTATATCAAATAGCAAACAGAGCAGACCCTGGTCAGATGGATCCTAAAGGAGTTGTCAGATCTGGGTCTACTCTGTTGAAATAGGCGTAGAAAGGCGTATTTATGGAATATATGATTAAAAGGGATATGGGTTTCCAGTTTGTCCATAACCACCAGGTCACTATTTGCAAAAAGTAGAAAATAAATATTGTTTCAAAGAGTGTGATAATTCACAATTATGTAAACTATCTAAAATTAAAGTTATAAACTAGTGATGGTAAATGATGACACAAAACTTAGAATTCTACCGTTGGATCATCTAGACCTGTTTCTTTATTTTGTGTCCTTTCGTGAAGACCCTCTTATCCTTCCTGTGTATTTGGACTTTTACAAACACGTGCGTTTTCTCCGAAAGAGTATTTGCTTAAACTGGTGTATCTAAATACTAGACGCAAAACGAATTCTTAAAAGTAAGTTTTATTACACACTTTCCATCAGCCAAGTTGTCATTTTCCTTTCTTATTTGTTTACTGTTTGCCATATGAAGACTTTAATTTCCAGAAGATCGCTCCTCTATTCAATGGCTCCAAGAAGTCGGCTCTCGATTCAATGAGTGTTCGTTTTCTTAACCCTTTCCCTGTTCTGTATGTAGGCCAAATTTTAATACCTACTGAATATTCATTAATAAAATAATTATAAAGAAATATTTAAGTTGAAACATTGTACACATTTTAGAAAGCAAAGAAACAGATCTATCAAATTCTATTAGCAAACAGAGCAGACCCTGATCAGACGGCTCCTCTAGGATGCGTGAAAACACGTCTATATGAGGGAAAGGGTAAATTGAAATCGTGGTCAGTGCAATTTAACTATTTAACCCATTTCCCTTAGAGAATAATTTTATACCCAACCTCTTTGACTAAATCTACCGAAAGGGAACATTTTCTAGAGGAAAGTATTGTTTTCAGAATTATGTAGTGTTAAAACAATTGTGATAAATAGAGAATATAGAGAATAATAGGTTAGTGCCGTAGATGGGACGCTTTATCCGACGAGGGGAGAAAACGTTGAGGCGAGGCTTGCCGAGCCTCAACTGTTTTCTCTCCGAGTCGGATAAAGGCGTCCCATCTACGACACTAACCTATTATTCGATTTATCCAGTCAATATAGTTAAATGTCTTTTTTATAGACTAATAACACTCTTGAAATAATTTACATTGAAAATGCAGTTTTTCGATCAACGGATCCCTCCCTTTTCACTTCCATTTAGACGTAAATAGATCTAATGAGCTACCGCAGAGGAATATAGTTTCGATACTTGTATTACTAGAAGGGAAACGTGGTTGAATTTGAAAAATAAGATGATTTGAATCGAGGGTCGATAAGTTATTTAAAACAGACATGATCTATATTCTTTGGTCAAATTCGAGTTACGTAGTCTCGGTTTCTATTTTTAGATTCTACCTAACGTCACTCAGAAATCGATGGAACTGAACAGGCTATATTTAGGTTTATGACTATCACCGCCCCTGTAAGAGTTTATCAATCAAATAATCATGAGAGTGAAAAGAAAACATTTACTATTTATCTGTCAATCTTTGCTTCCAGGTTTGATTTTATCAAAAACGGGTTTTACCAGCGGTGGATTAAATTAATAAAAGTGATAAATCAACGTCATTTTGTATGTGGCCTCAGTGGCGTAATCGGTAAGGGCGACGTCTCTAGAGAGATTAGAATTAGTTTTTGTAGGATCAGGCGCGGGTTCGAATCCAGCTGTAGCCAATTATTTTTATTTTTTCTCATTTGAATAATTCTTCTGGTGACCAAATAGATCTGTTAGATCTATTCCATCAACATGTTTATGAATGTTTACAGAAAACTAAAATAGTTCCATGGTTATAGAATCATTACGCTTATCTACTAACCTAATAAACCTTCCACTACCGGAAGTAACCAAATAAACCTAAGTTTATTTGCACCCCCTTTATTATGTCACTAGAGAAGCCTGGTGACTGGATAAAATAGGTTAGTGCCGTAGATGGGACGCTTTATCCGACGAGGGGAGAAAACGTTGAGGCGAGGCTTGCCGAGCCTCAACTGTTTTCTCTCCGAGTCGGATAAAGGCGTCCCATCTACGACACTAACCTATTATTCGATTTATCCAGTCAACATAGTTAAATGTCTTTTTTATAGACTCATAACACTCTTGAAATAATTTACATTGAAAATGCAGTTTTTCGATCAACGGATCCCTCCCTTTTCACTTCCATTTAGACGTATCGTGGATGGACCAGTTTCGGTGCACTTAGCAATCAAACTGATCGCGGTGATCACAAATCTTAAAATTTTATGAAAAAAACTAACATTACCTTTGTAATAGGTTTTCTAAGTTAAATCTGTATAAATTAATTCCCAAAATATTCCGTATTTATCGCGGTTGAAACCGTTTTAATGACGTAGCCATTTTGTGTTATTTTGTGTTTATCTGCCCTATTTCGGTGCGGCTTTTTTTTTTTATCCAAATACAGTGTTCAACAAAAGCGTATGACAACATTTGTAAATTAAAAGTAGTAGGTCTGTAACTTATTTTTTAACTTTGAACTGTTAAAACAAAATGAAATGCATATCAAACAAATTATGCATGTTGTAACGAGTTTAAATTATTTTTATAACAAGAACTCATTTATTGTCAATATTCTTACCTTGTGTAAACTCATTTTTTCCCTGGAATTTGTGCATTTTGACTAAAAACACCTCTAGTAAGACTTTTTTCCTGTAAAATATTATTGGATTTAAATCTAGTAGGTATCTCTCCGGCATGAATAAAATTAGGTCTCTATCCTGTATGAATAAACTAAAGTAGGTATCTGCTCTGTAAGGTCTCTCTCCTATGTGAAAAATATAGTGAAGGACATACTTTTGCACATAGCCTGTACTTGAAAAACAATGAGCAGAGACATCGAAGTCCTGTGACTTTGCTGCAGCATATGGCAACAAATGTATATCTCTTCAAAATTGAGAGAAACGTTTTCAGGACAGTATCTTTTGGAACAAAAGTTATCCAAGTGAAAACAGACATAAGAAAAATGCCTGAAAATGCTATGCTTTATCAATTAGAGTAAATAACTCAATTATTTGCAGCACATTTTAGATTTTTCTGACAGCGATGACAAGTATTTGTTTATTTTGTGGATTGCAAAAAGTGATGGCGTAATTCAGCTCTTCTTAAAGAAGATATCGTTTCCCAAGTAAAGTGCACCGAAATAGGGCATGCACCGAAACAGGGCCATCGACGATAAATAGATCTAATGAGCTACCGCAGAGGAATATAGTTTCGATACTTGTATTACTAGAAGGGAAACGTGGTTGAATTTGAAAAATAAGATGATTTGAATCGAGGGTCGATAAGTTATTTAAAACAGACATGATCTATATTCTTTGGTCAAATTCGAGTTACGTAGTCTCGGTTTCTATTTTTAGATTCTACCTAACGTCACTCAGAAATCGATGGAACTGAACAGGCTATATTTAGGTTTATGACTATCTCCGCCCCTGTAAGAGTTTATCAATCAAATAATCATGAGAGTGAAAAGAAAACATTTACTATTTATCTGTCAATCTTTGCTTCCAGGTTTGATTTTATCAAAAACGGGTTTTACCAGCGGTGGATTAAATTAATAAAAGTGATAAATCAACAGCTTTTTGTATGTGGCCTCAGTGGCGTAATCGGTAAAGGCGACGTCTCTAGAGAGATTAGAATTAGTTTTTGTAGGATCAGGCGCGGGGGTTCGAATCCAGCTGTAGCCAATTATTTTTATTTTTTTCTCATTTGAATAATTCTTCTGGTGACCAAATAGATCTGTTAGATCTATTCCATCAACATGTTTATGAATGTTTACAGAAAACTAAAATAGTTCCATGGTTATAGAATCATTACGCTTATCTACTAACCTAATAAACCTTCCACTACCGGAAGTAACCAAATAAACCTAAGTTTATTTGCACCCCCTTTATTATGTCACTAGAGAAGCCTGGTGACTGGATAAATAGAGCATTCATTATTTTTGCTCCTATGAAGAAAATGCTCTGTTTTATTATTATGGTTTCAGAAAGTGAGTTTTTGTCAGAGGCGTCAATATGTGGTAATGGGTTAAGTCTCATACTATCCGGTCATCTCGTCCAGATAAGATTTTGGAACTCACCCATTGTTATATTGCCGGGTGGGGTGGGAGGTTATCGCACACAAAGAACATAATGGTATAAACCATTGACATCAATAATGATTCATAAAACATTCTTAACCCTGATCAGAGCCTTCTGGTCCTAGTCAATACTGTTTGCTTATGTCCCATATATTGGATCCCGGCAGTTAAAGTGGTTGGTTTTATATCTCTAATTAAAATGAGAGGGATGATATTTTAATCAATCCGACTTTATCCATATTGTTTTTGCTTCTCCACGTATACTGGTTTTCCAGGGTTCATGCTTATAAAGCTTTTTAGTTGAGTCTGAGTTCGTTCTCAAGCTTTTGATTGGTCAGATTTGAGTTCTCAAGCTTTTGATTGGTCAGATTTGAACCAAAGGCTTAGAGGCAAAGGCATTTTAGAATTGTGTAGTTTTGAAACCATTCAAAGAGGCACCAAAATGGGTCAATATAAGATAATGGGTTAATATCTAACAAATGAAACGTATTCTGCGTTAAGTATTGAAGAAGCATTAAAGTGTTCCTCACTTATTTTGTAAACACAGATACAAGCTGTTTGTATAGTGTAAGCGCGTGTCACTCCCGTACATGCTAAATACATAAATAAAATCACGTTATTGGTTGTATTAAACGGATGCAGAGAATATGATGCCTAACAGCTTATACTCATCCACACCATGTTAGCACCAATAAAACATGACTTGCGAATAGATGTGAAGTTACAGATCAAATAGCTGACACTTGTCTAGTTGGTTTTTAGCCGTTAAACACTATATATAGTTATGATGTCGTCGAGCGGAGGTGACATAAACCGTGTGTGAGGTATATTGATAACGACCTTTATTTTCCGCTGCTCGAGCTAAACAGGGAAAGGAAATTCATAATTTGCTTGTTTGTGTGGATTGCATCAATTCGAGGAGTATAACACAGGGTGAAATAGTAGGTGCATGAATATTCATATAATAATGACGTCATGAATATTATTTATTTAACTATTACCATGGTATATGAACACAAGGCAGTATGTACATGGCAGAAACTGTAGAATCCGATTAATATGATTCCATCAGCAAACAGAGCAGACTCTGATCAGACGGCTCCTGTAGGAGCCGTCTGATCTGGGTTTACTCTGTTTGCAAAGGCGTTGAAATGAGTATTTATGCATTACAGGGTTGGTTTACATAGGAAAGAATAGATATGGGAATAGTGAACGGGAAGTGTGATACCGTGTTTGGGAAGAAAGTGGAATTCACGATTGACCCTTCCCAGCCTGAACCGGAGTTAACGGACGGCCAGGGGAGGCTTCTGAGTCATGTATGGAATTTGCTGAGGGATGATATTTCCAAAGTCGGGGTTATAACTTTTGTGAGGTAGGAATTCGTGTTGTACTGATAATCCAACTAAGACTAGCCATTATTTAAGCCATAACATCAAACTGATGCCGCTGACTCTTCTGTAAAGATCACTTTTAAAGCAATTGTGATAAATAGAGAAGTTGATCTACAGGAGCAAATACTCTATTATCAAAATGGTTTCAAAAATACACAATTCTAAAATGTTCTCTTTTCTAGTAAAATTTATACTCTTTTCAGTAGATGTATTCAACAAAAGGGCTGTATCTAAAATAGCCTATTGGGAATGGACTAACTCCCGCGTTATAGTAGAACCCCTCTAATGCGACCACTTAATGAATAAACATACCTGTCTATATAAGCAGGTGGTGGCTTAATGCATGACGAAAGTTATGCAGAAAGCTCCTATTGGAGCTTTCTGCATAACTTTCGTCCTGCATTAAGCTACCACGTGCCTCTGCTAGACATAATTATGCCCCTTTTTGGTGGTCGCATTAGAGGAGTTTTGGTGTATATGAGACAAGATCATCCAAACAAAAACTTGGAAACCCGTCCATTTTTATATGAGGTGCTCATGCAAAAGAAAAACATACCGGTATGTACATTCTGGCGGAAAGCTTTGAACTTGATTGGAGTAGCGAACAGTGCAGACTTTAACCCATTTGCTCCCAGTGGATTCTTCCATGCTTATATATTGGATAACTTCATTTTCTATTTGAGGGATGCCTGGTCTAACTTTTTTCATTTTCGTTTTGTTTTATATTGAAATTCCTATCAGCAAGCAGTAAAGACTCTGATCAGACGCCGCATAATGCGGCGTCTGATCAGAGTCTGCACTGTTTGCCTACATGTTCCCTGGTCTGGGTATATATTATTTGCATATAACCCATGTGGAAATAGGTAAATTGTCATAAACTAATTTTAATTCCATACAATAATTGTGTAATACATTTGGACTCATTTTGAGCTTAGGAAAATAGTCAAGAATTGTTTTATTATTAATTCTTTGGAAGGTAATTATGCTTTTTTTCTGACACAATAATATTTCAAATTTTAAATAGTTGACACAGTACGCTAAAAGATTGTTCAGAAGAACCTAGTTGGTCATACAACTAAGTGACTTATATCAATGACCAATGTCAGTGAAATTATTAAGATCTACAGTCCATTTGATATTGGCAGCATTTTGAACAATATTCTGGGAGATGAAATAAAAATATCTGAAATACATATCCTGTACAAAATGTTTTATACTAAGACAGGTAACCTACTAAGACAGGTAACCTACTAAGACAGGTAACCCTGTGCCGTCATATAAACACTTTTGACGCAGTTGTGAACAAAGTAGATCTAGATTAAACGGCTCCTGTAGGAGCCGTCTGATCAGGGTCTGCTCTGTTTGCCCATGGACTTATATTAATGGATATCCACGAGGTAACAGATTCACGCACAAGTATCCATTAGGGAAAGGGTTAACCCTTCGCTTGCTATTCACATCAATATACCTACCTGTAAAAAGTGAAGACCCAGATGAGACAGCTCCTGCAGGAGCTGTCTCATCAGGGTCTGCACTATTTACAGGTTGATTGTGCAACCAGTGCACTCCATAGCAGTGATTGCACAGCGAAATACTTGTACACAGTGAAGATATATGTAATTCTACAACAGGGCATGGGTAAAGAAGGAGAAATGTGTTTTAAAATTCAGCAAGAGAAGGGTTAAAAGGAAGCCACGAACTGTCTTCTGGATATCCTTATGAAATAGAATAGCAGTCAGACAGGAAAAATGACAAACGACAGTGCACAGCGACACCAGAATCACCAATTATAGCGCGCTCGCACACGACCTTCATAGACAGTTCCTAGCCATTTAGGGCACTGCGACACTAAAAAGGTCACGTAGTGCCAAAGGATATAACCATGACAAGATACAATTCAAGATTAACGTAACTAATGTGAATATGTAAACGTCTAGTAGTTTTGACGAACTCAATTAGGAGGACATGAGTGAGAAAATTGGAGTTATGGTAAAAATTCAATTCTTGACTTTAGTTCATATTACACGAGTGTCTTAAAAGTATTCTCTGAACACCTGCCTGTCCAACAAAATCCACTTATGGGACATTTCTCTCAGTGGATTTGCAGTAATAGAAGTAAATTACAGAGCAATAGACAAAAGTGCGTACTCAAATACCATGAATACTGAAATAGTTCTTTGAGAAATAATAAAAAAGTTATTCTTGAAATTGTTTTAGTATACGCATCTTCTCTGTACCTCTTGAAGTAGCGGAGTAAGACGAATGATGTTCTGTACGTCTGATGTTGATTCCTATCAGATATATTAACCCTCTTAACCCATTACGTCATAGGCTATTTTTAGATACAACCTCTGCTAATTAATCTGCCGAAAAGGAGCCTTAATTAGAGAAACGGAAACATTAAGAATTCTGCCATTTGAAACCATTGTGATAAATAGAGCATTTGCTCCTATAGGAGCAAATGCTCTATTTATCACAATGGTTTCACAAAGTGACTTTTACAGAGTCGTTAAAAGTCGTCAATATGAGGGAATGAGTTAACGGGGGTCATGCGTGCACTGATATTTGAAAACAGTATAGACCCAGATCAGTGGGTTCATAGAAGGGCCCTCTTATTAGGGTCTTCCTGGACTGCCATTTAAAAAGACCTTAGCTATAAGGTAAACTAGAAATTTGTAATAGGCAATTTATGTTTTAATAAGTGTAGCAAGAATGTATACAAGTGTTTATTTATGTAATTGGAACGTACATGTACTTTAAGATTCTTTTTAGTTGTAGTCAACCATTTGCCGTATTGTAATGACAATTCCACAACCATCTACTCTAAATACGCATTTAGACTACACTTCTGTAAATAGCGTAGACCCTGGTCAGACGGATCCTATAGGTCGGCTTTGTTTGCTTATCAATAATATAGATATGGCAATACATTTTCTGTCAAGACCAAAACGTCCTGTGGTCTCATTATAAAAAATAAACTAATATTCATGACGTCATTATTTCTTACCTAAAATATTCATGGAGTAAAGGGTGAACTCTTTCGCTGCTAGGGTCATCTGATCTGGGTCTACTCTGTTTGCAAAGGTGAAAAAGGGCGTAATTATGGAGTAAAGAGTTAAACACGTTCGTGAAACTAGTGTGTAGTACAGTAAAACCTCTCTATAACGATCACTAAATTGTGTTAATTAGCTGGTGCTAGTATTTAGGGCAGATGGCTGCTTAAGGCAAGGTAAAAGTAAAACAGAACGCTCCTATAGGAGCGTTCTGTTTTACTGTCACATTGCTTTAAGCAGCCACCTGCCTTTAACACAAAATATTTGATATAATTTAGTGGCCGTTATAGAGAAGTTCTACTGTAGTCAGATATAGAAGTGAATTTAATTATTGGGTTTCAGGATTTTCTTTATCAAGGACGAATGAGTACGCGGTAGTTTAGAAATTGTGTTTGCTTCAAGTCAGATGGTTCCTTAGTACCTATTAAGCATGTACTGAGCGTTACAGTATACAGCGATACTGCCCGGTGTATATACTCGTAAGTACAACCCAACTAATACGACCACCAAAAAGAAGTATAATTCTGGGTGCCCGAGCTGGGTGGCAGTTTAATGCAGGACGAAAGTTGTACAGAAAGGTCTCTGTATTGTTTTCTCTTGTATTAAGCAGCCACCTGCTTATAAAGACAGACATGCTTATTTTAAGTGGTCGCATTAGAGGTGATTCTACTGTATTACCATTTTAACCTGATATAGCGTGATATATCCTTATTAAACAAACATGGCACGTTTTCGCCAAATGTTGCCATAACTACAGATACAGGTGCGTATCCAAAAAATCTAAAATCGTCATTTCTCCACCAAACCCTATACTGTGACCATTCTTTAGAATCGTCACGAAGAGACGATTCTAAAGAGTCGTCACAGCATAGGGTTTTTTACGAAATGACGATTTCAGTATTTGAGTACGCTCCTTTATCTGTTGCTCTGATATTAACGATGCAAATTGGAGCTAACGCTTTTGAATATTCATTAGCTATTTTATATAACGGCATATGTACACATGGTCTGGTTCCATGCTTATAAAGCTTTTAGTTGAGTCTGAGTTTCGTTCTCAGGCTTTTGATTGGTCAGATTTGAGTTCTCAAGCTTTTGATTGGTCAGATTTGAGCCAAAGGCTCAAATCTGACCAATCAAAAGCTTGAGAACGATCTCAGACTCAACTAAAAGCTTTATAAGCATGGACCCTGTTTAGTATTTGTAGAAACTGTAGAGCCAGATCTATATTATAATTTGATAAGCAAATATAGTAGATCCTGACCAGACGACTTATATAAGGAAAACTTGCAAAATGCATGAAAAATAGGAAAGGCTTAATGAAAGTACGAAGTACGGTCATTCTTGTTAATATTTATCACGAACGTCCTCTTCAACAATCTATAGTAAATCAAAATAATGTATATAGTTGACATGTGATGCTGGAGATGGGTGATCAATTAATTCTCTACTTTCTTGTACTGTAATGTCTCGCTAATACGGCCACTCAAATGAATATTATTGGGAAATAAAACTGGCATCATGAATATTAATTGGATTAATTATTATAAAAGTATTTGGACCCAGCCATGGCAGAAACTGTATAATCATATCTATATCATATCTTAAACAAACATCTTGATCAAACGGCTCCTATACAGATGCCGTCTGATCTGGATCTATTCTGTTTGCAAAGGCATAGAAAGGCTTATTTATGGAGTAAATGGTTAATACTGGAAAAAAAGTTATGCAGAACGCTCTTATCCTATTCCCTCATATTGACGACTTTTGACGACTCTGTAAAAGTCACTTTGTGAAACCATTGTGATAAATAGAGCATTTGTTCCTATAGGAGCAAATGCTCTATTTATTACAATGGTTTTAAACTACACAATTCTAAATTTTTCATTTTCTCTAGTTAATGCTCCTTTTCGGTAGATTTATTCAGAGGAACATTCTGCATCACTTCTGCCCCGTGTTAACCCTTTCGCTGCCAATGCCGGATCTGTGATTACCTATGCAAACAGATTGGATCCAGATGAGACGACGAGTAACTCGGCGTCTCATCAGGATCCAAACTGTTTGTTACTGTTACTATGTTTTTGAAACAAAAATGAAGAAAATCAAAAGAATGAAAATTTGTAGCAGACGACAAAGTTAGCAGACGACAGAGTTTGGCAGCGAAAGGGTTAAGCAACATCCTGCTTTTACAGACTCCTATGTTTATATATGGTGTGGTCGCGTTAGCGAGGCTTTACTCAGGGGATAGTCGTTACGTATCTGAAGACTTGTAGCACTATATCGGTTATTTATATGGCGCAAATTTAGTTTTACGTGATGTATGTCCTACTTCAGAATCTATGTACATGTACTTTACAACAGCAGGACTGGTGTTAAAGTGCTTGTGTGGCGGCCGTAACATCATTCTGTGCGGTTATATTTTCTGGTCCTTCGATGTTATTTGTTTTGAAAATAAGCCGGTGCTAGGGGGCGTGAGTAGTGGTTTACTTTTAATTACTACTCATGAACAGACTCAATAAAACCGAGTCTGCAATTTTCTCCTTAAATTGCATTGCTGCTTTTGCTTTCTTTCATAATGTACAATGTACATGCAACGCGTTAGTGGAACATGTAAAATGTCATTTGCGACATATAAACAACCGATATACTGCTGCAAGTCTTCAAGTATTCTAATGTAACCATAGATCTATCAAACAAAGAACACTTGACATTTTCTGTTGGTCGTCATTCAATATGACGCCACAAAACACCGCATTACGCATGCAGAAAATAGTTCCTCGGTACCTAACAATTGTGCTTAAATCTAACATACCAGGAACTGTTTTTTACTTGACACATTTTGATTTTCACAATAAAACTCGTTTTAAGACATCGTCCTTTTGAATTTCTGAAGGTAGGTCCTTTTCAAAACTACCAAAGATGAGTCAAATCGAGACCCCGAATTGACATCGACATCGCTGATGTGTAAATCAATTTCCGTAATAATTGTGCACACGGACAACGGAACTATTTACTCCAAATTGCTTTGCTATTTGAAATTGGTGGCATATTCAAGATACTTTGGTTGATAGATGCATTTGATGAGTAAGGTGCAAATGGAAATCTCTAACGACAATCTACGGACGTGTTTGGAATTTGCAAAGTGTTCGAGTGATCTAGTGGGTGTGTTGAATTCTCATTATGGGACTGTCCTTGCAGAATTGATTTTCGGGCGAGTCGGCAATACAGCTTCTGACGCTGGCTTCATTCCGATGACCGGGAAAGTTCATTTTTTCACTGATTTCGACATCAGCATGGACCAACGCGGTCGCCCGGACACATTGATATGTGTTAACGTTTGACAATCCAGCCTCTAAAGAAATGATTTTCATCATTTCGTCCAGCGCACGCTCACCAACAGGCATGGGCGTGTAATATGATTCTTAATAATCTAATTAACGTTTGGATTGCTGAAAGAAGTGGTTCAATCCTGGTGCAGTTTTTACAGGTATGTTTTCAAAAAATTTACACGACATGTTTTCTCCTGATTACTGTACATTTTTGGATTAACCCTTTCCTTGCCAAAGTTCTAATTGTCGTCTTTAATTCAATTTTGTTAAATCATTCGGTAAAATAAGAAAATGAGATAAATAAATGGAATAAAGGAATAAAGCACAGATATAGTTTGAGACAACAAAAGTGAAGTCCCTGATTAGACGCCGCCTTGGGACTGCGTTATTTGTTGTGGTGCATTTTTGCGACATTGGCGGTGAAAGGGTTAATGTTTGAGTCGGTGGGCTTGATATTGTCTCGTTTGTGATTTTTGGATATAAATCTCTCAGCTGCATGCTTATACAACTCAACTTATATTTACAGGGTACAGGTGCCATATACAACGTAAAGAGGATAGAGGAACGGAACCATTGCCCAAGGGAAGTGATATAGATCTACATATGGAATTAACCCTTCGCTTGCTATTCACATCAATATACCTACCTGTAAATAGTGAAGACCCAGATGAGACAGCTCCTGCAGGAGCTGTCTCATCAGGGTCTGCACTATTTACAAGTTGATTGTGCAACCAGTGCACTCCACAGCAGTGATTGCATAGCGCAATACTTGTACACAGTGAAGATATATGTAATTATACAACAGGGCATGGTAAAAAAGGAGAAATGTATTTTAAAATTCAGCAAGCGAAGGGTTATAGGAATCTGGATCAGTTTGTGTGAATTTGCGATAGATATTTGAGTAGATCGCCAGACTCACATTGACTGCGACCGTAAAGTGTGTCGAAAAAACCCCAAGCAAATTGAAACATTTGACTCTCCATTCAATCAGGGTCTACATTCGTTCAGACTCATTTATTCATTATTTGTATTTGTAAGGGTGGCGGGGATTTTACTACGAACGCACGTATGAATATGTCATTGTACATTTTCTTGTGACCCGGTTTCCAACAGTATATCGTAGATTTATATGCCGGCATATAATTGCTATATCGTTGATAGGAGATTGTAACTGAAGCTTATTTAAAAGGTAGCTGTATAAGAATACTGAAACTAACACAGTCTTCATGAGTGATTATTGATTTGTGTATTTTGTCATAGTTTATTTTTGTCGATACAGTTTGAAATTATAACCCCATTCCCTTATATTGACGACTCTGTAAAAGTCACTTTGTGAAACCATTGTGATAAATAGAGCATTTGCTCCTATACGAGCAAATGCTCTATTTATCATAATGGTTTCAAACTGCAAAATTCTACAATTTTCCTTTTCTCTAGTTAATGCTCCTTTTCGGTAGATTTATTCAAAGAGGCTGTATCTAAAAATAGCCTATGAGGTAATGGGTTAATGCTCTTCTATATACAGTAGTACCTGTCCTATGTGGCCATTCATTAATTGAACACGGGGGGTCTTTAAAAACAGGTGGTTGCTTAATGCAGAGCAAAAGTAATGCAGAAACCTCCTATGTGGGGCTTTTTGCATTAATTGTGTCCATCATTAAGCTTCCACATGCCTTACATACCCATAATAAGGCCTCTTTTTATGGCCGCTTAGGATGGTTATAATGTATACTAGTGTACTAGTTTCCAACCTTTTTATGTCACTTCGGAATCATTGGGATTGCCATTCAGTTTATCACATAATGTTCAGTCTGCTGAGCAAAGTATTGTTGCCAAATATCTCATACGCTACATTTTCAAACATCAAGCAATAATCAGTTTGTTTACCAATATCCAACCATGGTATCAAACGGGTTGGATCCTGATGAGACACCGAGTTACTCGTCGTCTCATCTGGATCCACACTGTTTGCATAGGTAATCGGTCATCAGCCAGCAGCAGGCTAAATGTTGAGTTTACTAAACAATTACCTAACAAACTGTTTAGTTTATCTGTAGTTTGCGTGTTTGTTGATGGTAAATGGTATATGGATACAGTAAAATTCCTATAAACCGAACAATCAATTTAGTATAAATATCGGTCTTGGACATAAGTGGCAGCTTAATGCAGGATGAAAGTCATACAGAAAGCTCCTTTAGGAGCTTTCTGTATGACGTTCGTCCTGCATTAAGCAGTCCTTTGCTTTTAAGTATCTAAATTCTTCTCTACTAGAATTCCGGTTTAGACTTGAGCTTTATTGTCGTGACACACCTAGATTGATTAATGCTGTCACAGATGTATTTCAATGCAATTTCCTTTCCACATATTTAACTGACACAGCAATTTACCACCGTTCTGGAAGAATCGTAGACCCGCCTTCTATCGAACCCCACCTGTTTTTCGAACCTTTCATTTTTTGTGTTTTTGCGCATGCACAAGTGCACACTTCGTCATAAAATCATGAGTACCGTTGCTTTGTCTGTAAACAACGCCTCGTAGCTTTAAAAACGAAATATGCATCATAAACAGGTAAATACAGTTTATTTTTCCTTCAACTATGCTAAACATGAGAAAACTCTTAATATGTTATAGAATATCAACATAAATTGAAAAGTGTACCACATCGAAAATGTTTGACAGCTCTGACACCTTCAGCTTATGCAAAGGTCGCGTGCCCATGATGAAATCACGTGACTATGAGTATTATGTTACAGTAAACAATTTCTAAAATAAAGGTTCGATAAGCAGGTGATCTTTTTCTGACAGCCATTTTTGTTTTTGTTATGCGGGTGGTGGGGAACACTGGATTGTTTGAGGATTAATAGATGAGAATAAAATTACATAATTGTTTCAAGGTACATGTATGTATAAAAAATTATTTTGAACTGCTGATTTATTTTTTCTTCAATATTCAAGGTAAACGTTTTCTGTTCCTGGTTAAGAGGTTCGATAGACGGTGAGACCATGCAACCATACAGACGATGAAGCATTGTGAGATTACACCAACTCTATGTAAGGCAGCGAAGAGATATCAAATGCCATAAGCTTAACTCTTTTTGGTGCCAAATAATATTTCGTCTGCAAAAAATGTGATCTCTGCAAAAAATGTGCTTTGAGTTTCAGAGTGTACTTTCCTTGAAGTTCTTCGCAAAACTGTTCGCAAAGGTAATTGCAGATTACCTTTTACAATATTGGCTACTTGATTGACGTGGTTTACAAGATTGGCCACTCAAATTACTTAATTTGTGACAGATTGTTACTAGAAATAAGTCCAGTACAAGATCATACCACAGTTTTTAAGTATTTGAGTAAGAGCAGCATACATGTTCTCTTGCGCACACAACCGTTTTCCTCATAGACTATGTTTAGATCCAACCCCTTTGAATAAATCTATTGAAACGGAGAATTTACTAGCAAAATATCCAATTATTTTACAATTATGAAGTTTTGAAACAACTGATAAAAAGAGCATTTGCTCCTATGGAATAAATTCTCTATTTACCACATTGTTTTCAGAAAGTGACTTTTACAGAGGCACGGAAAGGCATTAATACGAGGGAATGGGTTAACCAGTGTTTTTGCAGAACAATAAGTGCATATTGAACTCTAGACCATTTTACAAACAGTGTTGTTAACCCTTTCCCTCATATTGACGACTTTTGACGATTATGTAAAAGTCACTTTGTGAAACCATTGCGATAAATTGAGCATTTGCTCCCATAGGAGCAAATGCTCTATTTATCACAATGGTTTCAAACTGCAAAAATCTATTTGTTTCTTTTTCCTCTAATTAATGATCCTTTTCGGTATATTTATTCAAAGAGGTTGTATCTAACAATAGCCTATGAGGTAAAGGGTTAAAGCAGATGCAATGTAGAACATTATGAACTGTAGAAGGGGAACATACTTTTATCCTCTCTCCATTAACCCTTTACTCCATACATAGTAAATACGTATTTCTACGCATTTGCAAACAGAGTATACCCAGATCAGACGGCTCCTGTAGGAGCCGTCTGACCAGGGTCTGCTCTGTTTGCTTAAAAATAACAAAGAGATGAGTCTAGAGGTTTTGCCATTTTCTGTGAAGTTATGTAGTGCATTATGTTGACAATGGCAAATTACCACATCCTTTATATGTATGTTTTATCGTTCCAACACAATATATATGATATCTTACAACGTGCTATAGATGCTACAATCTATAGAAACCATGGAAAGACTCATGGTATCTTTATTCTCTCTGTGTTGCTTCTTACCACAGAGGACCTCTGACTTCGTATTTATGACTTCCTACTTTCAAGTTCTTACCTCTTTGTGTTCACTTCATTACTTCTATAGAGTACACACGTACTATATTCCACACGTTGGACTTCTTACTTCTGATTTTTCTTCGTAATTCGTATATCTTTGTTCTCACTTCTTTGGCACGGGAGCATTAGCTCCCGCGTCTATATGGAACGCCTTGTGTGGAATTTCACTGGTAGGAGGGCTGATTTATCAAGACTAGTGAGAATATGGTGGAATTGTAATCTGTGGTTTATGAGTGTAAAAACAGTATGGTTGGAATAATACAATTCTATATGGTTGGAAACAGGTCGACATATTTGTTTCCACTGTATAATTGTATGCATTTTGGAAATGAAAATATTAGAAAATTATTTCCCCTATGATCGGGGCTAATACAAAATGTAATACCGCAACGGCAAGATCATCAACGATAATCACCGAGGAAATGTCTAAGATGCTGCGAAACCGAGTATGCCTAAAACACGAAAGGACGACTTTGGGCGAAAGGAGGCGAAAAGAGGCGAAAGGAGGATTAAAAATTAATAACGGCTATTTATTAGTTATTATAAATGATATGTACATATATTTTAAATATATTTGGCATTAATATACTGATAAAAGGCTGAATATATGAACACATCATTAATATATTGATGACGTTTACAGGGATTAATTTATATTATGTATAATATGTAATAATTAGTGGTTTTTAATTAATATTTAAACATATTTTATGCTAGAGCATGATTTAAGACCCATGCACAACATTTTACTTCATAGATACACCTTTGCAAACAGGGTAAACCTAGAGTAGACTAAAAATAAATGACTCCTGCTGAATCTTCTCTGTTTACTTATGAACTAATATAGATCTGATGCAAAAGTTTCTGCTATGGTAAACTTCCAGTGTTCAAATTTCTTTATGAAAATGCCATTAATTAATTGTCATAATGACACTTACATGAACATTCACTGTTACTGTACGTTAGGCAATTTGGATCTTGATGAGATGGCCAGTAACTCTAGGTTTAAAGTATCAAGATAGGCTACAGTTACATATGATACTCTTTGGCGTTTCATTTAGACATACAGTTGAACTTTGATATCTCGAATTGGATAATATACAGTATGAAATGAATACTATCATGTCTAAAAAACCTACAGGAGTTGTCAGCATTACTTTAGACCTGCAATAAGTTGTGAACTTAAGAAATTGTTCAGATTAGAAATTGCATATTGGTGCTTATGCCATTATAAAAAGTGGGCTAATAAATATTCATGATGTCATTATTTCTTACATGAATATTTAGCCTGAAAAGGGATAAGGGGTCCAGTATGAATCTGAAAGGGTTATTGTACAACTAGGGTCACCCGACTGAAATGGCTGCCGTTTCAAGGGCCCTTTGTGATGAAACTGAAGAATTTTGTTGTGTTACTAAGGCCATATGAGTAGTCTAAAACATTTAGACATTTTGTTGACATTACTTAAATATTATATAAAATAGGTTTGATTATTATTCAGTAATACGCGCCTTTTGATACTTCGCATCAATGGTATTCTTGTTACTTCTTACAACGGAGTACTAACTTCAACGCTACAACTCAGTATACAGTAAAACCTCTATATAACGGCCACGAAACCTCTATATAACAGCCACGAAATTGTGTCAATTAGTTGGTATTTAGAGAAGATGGCTACTTAAAGCAAGGTGAAAGTAAAACAGCGGTCGTACTTTCACCTTGCTTTAAGCAGTCACATGCCTTTAACACAAAATACTTGATGTAATGTAGTGGCCGTTATGGGGAGGTTTTACTGTAATATAAAATGTATAAAATGAGACGTAGGAAATAAGAAGTCAGAAGTGGGAACGGCAGAAGTAAAGATCAAAGCGGTATTTGAGGAGTGTTTGTCACGTTTTGTAATTGCAGACAGGGAAATTACATAGTGTTCAGTCACTGAATACATGTAACAGGAATCACCTTATCGTTAATCATTTGTTACAAATACTACTCATTCAACTGTGAACAAAAATAATGTCAGCTCACATTTGGATCTGGAGTAATTTTGACTACTTCCGAAGCGTTCATGATTTTGAGAAAACTATTGATGACGAGTCAAACAGCTTGGATCCTGATGTCACTGTGCGTGTCATCTGGATCCAAGCCATTTGCAAATGCGAGTCTGGTTGCGCATAGCATGAAACTCGTTAATGGAGAATTATAAATCAGTAAACAATGGGTTAAATATTAAGTCTGTTCGGCATGGCGACAGCAAGTACACGTATCATCTACACCAATTAATGATTTCATTCTAGTTCATTAGAACCCATTTGCTCCCACGATCCCATATATGGGACGTAGGCAAAAAGTGTAGACTCTGTTCAGACGCCGCATTATGCGGCGTCTGATCAGAGTCTACACTGTTTGCTGATAGGAATTTCAATATAAGACAAAACGAAATTGAACATTTAGGCCAGGCACCCCTTAGATAAAAAATGGACTAATCCAATATATAAACATGGAATAATCCACTGGGAGCAAATGAGTTAACCATTATCCTGCTGTAAAACAAAGATGTCTGGTTCACCCCTTACATTCATGTAAGAAATAATGAAATCATGACTGTTAATGAGATTAATTGTTATAATAGCACATGGACACAGGAACCTTTAGCCACGGCAGAAACACTGTAAAATCGGATGTATATTATATCCTAACCAAACAGAGCAGACCCTGTTCAGACGGCTCTTACATGAGCCGTATGATCTGGGTCTACTCAGTTTGCAATGTTTTGAATCTACCCTGATTGCAATGGTAGGCGCACAGAAAGACGTATTTTTGGAGTAAATGGTTAAACTCCGAACTATTCCAATTACAGTAGAACCGCTTTAACCCATTACCTCATAGGTTACTTTTAGATACAACCTCTTTGAATAAATCTACCGAAAAGGAGCATTAACTAGAGAAAAGGAAAAAATAGAACTTTGTAGTTTGAAACCATTGTGATAAATAGAGCATTTGCTCCTATAGGAGCAAATGCTCTATTTATCACAATGGTTTCACAAAGTGACCTTTACAGAGTCGTCAAGTCGTCAATATGAGGGAAAGGGTTAATGCGACCAGCAAAAAAGGGGCATAATTCACAGTGGCAAAGGCAGGTGGTAGCTTAATGACGAAAGTATAGGAGCTTTCTACATAACTTTCGGTCCTGTATTAAGCAACCACCTGCTTATAACGAGAGTCATGTTTATTCATTAAGTGGTCGCATTACAGAGGTTTTACTGTATGTTATACTTCCGAGTCGTGTTGGGAACTATTGACCGAGTGGCGGTCAGTTCAGGTCTAGGTGAGACACCGAGTTACTCGGCGTCACATCGGTATCCAGGCTGTTTACGTGTCAGGTCTCAATTAGCGGGGTACTGTTTTAATCCATTTGCTCCCAGTGGATTCTTCCATGTTTATATATTGGATTAGTCCATTTTTTATTAAATGGGTGCCTGGCCTAAATTTTCAATTTCGTTTTGTTTTATATTGAAATTCCTATCAGCAAACAATGTAGACTCTGATCAGACGCCGCATAATGCGGCGTCTGATCAGAGTCTGTACTGTTTGCCTTTGTCCCATATATGGGATCGTGGGAGCAAAAGGGTTGACTACCTAGTCGTTCAATGGTATAGCTCCTAATGACAGGCTATGCTGAGTTACCCGGCCTCTTGTATAGATGGAAGCTGATTGCTATAGTTCTCACGATTTCGCCCACTGCATGTCAAAGGATAATGCTTTTTAAAGGATAAAATACAATACAACTCTTCCAAACTGGACTTTAAAATTAGTACCAATGCTGTTCTTTAAGACAGGTGGCAGCTTATTGCAGAGTAAACGTCATACAGAAAGCTCCTAAAAGAGCATGACTTTCACACTGCATTAAGCAGGCACCAGTCTTAAAAGATATAAATTCTTCTAAACCAAAATTATAGTTGAGAGGGTTTTACTGTAATTATTAATTGCATAATACTGTCCATGCTTTCAAGTCAGCTATGCTCTTGTGACAATGCTCATATTAAACTACGAAAGACCGGTGGTGACATTTCCACTTCAATATTTCCCACAATAGAATTCATGATTTCACGATTTCACAATTTCATGATTTCAAAATTTCATGATTTCACAATTTCACGATTTCACGATTTCACGATTTCACTTCAAAATTTCACGATTTCACAATTTCTCGATTTCACGACTTCACAATTTCTCGATTTCACAATTTCAACCTCGTGTAAAATATTGTAGTCACGTGACACGCTTGACGTCATTAAGGCAACAGAGTGGCTCTCACCCTTGAAATCAGGATGGCGATTTGAGATCCATAAATACACCTTTCTACGTCTTTGCGAACAGAGTAGACCCAGCTCAGACGACTCCTATAGGATTTAATCTTAATTAAAATCCATGATGTCATTATTTCTTACAGTTTATTATTAGTTAAAGTATCCTCCAATACAGTGTCATACCGCGTTTTGATGACGTCATAACAATTAGAATGGGCAAATTGAAATCATGAAATCGTGAAATCGTGAAATTGTGAAATCGTGAAATTGTGAAATTTTGAAGAGAAATCGTGAAATCGTGAAATTGTGAAATTGTGAAATCGTGAAATTGTGAAATTTTGAAGAGAAATCGTGAAATCGTGAAATTGTGAAATCGTGAAATCGTGAAATTTTTGTGTGAAATTGTGAAATCGTGAAATCGTGAAATCATGAAAGTTTGAAGTGAAATCGTGAAATCGTGAAATCGTGAAATTGTGAAATTGTGAAATCGTGAAATTTTGAAGTCAATTGCAATGTGTGAAATCTTGAAATGTAAATGTCACCGCCGGTCTTTCGTACAATACCGTCGGCGGTGACATTTACATTTCAAGATTTCACACATTGCAATTGACTTCAAAATTTCACGATTTCACAATTTCACGATTTCACTTCAAAATTTCATGATTTCACGATTTCACAATTTCACGATTTCACTCAAAAATTTCACAATTTCACGATTTCACAATTTCACAATTTCACGATTTCACTATTTCACGATTTCACTCAAAAATTTCACAATTTCACGATTTCACAATTTCACGATTTCACGATTTCTCTTCAAAATTTCACAATTTCACGATTTCACAATTTCACAATTTCACGATTTCTCTTCAAAATTTCACAATTTCACGATTTCACAATTTCACGATTTCATGATTTCAATTTGCCCATTCTAATTGTTATGACGTCATCAAAACGCGGGAAATCACAGCGTTGGAGTAAAAGCCACGAAGAAAGAAACGGCGGAAAACTATGACAATCTTCCTCTCCAGAACTGTAGGCCCGAGGGCCTTCATACTTGGCATGTAGCATGTGCTCATGGTCCACTATCAAGATTGTTTAACCCTTTCCTCCATGAATATTCATGTATGAGAATTGCCAATCATGTGTTTATTATGTTAAATCGTTGTCTTATGTTTGTATGACACTGTATTGGAGGATACTTTAACTAATAATAAACTGTAAGAAATAATGACATCATGGATTATAATTAAGATTAAATCCTATAGGAGTCGTCTGAGCTGGGTCTACTCTGTTTGCAAAGACGTAGAAAGGTGCATTTATGGATCTCAAATCGCCATCCTGATTTCAAGGGTGAGAGCCACTCTGTTGCCTTAATGACGTCAAGCGTGTCACGTGGCTACAATCATGAAATTGTGAAATCATGAAATTGTGAAATCATGAATTCTATTGTGGGAAAAATTGAAGTGGAAATGTCACCACCGGTCTTTCGTACCTAGAGGAGCTATCTGCATGACTTTCGCCCTGCATTAAGCTGTCACTTGTCTCCAAGGCCGATATTTATACTTAATCGAACGCACGGTTTAGAGGGGATTTACTATATAATTATACGCGTTAGCAACAGATGCGAACAAATGAGAACATATATAATGGAAAGGTGTATATCGAATTTATCTCGGAATTATATACATGTGCATCTTTCTAAATGCCAAAGCCTACAATTATCAATATCGATTGTCTGTATAGAAATAAACTGCAGTACTGTCTCACTAATGAGTCATACTTTAATAACATAGAAGTCTGTAAAACAGGTGGATGCTTAATGCAAGGTGAACATAATTTTCAGAAAGTTCCTATTGGAGCTTTCTGCATAACGGTTGTCCTTCATAAAGCTATCACATGCTTTAACCCTTTCCTCCATAGGCTATTTTTAGATCCAACCTCTTTGAATGACTCTACCCAAAAGGAGCATTTACTAGAGAAAAGTGAAATTTAGAATTTTTTAGTTTGAAACCATTGTGATAAATAGAACATTTGCTCCTATAGGAGCAAATGCTCTATTTATCACAATGGTTTCATTAAGTGACTTTTACAGAGGCGTAGAAAGGCGTATTTATGGAGCAAAGGGTTAAAATTCCAGAATTAGACTTCTAACGAGTGGTCGTATCGGTAGACTTTTCTGTACTACATTTGTGACATAAGTGGGGTTCTTCATTTTTGTTTTTGCTGTGGAATTAATCTTCGAATATTGCAAAATGTCTGTTTTGCAGATATTTAATACCGGTCTGCTCCTTAGTAGATGTTTTACGTTCGAGAGAAAATAAGACCGTAAGAGGTGACAGAACCTGTCTTACCCCGCGGTGAACAAAACCATGTCTATCAAACACCTTGGATCAGGTGCAATTTTGACTACTTCCGATTCGATCAAGCTTTCGAGAAATTATTGCTCAAGTATCAAACTGCTTGGATCCTGATGAGAAGCTGAGTTATTCGCAAATTGTTTGCAAATATGAGTCAGATTGCGTATAAGGGTTAACCCCTAGCCTGCTACGAAAATGAGGTATGCTTAAGTTTCGATATACTGCTGTCGTCATTTGCTTCTGATTTGTTCAAGCTTTTAAGATACTATTGACAGAGTGTCAAACAGCTTGGATCCTGGTGAGACACTGATTTAGTCGGCGTCTCATCTGGATCCAAGCTGTTTGCAGATGTCAATTAGGTTGCGCCTATAACATGCTAAGGGGTAACATTTCGAGAAATGAATACTAGTGATTGCCCAAAGGATCAAAATTAATGCTCTATTTATCACAACGGTTTCAAAATTGCACAATTCTGAACTTTTGATTTTCTCTTATAAATGCACCTATTCAGAAGATTTATTCAAAGAGGTCTTAAGATTATAGTCTATAGGTCAAACAACCACCGGCATTTATGTACTCATATAAATTGTGTGGTCGTATACATAATTAGCGAGATTTTACCGTACTTTCATGTAACGGCGATCGTCGCATTGCTATTAAAGTAAACTAAACTGTCGATACTATCTATTATGCTTTAAAAACAGCATCATCTGTTAATTGCAGTCTTCTGAGTAAGTTGTCGGACCGAAATAGGAAGTTAAGTTACCTTTAACCGTAATTCATAAATACGTCTTTCTACTCCTTTGCAAACAGTGTAGACCCAGATCAGACGGCTCCTATAGGAACCGTCTGATCAGGCTCTGCTCCGTTTGCTAATGATGTAATATATATATTATACTATACAGTGAACCCTCTTTATAACGGAGGTATTTGTTTCCAGACATTTTGCTGGTATAACGAGGTTGCTGTCATAACGAGTTTAAATATGAAAGGAACCATATGACCAGTTTTAAACTAGTACCAACAGGTGAACGCTTAATGCAGAACACAAGAAGTGCAAAAAGCTCCCAAATGGAGATTTTTGCACTTCTTGTGTTCTGCATTAAGCGATCGCCTGTCTTATTGACATTGCACCTATTTATAAAGAGGTTGTTTCAAAAGGTTAACGGTAATTTTGTTTCAGTGCATACTGCCGGTATAACGAGGATGCCATTGTAACGAATGCCGGTATAATGAGGGGTCACTGTAGTTTCAGTCATGGCTAAAACTTCATGTGTCCACGGGCTATTCTAATAAATTAATCTAATTAATATTGATGACGTCATTATTTATAAAATGAATATGGAGGAAAGGGTTAAGGAACCGCCTACTTTTATAGACTCGCATAAATTATGTGGTCGTATTAGAGAGGCTTTACCGTACTTTCATTTAACGTCGGTCGTCTTAATACAGTAAAACCTCTCCATAACGACCACTAAATTGCGTTAATTAGTTGGTATTTAGGGCAGGTCGCTGCTTAAAGCAAGGTGAAAGTAAAACAGAACGCTCCCATAGGAGCGTTCTGTTTTACTTTCACCTTGCTTTAAGCAGCCACCTGCTTTTAACACAAACTACTTGATATAACGTAGTGGTCGTTATAGAGAGGTTTTACTGTTCCACACAACATATTAATTAGATTTCTAAACTAAACTGTCGATACTATATTATGCTATACAAAGAGCAACATCTGCTAATTGCAGTTTTCTGAGTAAATTGTCAGGTAAGAACGGACACGTGTCACTTATGTTCTTTGCAAACAGTAAGGACACAATCCACCAGTCTGTGGCATCTCCTCTAGGAACTATCTCATCAGGGTCTGCACAGTTTCTTTAGACAAATCCCTAAATATTCACTATAAGCTTGGCCTGTTTGGATATTGGAAAAACTCATTTGAAAATTCAGCGTTGTAAGGGTAAACCTTAACCCTTTCCCTGTTCTATGTTTGTTTCAAATTTCAATACCTACTGAATATTCTATGCTGAGTTACCCGGCCTCTTGTATAGATGGAAGCTGATTGCTATAGTTCTCACGATTTCGCCCACTGCATGTCAAAGGATAATGCTTTTTAAAGGATAAAATACAATACAACTCTTCCAAACTGGACTTTAAAATTAGTACCAATGCTGTTCTTTAAGACAGGTGGCAGCTTATTGCAGAGTAAACGTCATACAGAAAGCTCCTAAAAGAGCATGACTTTCACACTGCATTAAGCAGGCACCAGTCTTAAAAGATATAAATTCTTCTAAACCAAAATTATAGTTGAGAGGGTTTTACTGTAATTATTAATTGCATAATACTGTCCATGCTTTCAAGTCAGCTATGCTCTTGTGACAATGCTCATATTAAACTACGAAAGACCGGTGGTGACATTTCCACTTCAATATTTCCCACAATAGAATTCATGATTTCACGATTTCACAATTTCATGATTTCACAATTTCATGATTTCACAATTTCACGATTTCACGATTTCACGATTTCACTTCAAAATTTCACGATTTCACAATTTCTCGATTTCACGACTTCACAATTTCTCGATTTCACAATTTCAACCTCGTGTAAAATATTGTAGTCACGTGACACGCTTGACGTCATTAAGGCAACAGAGTGGCTCTCACCCTTGAAATCAGGATGGCGATTTGAGATCCATAAATACACCTTTCTACGTCTTTGCGAACAGAGTAGACCCAGCTCAGACGACTCCTATAGGATTTAATCTTAATTAAAATCCATGATGTCATTATTTCTTACAGTTTATTATTAGTTAAAGTATCCTCCAATACAGTGTCATACCGCGTTTTGATGACGTCATAACAATTAGAATGGGCAAATTGAAATCATGAAATCGTGAAATCGTGAAATTGTGAAATCGTGAAATTGTGAAATTTTGAAGAGAAATCGTGAAATCGTGAAATTGTGAAATTGTGAAATCGTGAAATTGTGAAATTTTGAAGAGAAATCGTGAAATCGTGAAATTGTGAAATCGTGAAATCGTGAAATTTTTGTGTGAAATTGTGAAATCGTGAAATCGTGAAATCATGAAAGTTTGAAGTGAAATCGTGAAATCGTGAAATCGTGAAATTGTGAAATTGTGAAATCGTGAAATTTTGAAGTCAATTGCAATGTGTGAAATCTTGAAATGTAAATGTCACCGCCGGTCTTTCGTACAATACCGTCGGCGGTGACATTTACATTTCAAGATTTCACACATTGCAATTGACTTCAAAATTTCACGATTTCACAATTTCACGATTTCACTTCAAAATTTCATGATTTCACGATTTCACAATTTCACGATTTCACTCAAAAATTTCACAATTTCACGATTTCACAATTTCACAATTTCACGATTTCACTATTTCACGATTTCACTCAAAAATTTCACAATTTCACGATTTCACAATTTCACGATTTCACGATTTCTCTTCAAAATTTCACAATTTCACGATTTCACAATTTCACAATTTCACGATTTCTCTTCAAAATTTCACAATTTCACGATTTCACAATTTCACGATTTCATGATTTCAATTTGCCCATTCTAATTGTTATGACGTCATCAAAACGCGGGAAATCACAGCGTTGGAGTAAAAGCCACGAAGAAAGAAACGGCGGAAAACTATGACAATCTTCCTCTCCAGAACTGTAGGCCCGAGGGCCTTCATACTTGGCATGTAGCATGTGCTCATGGTCCACTATCAAGATTGTTTAACCCTTTCCTCCATGAATATTCATGTATGAGAATTGCCAATCATGTGTTTATTATGTTAAATCGTTGTCTTATGTTTGTATGACACTGTATTGGAGGATACTTTAACTAATAATAAACTGTAAGAAATAATGACATCATGGATTATAATTAAGATTAAATCCTATAGGAGTCGTCTGAGCTGGGTCTACTCTGTTTGCAAAGACGTAGAAAGGTGCATTTATGGATCTCAAATCGCCATCCTGATTTCAAGGGTGAGAGCCACTCTGTTGCCTTAATGACGTCAAGCGTGTCACGTGGCTACAATCATGAAATTGTGAAATCATGAAATTGTGAAATCATGAATTCTATTGTGGGAAAAATTGAAGTGGAAATGTCACCACCGGTCTTTCGTACCTAGAGGAGCTATCTGCATGACTTTCGCCCTGCATTAAGCTGTCACTTGTCTCCAAGGCCGATATTTATACTTAATCGAACGCACGGTTTAGAGGGGATTTACTATATAATTATACGCGTTAGCAACAGATGCGAACAAATGAGAACATATATAATGGAAAGGTGTATATCGAATTTATCTCGGAATTATATACATGTGCATCTTTCTAAATGCCAAAGCCTACAATTATCAATATCGATTGTCTGTATAGAAATAAACTGCAGTACTGTCTCACTAATGAGTCATACTTTAATAACATAGAAGTCTGTAAAACAGGTGGATGCTTAATGCAAGGTGAACATAATTTTCAGAAAGTTCCTATTGGAGCTTTCTGCATAACGGTTGTCCTTCATAAAGCTATCACATGCTTTAACCCTTTCCTCCATAGGCTATTTTTAGATCCAACCTCTTTGAATGACTCTACCCAAAAGGAGCATTTACTAGAGAAAAGTGAAATTTAGAATTTTTTAGTTTGAAACCATTGTGATAAATAGAACATTTGCTCCTATAGGAGCAAATGCTCTATTTATCACAATGGTTTCATTAAGTGACTTTTACAGAGGCGTAGAAAGGCGTATTTATGGAGCAAAGGGTTAAAATTCCAGAATTAGACTTCTAACGAGTGGTCGTATCGGTAGACTTTTCTGTACTACATTTGTGACATAAGTGGGGTTCTTCATTTTTGTTTTTGCTGTGGAATTAATCTTCGAATATTGCAAAATGTCTGTTTTGCAGATATTTAATACCGGTCTGCTCCTTAGTAGATGTTTTACGTTCGAGAGAAAATAAGACCGTAAGAGGTGACAGAACCTGTCTTACCCCGCGGTGAACAAAACCATGTCTATCAAACACCTTGGATCAGGTGCAATTTTGACTACTTCCGATTCGATCAAGCTTTCGAGAAATTATTGCTCAAGTATCAAACTGCTTGGATCCTGATGAGAAGCTGAGTTATTCGCAAATTGTTTGCAAATATGAGTCAGATTGCGTATAAGGGTTAACCCCTAGCCTGCTACGAAAATGAGGTATGCTTAAGTTTCGATATACTGCTGTCGTCATTTGCTTCTGATTTGTTCAAGCTTTTAAGATACTATTGACAGAGTGTCAAACAGCTTGGATCCTGGTGAGACACTGATTTAGTCGGCGTCTCATCTGGATCCAAGCTGTTTGCAGATGTCAATTAGGTTGCGCCTATAACATGCTAAGGGGTAACATTTCGAGAAATGAATACTAGTGATTGCCCAAAGGATCAAAATTAATGCTCTATTTATCACAACGGTTTCAAAATTGCACAATTCTGAACTTTTGATTTTCTCTTATAAATGCACCTATTCAGAAGATTTATTCAAAGAGGTCTTAAGATTATAGTCTATAGGTCAAACAACCACCGGCATTTATGTACTCATATAAATTGTGTGGTCGTATACATAATTAGCGAGATTTTACCGTACTTTCATGTAACGGCGATCGTCGCATTGCTATTAAAGTAAACTAAACTGTCGATACTATCTATTATGCTTTAAAAACAGCATCATCTGTTAATTGCAGTCTTCTGAGTAAGTTGTCGGATCGAAATAGGAAGTTAAGTTACCTTTAACCGTAATTCATAAATACGTCTTTCTACTCCTTTGCAAACAGTGTAGACCCAGATCAGACGGCTCCTATAGGAACCGTCTGATCAGGCTCTGCTCCGTTTGCTAATGATGTAATATATATATTATACTATACAGTGAACCCTCTTTATAACGGAGGTATTTGTTTCCAGACATTTTGCTGGTATAACGAGGTTGCTGTCATAACGAGTTTAAATATGAAAGGAACCATATGACCAGTTTTAAACTAGTACCAACAGGTGAACGCTTAATGCAGAACACAAGAAGTGCAAAAAGCTCCCAAATGGAGATTTTTGCACTTCTTGTGTTCTGCATTAAGCGATCGCCTGTCTTATTGACATTGCACCTATTTATAAAGAGGTTGTTTCAAAAGGTTAACGGTAATTTTGTTTCAGTGCATACTGCCGGTATAACGAGGATGCCATTGTAACGAATGCCGGTATAATGAGGGGTCACTGTAGTTTCAGTCATGGCTAAAACTTCATGTGTCCACGGGCTATTCTAATAAATTAATCTAATTAATATTGATGACGTCATTATTTATAAAATGAATATGGAGGAAAGGGTTAAGGAACCGCCTACTTTTATAGACTCGCATAAATTATGTGGTCGTATTAGAGAGGCTTTACCGTACTTTCATTTAACGTCGGTCGTCTTAATACAGTAAAACCTCTCCATAACGACCACTAAATTGCGTTAATTAGTTGGTATTTAGGGCAGGTCGCTGCTTAAAGCAAGGTGAAAGTAAAACAGAACGCTCCCATAGGAGCGTTCTGTTTTACTTTCACCTTGCTTTAAGCAGCCACCTGCTTTTAACACAAACTACTTGATATAACGTAGTGGTCGTTATAGAGAGGTTTTACTGTTCCACACAACATATTAATTAGATTTCTAAACTAAACTGTCGATACTATATTATGCTATACAAAGAGCAACATCTGCTAATTGCAGTTTTCTGAGTAAATTGTCAGGTAAGAACGGACACGTGTCACTTATGTTCTTTGCAAACAGTAAGGACACAATCCACCAGTCTGTGGCATCTCCTCTAGGAACTATCTCATCAGGGTCTGCACAGTTTCTTTAGACAAATCCCTAAATATTCACTATAAGCTTGGCCTGTTTGGATATTGGAAAAACTCATTTGAAAATTCAGCGTTGTAAGGGTAAACCTTAACCCTTTCCCTGTTCTATGTTTGTTTCAAATTTCAATACCTACTGAATATTCATGGACAAAATAGTTATAATGAAATATGCAAGGTGGTACATTGTAGCCATTTTAGAAAGCAAAGAAACAGATCTTTCAAATTCCACTAGCAAACAGAGCAGACCCTGATCAGACGGCTCCTCTAGGATCTGGGTCTACTCTGTTTGCAAATGCGTGAAAATACGTTTATATGAGGGAAAGGGTTAAGTAAGTCAAACAGTTTAACGTATTTGCAAACAGAGCAGACTCAGATCAGACCCGGGGAGACGCCGAGTAACTCGTCATCGTATCAGTATTAAGATATATTAATATTTAACTATTTATACGAAAAGTATTAGTAGGTATTTTGCTTCGGAATATCAATCAGAATGCACTTTCTACCTGCGAAAGGAATAGCATGCGTAAGATTCAATATTTAGATATGACATTAAGCTTTCGTTAGCTTTACATGTATATACATTCTGGTCTTTTTTCCGAGTTAATGGTGCCGCGTATTATCAAGATCCAAGCTGTGTGACAGTCGGTCAATAGTTTATCAAAAGCTTAAAACGAATAGGAATACCGTAAACACCCGATAGTTCGAATACAGTAAACCCCCGATAGTTTGAACACTAAAACAAGTATCATGATCGATCTTTAACCCATTCCGTGATATTGACGACTTTTGACGACTCTGAAAAGTCACTTTGTGAAATCATTGTGATAAATATAGCATTTGCTCCTATAGGAGCAAATGCTCTATTTATCACAATGGTTTCAAACTACAAAATTCTAAATATTTCCTTTCCTCTAGTTAATGCTCCTTTTCGGTAGATACATTCAAAGAGGTTGGGTCTAAAATAGCATAGGAGAGAATGAGTTAAGACAGGTGACAGATCAATGCAGGGTGAAAGTCATACAGAAAGCTCCTAGGATCTTTCTGTGTGACTTTTACCCTTTCATTAATCAGCCACCTGTCTAAAAATTCTTAATTTATACTAAAATTTCGAACTGTCGAGTTTTACTGTGTGTATAACTGTTTAAGCAATTAATTTTCTCCACGGTAAATGTTTGTTTCAAAACGAAAACAACAACAACAGCAAAGTAAAATGTTGTAGAATAAACAAATAATGATGATTCTGTTGTCGAAGTGTCTGTTTGTGTTAATATGTGAACGGAACAATGGGGTCCCTGATCATTAAGTTTGGTTGTAGTGTTTTTATATATGCCCGCTTAGGGGCACGTGACATAAATTAGTTACTTGATCTTCATTAAAGACAGAATCTCTTGAAGAACTTGCGCATCACATTGTAAGTAATGTCTTACTAATCTTGTAAGCAATATAAGTAGAGTGATGTCTACTTTTCAATTAAATTAGTTCTCTTCTTAAACTCTTTGCACGCTAGCGGCGAAACAGTGATTACCTATGCAAAAAGTTTGGATCCAGATGAGACGCCGCATAATGCGGCGTCTCATCAGGATCCAAACTGTTTGTCACCTTGACAATATTTTTTACAAAGAAATGAGAAAAAGTTTATTTTATGAATTGAAGCAGACGACGATTGTTGCAGACGAAAAATTACTTATCATGCAAAGAGTCAAACTCTTATCTGGCTGTAAAAAATAACGTCTGCTCAAAGTTAGATCTGGCGCAATTTTCACTACTTCGAAATCGACCCAGCTCGTGAGAAACTATTGACCGAGTGTCAAACAGCTTGGATCCTGGTGAGACGCCGAGTTACTCGGCGTCTCATCAGGATTCAAGATGTTTGCAAATGTCAGTTAGTGTGAACATAGCGAGTTGAAGGTTAATTGTATCCACGGGGCGCGTGGTATAGGGGACACGTTAGATAAGATGAGACAAAATGAAGAGTTATTAAATTTCAGAGCAACAGATAGAGGTGCGTACTCAAATACTATGTTGTGACCACTCTTTAGAATCGTCTCTTAGATACGAGTCTTAAATTTTTAAAAAAGTGGTCACAGCATAGAGTTTGGTGGGGAAATAAAATAGTTATTCTTGAAAGTGATTTAACCCTTTCCCCTATGTAAGCGCTTTTTCACGCATCTGCCAACATAGTAGACCTAGATCAGACGGCTCCTATAGGAGCCGTCTGATCAGGGTCTGCTCTGTTTTCTTATGGTTTAATATAGATCTGATTCTACAGCTTCTGCCTGAGCCAAAATGGCATGTGTTCATAAGCCATTATAAAAAAATCTTATTAATATTTATGACGTCATTATTTTCTATATGAATATTCATCAGGAAAATGATTTAATTTACGCATGTTATCTGAACCTCTGATTAACCCTGTCAATGTCGCTGACGAATCTGTGATTTACCTCTGTAAATGGGTTGGATCTTGATGGCACACTGGGTTACTCTGCGCCTTACCCACAGACGTTCGGCTCATGAAATATGTCTCAAATAAGTTCAAATGTCCCTCAATCGACGTTTTGTTTTTGTAACATTTGAAGCACAAAAAATCAATAAAAAAAAATAAAGTTCGGGGCGTTTTGAGACAAAGCTGAAAGTTCGTATATTCTATATTAGAGAAAGGCAAATAACTCTAGGGCCATCCGATCCACGGATGCTCCGCTTCAACTGCGATTATTTTCGCCCGGAGCGGAATTTTCTCACAGAACAAGGTTTATATGTACGTTTTAACTACACGCTGGTACCAAATATTTCATACTTTGTCTCCGTTTTAGCGAGTACGAGGGACAAATACCTTCAGAAAACCATGTTTCTTTATTTAGTCGGAAACAATATAATTGGCGACCAAGTGCTCGATTATACGCGAGAGAAACTGACGCTCCTTTCTGGTTGATGAAACATGTTCAAAAAGAATCTTACGTGTACATATCGGTGACATCGCATTCTAATGCCACTGATCCAATTATATCTAGTTACCGTTCTGACATGTCCGATATCAACAGCTGTCCATTGCAAACAGGGTAAACCCATGTCAGAAGCTCCTGTAGGAGCCATCTGATGAGGGACTGTTCTGTTTGCTTAATATATAATATAGGTATACCATCACCTACAGTCTCTGCCATGACCAAAACGGCCCCTGTCCACGCGCTATTATAACAATTAATGTAATTAATATTCATGATGTCATTATTTCTTACGCTCATGAATATTCATTGAGTAGATGGTTGAGAAAAGGGGACAGATGAAGAATGAATCTGAAAAAACCCACAGCGTAGTAAAACGTTGACAATAGTTGCTCGGTGTCTCAACCATAAGCAAACAGAGCAGACCCTAATCAGACGGCTCCTATAGGAGCCGTCTGATCAGGGTCTACTCTGTTTTCAGATGCGTCAAAATGCGCTTACATAAGGGAAAGGGTTAAGAGTCAACATACTGCACTTTTCAGACTAAACTTGTCATTATAGGGATTGTCATTCATTCATTGTGTTGACGTTGATGACTTTTAAAAGTACTGCATACACATTGTTTGTTAATTCTTATCCCGCTGTCCAAAACCTGACTCACATTTGCAAACAGCTTGGATCTAGATCTGGGTCCATGTTGATAAAACGTTTAGTTGAGTCTGAGTTCGTTCTCAAGTTTTTGATTGGTCAGATTTGAGCCTTTGGCTCAAATCTGACCAATCAAAAGCTTGAGAACTCAAATCTGACCAATCAAAAGCTTGAGAACGAACTCAGACTCAACTAAAAGCTTTATAAGCGTGGACCCAGACTTCGAGTAACTCGGCGTCTCGTCAGGATCCAAGATGTTTGAATCTCGTTAATGTCGAGTAACTCGGCGTCTCGTCAGGATCCAAGGTGTTTGAATCTCGTTAACGTCGAGTAACTCGGCGTCTCGTCAGGATCCAAGATGTTTGAATCTCGTTAAACCCTTTCCATGTTCTATATTTATTCTAAATTTCAATGCATACTGTATATTCATGGGCAAAATAGTTAAGATAGAATACGGAAGGTGGAACATTGTAGCCATTTGAGAAACTAAAGAAACATTCCATTAGCAATCAGAGCAGACCCCGATCAGACGGCTCCTCTAGGAGCTGTCTTATCAGCGTCTACTCTGTTTGCAGATGCATGCAAAGGCGTTTATGCGAAGGAAATGATTTATAGTTTTACAAAAGTTTGAGCAGACATTTTTTGTACTATAGGAAGAGTAAATCTGTCAATTTGGTCGCTAAAGATCGACTGCACTTCAGAGATGCTATCGAATGGAGATCATAGGATGACGTCAGCGTCTAATTGACAGAGAGCAGTGATGATAAAACAGTTCCGAGGTGAGACAATGGCAATAAGCCACATGGGAGTCAACTGTCTCCTTTACATTATACATACAGTAGAACATGTCTTAAGCGACCATAAAATATGACTAATTATGGGCATGTAAGGCAGGTGGCAGTTTAATGCAGGTCAAAAGTAATGCAGAAAGCTCCAAAATGAGTTTTCGGTATTACTTTTATCCTGCATTAACCAACCACCTGC
Source organism: Azorinus chamasolen (assembly GCA_963576725.1). Classification (NCBI taxonomy): domain Eukaryota; kingdom Metazoa; phylum Mollusca; class Bivalvia; order Cardiida; family Solecurtidae; genus Azorinus; species Azorinus chamasolen. The sequence continues at coordinate 54,604,746 of OY755249.1, forward strand.
TTTTTAAGGTCCTGTATACAATAAATGAGTGCCCGTAAAGACAGGTTCTACTGAAAATTTATGTAAGCAATGATTACCATCATGCTTGTTAATTAACCTTTAGCCTGATATGGACGGATGAGTGGATACCTATGCAAACAGTTTGGATCCATATGAGACGCCGAGTAACTCGGCGTCTCATCAGGATCTAAACTGTTTGTCATCCTAATTGCATTTTGGTACACAAATTGATTATAGCTTGAATTTTGAAAATGTAGTAGGTGAAAAATTATACAAAAATAATTTACTCAGCAGGCTAAAGGTTAACAGACTCCTGTAAGAGCCACCAGTCTGTGTCTGCTCTGTTGCACAGTGCCAAAAGTCGTCTCTATGACTCTATGAACCAAACGGTTATGTTTGTGCTACATGTAGTACTAAACGAACCCTGAACCTCTATAATGTTTTTTTTAACTTGCCCAGAGACTATACCATTTCTAAATTGTTAAATCGGAGGCTATTCACATGTACCTGAATGGTCAGTCATACATTTACGGGTTTAACTGGAAATTTGATCTATCAGATGCCTGAGAACGTGACTCAAGCAAATCGTTAATTCTTTCACAACAAACAATGTCGCAGGAAAGAGACTCACCGTACTTACTGCAGCGCGGGAGTCTGTAATTATCTTTTCCAAACAGTTTGGAACCGGATGAGACGCCCAGTAACTCGGTGTGTCACCAGGATCCAAAACTGTTTGACACGCCACTTAAGTTTCGGAGAAGGCATTGATGGGTACCTCATTGTTTCATTTTCAGTAGCATGCAAGCTTTTTGAGACTAGGTCAATAGTTTATCAACAACTTGATCAAGTCAAAACGTACAATAGAACCTGTTTTGACCCATTACCTCATAGGCTATTTTTAGATACAACCTCTTTGAATAAATCTGCCGAAAAGGAACATTAACTAGAGAAAAGGATTTTTTTAGAATTTTGTAATTTGAAACCATTGTGATAAATAGAGCATTTGCTCCTATAGGAGCAAATGCTCTATTTATCACAATGGTTTCATAAAGTGACTTTTATAGATGCGCAAATATGCGTCACTAGGGGATAATGTGTTAAGCATTTTCCTCCATGAATATTCATGTAACAAACAATAATACAATGAATACTAATTAGATGCATTTTCTAATGGCATATCGAGGGCTTGGTGCAAAACTATTGTAACTCCTTCACTTTGTGAAGGAGTTACAATAGTTTTGCACCAAGCCCTCGATATGAACACAGAAAGTTGGGATCATGGCAGAATCTGTGGAATAATATCTATATCGTGTCATCAGCTAACAGAGCAGACCCTGGTCAGACGCTTCATATAGGAGCAGTCTGATCTGAGTCTGTTCTGTTTGCAGAGACATAGAAAGGCATATTTATGGAGTAAATGGTTAAATCAGCTTCTACTGTACTATTTCAAAAGAAGTTAGATATTTTCCGATGTCCAAGCATTAAGTCCACAGCCATCCTGTGTGGTAAATACGATAAAAAGATTTACCTGTTTGTTTGTCGCACTCACGCAGGCAGTGGTTGAATACTATTAGAGAGTTGAAGAGCCAGTGCGTGACTTGTAGACGTTAGAAATCAACGGCATGGGTATAGTGAATGGAAAGTGTGACATTGTCTTTGGCAAGACGATGGGTTACAAGTTCGATCCTTCGCAGCCTGAGCCGGAGATAAGTGACGGCCAGGCGAGATTGCTAACCCATGAATGGATTTTACTGAAGGATGTTATAACCAAAGTTGGAATTATAACCTTTGTGAGGTAGGTTCGCATTTGTATCATTACACCACTGGGTCCAAGGGTATAACACTTTTCTGAGTCTGAGTCTGAGATCTATCAAGTATCTGACTGGTCAGATTCTAAGCAAGCTCAAAATTTGACCAATCAGATGCTTCACCAATCCGACTCAAGCAAAATAAAGTTTTATTACGTCGGGGCCTGAACTTCAAAATAAATGTAACTCGGTCTTGTTTTAGTAACAGTCATACTATGTATCTAGTTTGATGACCACGCCCAGTAAATCCCATACTATTTACAATGAACTCATCCAAATCAGATTCTGGAACACATCCATTTGTCATATTGAGGGGTGGGGTAGCAAACTAAGAACATACAGGTACAAACCATTGACATAGATGGGTTCAGCAAATAGGAGTGCTCTGATTTAGATCAAGACTTTTTGCCTGTCTCCTAGTATATGATCACGTTAGTTAAAAAACAATATACAGTAGAACCCCTCTAATGCGACCACGAATGAATCGACATGGGTGTCTTTATAAGCAGGTGGTTGCTTAATGCAGGGCAAAAGTAATACAGAAAGCTCCTGCATTACTTTTGTCCTGCATTAAACTACCACCTGTATCTAGCACCCATAATTATACCTCTTTTAGGTGGTCGCATTAGCGGGGTTTTGCTTGTATGAGGCGTGAAAGCACCGGGTGGTTATTTATTCAATTTATCATGTGTTGTTTTGTTTCATGGTCATGATTTCAATGATATTCTCTGTCTGATTGATGTCCTGAAACATTTCAGATAAGACTGAATTATTTTCTTGAACTGCTGTTACTTTTGATTTATTATTGTTATCATTATGGCGACCTTATCACTATGATGATGTCAATAAAGGTGACGAATGACGGAAGACGGAAGATGGGGGATGGGTGATGATGATGATGATGATGATGATGATGATGATGATGGCGATGATGATGATGATGATGGCGATAATGATGATGATGATAATAATTATTTTATAAAATAATAATTGTTATCATTATCATTACAATTTTATGTTATTATTATTTGTAGTTTTACGAATAAATACAATATCTTTACTAACAAGTATTTATCATTATTCATTTTTCTATTATGACAATGGTGATGATAGTGAGGCTCATTGTTATCATTAAATTCATCATCTTCATTATAACTTTAGTTCTAAATATATCTACGATTAACACCAGTAGAACTATCATTAGTCGTATCATCATATTTTCGTTGTAATCATTTTACTTCTATTAAGCTTTAACCCATTCCCTCATATTGACGACTTTTGGCGACTCTGTATAAGTCACTTTGTGAAACCATTGTGATAAATAGAGCATTTGCTCCTATAGGAGCAAATGTTCTATTTATCACAATGGTTTCAAACTACAGAATTTTAAAATTTTCCTTTTCTCTAGTAAATGCCCCTTTTCGGTAGATTTATTCAAAGAGATTGTATCTAAAAATGGTCTACGAGGTAATGGGTTACACAATGGTAACAGTTACGTAATTACGTTTTACAACCATTGAATAGAACATATATTGCACCTTCCTACTGAAAAAATATGAACCATTCTGCCACAGAAAGGGAATCTTATTGTATTGCAAACAGTGTTGAATAAGGTCAGACACTAAATCTATGATGTGTTATTTGATCAATTTTCACACTGTATGGACATACAGTTGAACTTCGATATCTCGAATTCGGATATCTCGACTTCTGGATACTGCGAAGTAAAAGTTCGGTCCTACGAAACTTACAAAATAGAATTGTTCTAAATTGTATCACTGCGCATATTTAGAAACTAACGAGCCAGTTTAATGCAAGTCGAAAGTAACGCTTAAAGTTCCAAGAGGAGCTTTCAGCATTACAGTAGACCTACATTAAGCTGTGAACTTAAGGTATTGTTCAGATTAGAAACATCTTATGACCCTACCCCCCTGTTATCTCGAAGGAACTTATATGGCCCCTTGAAGTTTGAGATATCGAAGTTCAACTGTACATAGAATAAATTACTATGAAGTTTCTAATGAGTGCCAAACAAGGCAGGGCATAACAAGACGCAGCGTACGAGACCGGAACCCGTTCTGCGGTTCTACACGGTTTCAATGCATTACAGTAAGAACTCGATTATTCGAACAGTCAAATACGTACCATTACTGAGTTTTAACACAGGTCGCAGCTTAATGCAGGGTAAAAGCCATGCGGAAAGGTCTTCTAGGAGCTTTCTGCTTGACTTTCACCCTGCATTAAGCATCCATCTGCCTACAAAGTTAATTCTTCATTACTAAATTTTCGTAGTATCGAGTTTTTTCTGTACTTAAAATACTAAAATTACCATTGCTCCATCAAACTCTATAGAATAGTGTCTTCGTGACGATTCTAAAGTGTTTTCAAATATAGAGTTTGGTGGAGAAAAAAGGAGCTCTTCGTGTACATGCACATTTGTTTTAATTTACGCATCTTAAATGGGCCTCTGCTTGTGATATGAACGTAAAATGATTAATGAAAGTATTATTCGAGTGTAGTCATTGTAGAAGTCTTGTAAAGTGTTTTTATTTATATCTCAGCATTCATGTAAAATATATTGTGTAGAATAGTTTTGTATTTGATGCTTTTCAGCGATATAATGTTTAATAAAACTATATACCCTATTAACTCTAAATATTCTGACAGACAAACTTAGGCAAATAGTGTAGAACCAGATCAAACTGCTCCTTCGGGAGCAGTTTGATCAGGGTCTACACTATTTGCTACTACGTCAGTCTATTTTGAAGTTACACTAAATTATTCAGCTTTACAAACTGATAGATCGGAGAGAATGGATGCCCGGATACTTAAGAGTATAATAACGGTATGGTCTTTGCGAATTTGTCTTGATTATGAAACCAATGCTCGATGCAGACACTCATAAAACTGTTGTATACCTCCCTTGTACTGATATTATCGGATGCAAGTACACATAATCGTCATATTTCAAGTTCCAGTTGAAATTTTTCAAGAAATATGGTTTACAATGTCTGCTGTTTTACACTTGTTCCAATACTATGTAAAACATTTCCTTTTTTGTAGCAAAATTGTCGTACATGTTTCTCTGTTTTTGTCTCTATTATCTTTCCACATCTTTGAACACATAGCCAACAGTTGCAAAATAGTTTGCAAATGCATATTTCAGTATCAAATACATTGTAAACGTTTTTCCACGTAACACGACCTTATTCCATCAATCCTTATTTACAATATTTAACCCTTTCCCTGTTCTGTGTTCAGGTAAGAAACAATAATATGAACATTTATTAGCTCAATGTTTACAATATAAACTTTTCGAGGGGTTTGTTTGCTGTAACAAAACCAGTAGAACCAGATCTACAGCATGTCAAAAGCAAAAAGAGCAGACCCTGATCAGACGGCTCATATAGGAGCTCATATAGGAGCCGTCTGATCTGGGTCTACTCTGTTTGCATACGCGTGAAACGATGTTTATATGAAGGAAACGGTTAAACGGTTGTTACAATATCTGCCATTATAAAATAATCGGCCAAATGATATACAGTAAAACCTCTCTTAACTGGACGTTAAATTTAGTATAAATATCGGTCTTGTGGACAGGTAGCAGCTTAATGCAGGGTGAAAGTGATGCAGAAAGCTCCTCTAGGAGCTTTTCTGCATGACTTCCACCCTGCATTAAGCAACCACCTGCCTTAAAATATCCAAAATCTTCTCATCTAGAATTCCGGTTTAGAAAGGTTTTACTGTATATGATGTAAGTTTTTCTTATTAGATGATCATGAGGTAAAGATTGAATACAAATGATACCCATCGATTTCGAGTTATGATATACAGTAGCCTATCAAGGGTGTTCGAGTAAATGCAGTAAAATCCCGCTAATGCGACCACCTAAAAAAGGTTCAATTCCAGGTGCTAGATGCAGGTGGTAGCTTAATGCAGGACAAAAGTAATGCAGAAAGCTCCTATAGGAGCTTTCTGCATTACTTTTGTCCTGCATTAAGCAACCACCTGCTTATAAAGACATCCATGTTTATTCATTAATTGGTCGCATTAGAGGGGTTCTACTGTATTCACAAGTGTATTGAATGGTTTTAGATAAATACTGTTACTGCGTTTAGCATGTCCTATTTCTACCTCTACTGTTTTGTGATCGGCTTCATCCAGTTGAAGTCTAGACGCTCGTGATGGGTGCGCCATGACTGGAGAGCAGTTTATATATACAATAATTATATTTATTATATGTTTATAACATGACAGAGGTAGTTTTGTAAAGATGGCCTGGTTAAGTCGGTAATCAATAACACAATTAGTAAAGGCTGCTGTTGCACGATGTTTTGGATGAATTAACCCATTCCCACTTAGGCTAATTTTGGACCTAACCTCTTTGATGAAATCTACCAAAAAGGAGCATTAACTAGGGAAAAGGAAATTGTCAGAATTGTGTAGTTTTGAAACCATTGTGATAAATAGAGCATTTGCTCCTGTGGAGCAAATGCTCTATTTATCACAATGGTTTCATAAAGTGACTTTTACAGAAGCGCCAAAAGGCGTCAATATGCGGGGATGAATTAAGATGTTTACCTGTATACAGTAGAATATGTCTTAGTTAGCAATCATTTATTAGGAGTTTTGAAAACAAGTAGTTGCTTCATGCAATACAAAAGTAATGCAGAAAGCTCCTAGGAGTTTTCTGCGTTACTGTTGATCTAGTAAACCTATAAGTACCCAGTTACAGTCTACTTTCAGCCCGCTCAGCCGACTGTGCATTTACTTCCCTGATCATTGAGCCATTGCCTATTTTATTACATATTTTCTCAACGTCGGATGTTTATTTTGTGATACTACGGAAAATAGATCACTTAAATTATCAGTACCTGATTTATTTTTGATAAAAATGAAAGGGCACATATATGAAAGAAAACATTTACTGATGTTCTCTTTCTTGTTTTCCGCAATGGGAGCAAAGCGACTCAGTGACATTTTACCTGCCAAGCGTGACCTAACTGACATTTGCAAAAAGCTTGAATCCAGGGTCCATGCTTATAAAACTTTTAGTTGAGTCTGAGTTCGTTCTCAAGTTTTTGATTGGTCAGATTTGAGCCTTTGGCCCAAATCTGACCAACCAAAAGCTTGATAACTCAAATTTGACCAATCAAAAGGTTGAGAACGAACTCAGACTCAATTAAAAGCTTTATAAGCATGTATCCAGATGTGACGCCGAGTAACTCGGCATCTCATCAGGATCCAATCTGTTTAACACTTGGTTAATGGTTTCTCAAACGCTTGAACCAATTGAAAGTAAGCAACATTTTCATAGATCGGATATTAAGCAAGCATCATTTTTATGACAATCAAAGGGTTAACCCTTTCCCTGTTCTATGTTTATTCCAAATTTCAATACCTACTGAATATTCATGGACAAAATAGTTATAATGAAATATGTAAAGTGGAAAATTATAGGCATTTGAAAAAAAGTAAAGATACAGATCTTTCAAATACCATTAGCAAACAGAGTAGGGTCTACTCTGTTTGAAAATCCGTGAAAAAGGTTTATATGAGGGAAAGGGATGCTATGATATCTTAATGACAGGCTTAATTACATGTATCAACATGTTACTTGAATTTAACTGCATCTCACGTGGGCCTAAGTTGTTTACGTATACATGTCAGTAAGTCACCTTTATCCACATAAAATGTGGCCACGCTTTAACCCATTACCTCATAGGCTATGTTTTAGGCACAACCTCTTTGAATAAATCTACCGAAAAGGGGCATTAACTAGAGAAAAGGATTGTTTTAGAAGTTTGTAGTTTGAAACCATTGTGATAAATAGAGCATTTGCTCCTATAGGAGCAATTGCTCTATTTATCACAATGGTTTCACAAACTGACTTTTACAGAGTCGTCAAAAGTCTTCAATATACGGGAACGGGTTAAACGTCTAACATAATATATCATACGGTACATTCGAAACTTACACATTTAAAATAAAATGTTCCTAATCCTTAATACAGTTGAACTTCCCTATCTCGAACCTCAAGGGACCATACAAATGTTTTCGAGATAACAGAAGTTCTAGTCATCAGAATTCTAATCTGGACAATGTCTCAAGTTCACAGCTTAATGCAGATCTAAAGTAATGCTGAAAGCTCTTGTTGGAGTATTCAGAATTACTTTCGACCTGCATTAAGCTGTCACGTGTGTTTCTTGATATGCATAGTAATACATTTTAGAACAATTTGGTATTTTAAATGTTGGAAGTTGCTAACTAAAGTTCGAGTTATCAGAGTTCGATAGTTCAACTATATGTGTGTTTAAATAACCATTTCCCTCATTAATATTCATTTAAGAAATAATAATAACATGAAATAGCTTAAATTTCATAACAGTACATAAACACAACACATCAGATCTATACTATTCGTATAAGTAGACCCTGCTATTTTATTTGGGTCTATTCTGCAAAGGAGTGACACTTTTAACACATTCCCTGATATTGACGCCTCTGTAATACAATTCGAGGGCTTGGTGCAAAACTAAAGTGAAGGAGTTAGAATAGTTTTCCACCAAGCCCTCGAATTGCATTAAATAGACCTTTGCTCCTGTGGGACAAATGCCCTATTTATAACAATGGTTTCAAAACTGCACAAAGCCAAACATTTCCTTTGTTGTAACAAAAGTTCCCTTTCAGTAGATTTATTCAAAGAGGTTAAATCTAAAACTAGCCTATGAGGGAAAGGGTGTGATTTTAGAGTAACGCAACGGACGATCAGGATCCGAAATCTGATTGTATATTTGAGGAGAATGATAGCAAAACACATATGTTGCAAAAGTAATTGATGTGGATAATCTATATTTAGACATTTATACAAACAATCCAAGAAATATTGACACAAAATTGAGACAGATGGCCATATTAAAGGCAGCAGTGGTAACCCTTTACTTCATGTTGTACGTGTAAGAAATACTGACGTCATGGATATTAATTAGATTAAGTATTATAATAGCACATGGACACATGACTGTTTGACTATAGCCGAAACTGGAGAATCATATATATATCATTTCGTAAGCAAACAGAGCAGACCCTGATCAGACGGCTCCTAAAGGAACCGTCAGATTTGGGTCGTCTACTCTGTTTAAAAGGCGTAGAAACAGTGTGAAACAGCTAGTTTAGAATATGGATGAGACGCTCAATGACTCGACGTCTCCTCTCGAATGAAACTGTCTGCACTGGTTATCACAGACAGATTTATCTTCGGGACGATTCTTAAGAGTTGTCACACATACAGTTTGGTGGAGAAATGACTACAGTAAAACCTCTCTATAACAGCCACTAAATTATATAAAATATGTTTGTGTTAAAGGCAGGTGGCTGCTTAAAGCAAGGTGAAAGTAAAACAGAACGCTTCTATAGGAGCGTTCTGTTTTACTTTCACCTTGCTTTATGCAGCCAACTGCCATAAATACAAACTAATTAACACAATTAAGTGGTCGTTATAGAGAGGTTTTGCTGTAGTTTCGTATCTGAGTACGCACATGTATTCATTGCTCCGATAACGCTATATAATTGAAGGAGATGTGACGTATATATCGAATGTTGTAATGCGACAGATGCCACCTCATTAGTTCATAAATTAGTTTCTCATTCCTTTATTAACGACAAATCAAACCAAATCAAACCTCAAAGACTAAATTGGCGCTTGCTCGATGCGTTCAATGTATTAAGCAAAAACAGACCTCATCTTACTGAGATCACACGACCAAATTTATCGTAAATCGTAATATATCGCTCATTGCAATTTGCCCTATTAGTTGCCTTCAGATGGCCGTGGCGGTGGGTGACAGAGTTAGATATTTGTAAAAATATAACAACATACAGTAAATACTCGATACTTCGACATTAGAATAATGAAGAATTTATGTCTTTGTAGGCAGGTGACTGCTTAATGAAGGATGAAAGTCACGCAGAAAGCTCATAGAGGAGTTTTCTGCACAATTTTGGCCCTGAATTAAGCTGTCACCTGTGTTAAAGATAAATAATGGTACGTATTTGAATATATACCACTGTATAAGGAGCTAGGATACATTAAACATAATATTCTTCCACGTGTCACTCTACTAGTTGTTATAGCATATATTTATAATAACGAGGTTTAATTGAAGCAGATGACTTTTATTGGAGGTCGTGATGTGACAGATGTGACTTCATTAGTTCATAGTTTTGTTTAGTGTAAACATATTTTATTTCCATATTAGAGGAAATTAAGTCGAGTCACAAGTTCTTACAACATTAGATTTAACACTCTCCATACAAAGCATTTGTATATACATGTAATGGCAAACAAAATAAAACATTTAATACAAGTGTTTATGAAAGAGAGAGACATAGAGAGAAAAAAGAGAGAGATAGAGAGAGAGAGAGTGAGAGAGACGAACAGACAGACATACAGACAGAAAGAAAGACAGAGAGAGAGAGAGAGAGAGAGAAAGAGAGAGAGACAGAGAGAGAGAGAGAGACAGACAGAGAGAGACAGGGACAGAGAGGGACGTCGAGAGAGAGAGAAACAGACAGACAGACATACATCGCTATAAATAGGACATCGTAGCATATAGAGTTTAGAAAAAAAGTATAATATACTAAGAGTCGGAACAAATATCGATAGTAGTACTATAGGTGAAGCCAAAACCTCCGTGATTGCGTTATAAAACAATGCAGAGCAGCAAATATGTTTTTATTTTCTTCATCATTTAGATTTCGTTTGCCGGACATTTTCTACATCATGTGATTTTGATTAAGATGGTTATTAAAAAGATCACTATTCAGATTGCTGCAGTTGTTCCTACTTCTGGCGTGAATAGCTGACGAATGCCTATTTCCGAAATAGAAATAAGATGGAACGTTATACTTACTACTTATATCGCTTCGCAATGACTTTCTAAATGAACTTAAGGTATTTAAATTTCTGGTATCTTGACTGCTGTTGTTTCATAGTGCTTTTGAAGACGGGAAGCATGACGTTTTTGAGACTGACGTGGGTGAGAAAGGCACTCTACATCACTGCTATTTCCTAATGGATAGTTGGTTAGTTCCCTTACGTTCGGCGGTAACAGATCACTGATATATGATGGAACAATGTTATGAGAGGCCTTATAAACGAAAAAGAGTTTCCGTAACCATCGTCGACTGGCGAGTGATTCCCATCCATATTCCCAGTATAGATTGTCTAGAGATAACGATATGGTTAAGCCAGTTACGATACGGGCTGCTTCGTTTTGTAATTTCTCTAAACTATCAGCACAGGTTTCGGAAGAACCATCAAAAAATACAACAGAAGCATACTCCAGTATTGGCTGCGCGCAGGAGCTGTCTCATCTTGGTCTTCACTATTTACAGGTAGGTATATTGACGTGAATATCAAGCGAAGGGTTAACAAATTGTATAGCAGACTAAGCAGTACCTTCAAAAATTAGATTAGGTCGCGAATAGTGATTTCTAAATGAAAACATTGCCTCAGTCTTGGCAGGGTTGAACTTAACAAGCCAGGTCTTAGCCCAAGCGGAAACTAATTTAAGATCGTAGTTTAAAATACCTTTAATGTCATTTAAGGAGGTAGCAGATATGTATAGAGAGCTATCGTCCGCAAACAATCTTGTTAAGCTTAGAAGTGAATTAGATATGTCATAGTTTAGTTTCTGTGAGTTTTTTTATTCTGTGATAACGCTTGAATCTGGGTTCATGCTCATAAAACTTTAAGTTGAGTTCGTTCCCAAGTTTTTGATAAGTGTTCACCAAATGCAGGCAAAAAGCAATACAGGAGAACGAGCTAAGAGCCTGCTGCACAGCTTCTGACATGCACCTGCGGTCGTCTGAGCAAAGTCATAGCTGTTTGCTATCGATGTCCATAATATACAACGTTCTCTAAGAACTCCCTAATGTGACAATTCTACCGAAACGAAACAAGAGTAATATCGTTAGGAGATCAAATACATATGTAGAAAACACTTTAAGTAAATGTCGCAAAATCCCTATAGAGATACCTTTTATGGCACAGAAGATGTAGATTCTTAGCTCCCACACCAACCTGCAAATTTCTTAACCGTCAATTATTGTGCCAATATGTTTAGTGAAAGCTAAGAAAACACCATTTACGCAGAAAGGTCAAAGTACTTTAGAGACTACTATATATTTTTATATGTATTATGCTACAGGTGCTAGGCTGGACTAGACTGAAGATAGTGACTCCACATGTAATGGAGATAACGATAACCAACCTTCACCACTTGTTGATATTTCTATTGTAAATCGAAGTTATCTATGGAATCAAGAAAACCCAAAAGGACATTTACAAATACAGCTTTCTCTTACTGTAGCAAATGGTTAAAACATGCGTATCCCAGGATATTTAAGAGTTTATCGTACAGAACACGTCTTGCAGTTTCAACTACAGAACACTCGCATATTACATGATCTGTGAAACAGGTATATGACAAGTCTGTGTTACACCTACGGCAGATTACATCATCACGGGCTGTGCCCGAGATGAGTTGTGCAATAGATTTAAAGTAGTTGACTTCAGCTGGAAAGCATGCCACTTGCTCCCAAATGAATGACAATTCATAGTTATGTTGTATTGATCTGATTCTACTAAAATTCGGGGATGTTGTTCTATAACCCACTTCATAGTATAAAACGTATTGATTCTGAAATTATTTCATAGTTATGTTGTATTGATCTGATTCTACTAAAATTCGGGGATGTTGTTCTATAACCCACTTCATAGTATAAAACGTATTGATTCTGAAATTAACTAAAAAAAATTTAATAATACTTACTAGGAAACACACCAGTTTCTTTATATTTGTCTAAGGCAAATCGTAAACTGTACTTCTCACAAATACTGATTATATCAGGGATACATCCTGATTTACACTCACCAAGATATAATGACGTCAGTCTAAGTAAAAACAGTTGGTTGAAGGAACATTTCCTTTCCAGGCTACATGCTTGACCTAGAAAGTTCAGTTTTCTTTTGTGTATTTCCACCTCCAAGGTCATAACATTTAGCAGACTTAAGGCAATGTCAGTTATAGTCAGGCCTAATAATCAGGCCCTGGATATACTTTACGCACAAACGATGCACGCGCTCTAACGATAACAGGTCACTGTGTGAAAGGTTGTGCAAGCATTCTACACCATCAAGAGCTTTTGATAAAACAACCGAAAAGTAAATTTTCCGATTAGTCTTAGTACACAAACCATTACCAAAATGAAAAAAGTACCCCTCAGTTTGCTGCATATTTCTTTAACGTCTACAGAAGGCTTCCACAACTTGTCACATGTCACTCCTAGATGAGGATAGAAGGTAACCTCACTTATTGCGTCTTTGCCTATTAATCACTGCCTGTGTCGAGTGTTGCGCAAACGTGTATGCTCGTTTAAGACCATGTCCGCATACTTTTGCGGATTGTATTGAAACGTCGAGCATAGGCATATCATTCATTTAACATAGTCTGTAAGCCATGATTTGACAAAAGACACATATCATCTGCAAAAGTTGGTGAGCATACATTGATATCACCAATACATACACCTATTTCAGTGGCCACAAATTTTTCAAGCAGCTCATTGATATAGCATAGGTACAGAAAGTGTGACCACACGCTCCCTGTCTCGTACCTTGTATAACAGGAAACCAAGATGATGTCAGGCCTTTGCGAAGGACACAACTAAACACATCCCTATGCATTTCTGTTACATCGAGCCAGAGTGTATGCGGAATACCGAGGTCATGCAGTTTGAAAAATAAACCGTGATGCACACGCGGTAAAAGGCCTGACGTGCAACTAGGTAATCAATGTAAACCGTGCTAATGTTTTCCCTGCAATACTCTTCACTTTCACGCAAAACCATAGATGTCATTGAGCTCCCCATACCTTCATGAAACCCGCCTTGAAGTGGACTAAGGGATTTACTGATGCTCAACTTAATACGTTTAAAGAGCACTCGTTCATAGAGGTTTAAAATGGTGTTACATCATGTATGGCGTATGACGTCATACATGTTCTAAAGTGTTCTTACATATTATGTTACTGGTAAGGGGATCTTAACCCGTTGTTCTAACCCGGAGATAAGTGAAATTATGTGAGAAAATAAAATATTCAACCCAGCTTGAAAGGTATGAATTTTATTACTTGTCACTTTGTCCCACTTAATTGGATGATAAAGCGGTGCAGAATTGATAAATTCCTTCACAGGAACGGATAACTCCGTCAGTAACGATCTGTGAGCCGATACACTCAAATAATCATCATCTAGAATCATATATTTCTGGACGAGATCAGCACATTCCGTTTGCATGATAGTATGATCTATTAACGATTTACCATTATAGGAAACAAAGGAAGAATCTGCCCCAGTGCACATTGGCATGGTGTTGATGGCCACCATATTGTACCTATTCATGAATTCTATAATTTCACGACCTCTGTAGTTGGTCGGCTTAGTGACTCTATCACTTTGGGTATGAGCATTAAAGTCGCCCAGTAAGATCACGTGACCTTTATTTATCTCGACCTCGGAGACATGTGGCAGCTTTATGCAGGGTGAAAGTCATGCATCAAGCAGCCATCTGCTTAACCCATTTCCTCACAGGCTATTTTTAGATCCAACCACTTTGAATAAATTTACCGAAAAGGAGCATTTACTAGAGCAATGGATTTTTTTTAGAATTTTGTAGCTTGAAACCATTGTGATAAATAGAGCATTTGCTCCTTTAGGAGCAAATGCTCTATTTATCACAATGGTTTCACAAAATGACTTTTACTGAGTCGTCAAAAGTCGTCAATATGAGAGAAAGGGTTAAAAGTACCTAAATTTGTCTCTAATAAAATTCCGGTTTGGTGAGATTTTACTGTATTTCAGTTTGCTATTCAAGTTGTTACAGGAAAGCGGGGTTACGTTTGGTTTAAAGTATCATTCTTCTGTAGTACCTTTTGTAAGCCAACCCGTGCACTGATGGCAGCGACTTGACTATGGGTGACGGTTATCTAAACATTCTAGAGGAGTTACAATAAGCGCGTACTGTCGTATAGCTTAACTCAACTCGAGTAGTGAAATTATTATCTCCTGCGTTGGCCTCACAGTGCATTTTGTAATAATAATGCAGAATGTAGCGAAATTATTATATCCTGCAGTGGTCTGACAGTGCATGATGTAATGATAAGTCATGGTGTGGTGAAATTATTTGATCCTGCATACGTATCACAGTGCATTGTATGATAATGACGCAGGTCCGTTACTGGGGCGAATCAATGTTAGTTGCATTAAAGCACGACCCGTCCCTAATCCGTAAGGAAACGAACATACATTGTACGCTGTAACAAACTTCAGAGTATTAGATACCGGTGCGTGCTCAATTACTTAAATCGTCATTTCTCCACCAAACTCTATGTTGTAACTACTCTTTAGAATCGTCTCGAAGGGACAGTTCCAAAGAGTGGTCACAACATAGGGTTTGGTGGAGAAATAAATACAAAACTATTTTTGAAAATGTTCTAATTTACGCATCTTATTTCAACCTGTGAATACTTTATAAAAACTGAAATAAGAAAAAAGAGATGTTTTCATACTCTCATTATCTGAAGCTCTTCTGAATGGTGTTCAACAGTCGAGGTAGTTTATATAAAAAATAACCCTTTACACCATGCATAGTTATGTAGGTAATAATGAGATCATGAATATTAATTGGAAGAATTGTTATAACAGCAGACAGAAACAGTGAAAGAAACTGTGGCATTATATCTACAGTTGAACTTCGATATCTCTAACTCGGATAACTCGAACTTCGAGATAACTCGAACAAAAAGTTCAGTCCTTCCAAAACTTACATTACACAATTGCTCTAAAATGTATCGCTACATATATATAGAAACACATCCGCCAGCTTAATATAGGTCTAAAGTAATGCTGAAAGCTCCTACAGGAGCTTTCAGCATTACTTTAGACCTGTATTAAGCGGTGACCTTGTGAAATTGTTCAGAATAGATATCGGATGACTAGAACCTCTGGTATCTCGAACTAATTTGTATGGTCCCTTGAATATCGAGTTATCTAACTTCAACTGTATATTGTATCATTTATAAGCAAACAGAGCAGGCCCTAATCAGACAGGCTCCTACGGGAGCCATCTGATCTGAGTCTACACTGTTTGCAAAGGCGTAAAGGCGTGTTTATGAAGTAAAGGGTTAATATAACACTTAACCCTTCGCTTGCTATTCACGTCAATATACCTACCTGTAAATAGTGAAGACCCAGATGAGACAGCTCCTGCAGGAGCTGTCTCATCAGGGTCTGCACTATTTACAAGTTGATTGTGCAACCAGTGCACTCCACAGCAGTGATTGCACAGCGACATACTTGTACACAGCGAAGATATATGTAATTATACAACAGGGCATGGGTAAAGAAGGAGAAATGTATTTTAAAATTCAGCAAGCGAAGGGTTAACAGTAAGAGACAATAGTATGTGTAGCCGTCATCTGTACTCATTTCGATATCTGGAATTCAGTATTACACTATTTTGTTTGGTTTATCTATATTTGAGGGAAAAGAGCGAATTTAACAGCCATGGCAAATCCCCTCTGAAACATGATACTAAGAAAATAGAAATAATAAATTTTAACATATCGACATTTCCGATCTTCCTCGCAATATAATTCAGCGATACTCTGTCGTAAATATTATATTGCAGACCATTTTATTTCATATCATGTTCATCCGACACTTAGAATTACGGGTCTCCTTCCTGCGATTGCTTATCTTTCCAGTAACCCATGCATGGATTATATTTAAAACTTTATTTAACCTTTAGCCTGCTGAGTAAATTTTTTTTATTTTTTTTTCACCTAAAACATTTTCAAAATTCAAGCTATAATGAATTTGTCTACCAAAATGCAATCAGGGTGTCAAACAATTTGGATCCTGATACTTATGCAAACAGTTTAGATCCTGATGAGACGCCGAGTTACTCGGCGTCTCATCTGGATCCAAACTGTTTGCATAGGTATCCACTCATCCACCCATAGCAGGCTAAAGGTAAAACTCCGCGTTTAGTACTCACATTGAACATTATCTGTGTAACTCTTGTTTCTACATGTACAAAGTAGAACCTGTCTTAACCCATTCCCTCATATTGACGACTTTTGACGACTCTGTAAAAGTCACTTTGTGAAACCATCGTGATAAATACAGCATAAAATTTTGCTCCTATAGGAGCAAATGCTCTATTTATCAAGATGGTTTCAAACTACAAAATTCTAACATGTTCATTTTCTCTAGTTAATGTTCCTTTTCAGTAGATTTATTCAAAGAGGTTGTATCTAAAATAGCATATGAGGGAATGGGTTAAGCGACCTCGTATTGATTGGACACATGCATCTTAAAGACCAGGTGGTTCCTTAATACAGGTTAAAACTGCAGAAAGGGCCTCTAGGAGCTTTCTGTATTACTTGTGTCCCGCATTCAGCTACCACCTGCCTCTATCATCTAGAATTATACCTCTTTTAGGTGGTCGCATTAGAGGGGTTTTACTGTACATAGATAATTCTATATATGTACTACATGTATATCTAAAGTCAATGAAAGTATTGAACCTAAACAAAGTTCTGAGCGCTTGGATTATTTGTGATGGAGTTGTTGTTTTTGTTGTTGAGACAGCATGCGAATAGCACCTGTGGCTCGAGTAAGCATAACCAGCGTGTTTTGTAGGAATTTAACGTCGGCACTGGCTATGGTTTGGTCAGAATGTATCAAAAGTTATATTATTTGAAAAGCAAAATGTCCCAGCTTCACGATCGTACCAAACATCAGTGGTTGTTCCATCTTGGCTATCTAAAACCGGGCGTTTTTTCGAATGGGTCGGGAAATCTGCGAATTTGGTGTTGGACCCCTTGTATATAATATAATACTAAATCCACCCAATCATTTGGTTTTACTTTTGAGACCATCTAGACCCACGAAATGGCCCCATGTGGCTGACTCGAAATGTAATGTACGCACCGTGGCAAAAGGGATCCGAAGGCATGCTCTCCCGAGAAGTTCTAAAATTGTTTAGTGATTGCCCTACTTTTCCATCCAATCAGTGAGCCGCAATCTTGGTATTTTTCACTCTAATTCACATAATTTGTTATAAAATCGACTCGTAACTTTCGAAGACAAAACATTCCACTGGCATGTGCAACAGAGCCCCGTCCTACTTGAATAATGTATGAGTTGCTGTTTTTAGTATGACGTTATCGCCACGTGCACGCGTGTACACACGTGTTTACGCGTGTAAAACGTGGGTAGGAAAAGTGTGTACATCGAACTGAGAAGGCAGAATTATAGTAATTGACTCATTGGACTGTCATGGGTCTAACATGGACAAAAATCACGAAACATCATGTTGAAGCAGGATTATTGAAATTTTATTATTCTCCCAAGACTCTATCCATAATGAATATTAAATAACAGGTGCGGAATCAGGATTTCAGATTAAGAGGGGGGGGGGGGGGGTTGAAGGTTTTTTTGGAAGGGGGGGGGGGGGTCGTAGATTTTTACGTTTGATGACATATAAATCGTGTGTTTGTAATTATTGCCGAAAAAGAGCTGTGTTAAAGGCAGGTGGCTGCTTAAAGCAAGGTGAAAGTAAAACAGAACGCTCATATGGGAGCGTTCTGTTTTACTTTCACCTTGCTTTAAGCAGCCACCTGCTCTAAATACCAACTAATTAACACAATTTAGTGGTCGTTATAGATAGGTTTTACTGTATATAGATCTAAAATATTACTAAAAAATTATTTTGGCAATTTTAGGGGGGTGTACGCCGGGTCCGCCTCCCTCTTAATCCGCGCCTGAATAAGCTATGTTTTATATATGGGGAATGTCTAAGGGTTTCATTATTCGGTAGCAAACAGTGAATATTTAAATCTATAAATATATTTGTGCAACCTGAGTAGACCCTGATCAGACAGCCAAGGAGCTGTCTGACCTGAGTCTTCTTGGCATGCAAAGTCGTCAAAAGGCGTCACTATAAGGTAAGGGGTTAGATAACATATGAACAGCAGACTACGTGTATTAATCTAATGTTGTAAGAACTTGTGATCCGATCCAATTTCCTCTAATGTGGAAATAAAATACCGTATGTTGAAACTAACAGAATATTATGTTTTCTTTAAGATCTAAATATTCATTGCAAATATATGATTACGTGACACAGCCAAAGAAGGTAAATGCGCGAAAACCAGTTTCACTGTGTTAAACCGCAGTTTTCGAAAGTCAGAGTTAGTTATTCAGTTTTCCTTTTTCGAGAAGACTGGATTATTGACGCTAAAATGAAACTGCGGTTTAATCGGTGAGGATTTTCAGAACATAAACACGTGAGAATATAATACAAAGACTACGTTTGTTTGATTGACGGGTTTTCAGTGCATTTGGCATAGGAAGGGTGTGCATTTATGTGGACCATAATCACGTGACTATATACAAATTGTGTAATTGCTAAGTGGGCGGGGCTTATAAACTCAGCCTGTTGAAAAATAGGGCAATCACTAAATCGGCTAGAGCGCGTTATCGGCAGTCTTATTTTCGAAGACTGCAGTTTATAAGCTCTAACCTATACTTATTTGAGTCAATATGTCATGGTAATTATTCAGCTAATTAATAATGATGAAGTCATTATTTCATTAACCATCTTCTTCATAAGTTTTTATATAAGAGGTAATGACATAACGAGGAATAATTTAGCAGATTCATGATGCCATTATGAATAAAAGAACTTTCGACCATGACAGACACTTTAGAAAAGTTATTTATAGTTTCATATACAAACAGAGCAGACCTTGATCTAACGGCTCCTATATAGTCTACATTTATCGAGAAGGCTTGAAAGGATTACGCAAAGGGTTAGCTACAACATCTAGGAAAAGGTGTATAACCCTTCGTTTTCTTGTTTCATTCAGAGCTCCAGATAAGATGCGTAAATTGAATCATTTTCAAGAATAACTTCTTTATTTCTTCACCAAACCATGGTGGAGAAAGGACGATTTTAGTACAATGTATTTGAGTAAGCATTTTTATCTGTAGCTTTGTTGGTAGCCTGAAATGCCCTGAACGTGTACCTCAAACTGTATTATCTGTATTTTGCGCTAATATAAAAACTTCATATTTCCATCTCAACAGTTTGGCACCAGTCTGGTGTATATTTAAAACCCTAAATTGTGGTTATTAAGTATATCGAAAGAAGTGAAATGTTGCATTAGCCATTACAGTAAAACCTCTCTTAACCGGCAGTTAAAATTAGTATGAATATCGGTCTTGGAGACAGGTGGCAGCTTAATGCAGGGTGAAAGTCATGCAGAAAGCTCCTCTAGGAGCTTTCTGCATGACTTTCACCCTGCATTAAGCAGCCACCTGCCTAAAAGTATCTAAATTATTATCTACTAGAATTCCGGTTAAGAGAGGTTATACTGTATTTAAATTATATCAACCGTCTGACACTTTAATGTTTTTATTATTTTAGCTCAGCACGATATGTTGGTACGGTTTGGCAAGTAACCATGGCTTATTCGAACTACAGTAAAACCTCTCTATAACGGCTACTAAATTGTGTTAATTAGTTGGTGTTTAGGGCAGGTGGCTGCTTAAAGGAAGGTGAAAGTAAAACAGAACGCTCCTATAGGAATGTTCTGTTTTACTTTCACCTTGCTTTAAGCACCCACCTGCTTATAGGAGCGTTCTGTTTTACTTTCACCTTGCTTTAAGCACCCACCTGCCCTAAATATCAACTAATTAACACAACTTAGTGGCCGTTATAGAGATGTTCTAATGTATCAGCTATATTCCACAGTGTTGTGTCTGACGAGTTAGATACAGCTTATGTATTGAATGGTGTCTGTTTGTACTAGCACCATGTGTAGGGTGTTAGGTACAATTGCTTTAAGCATACTATCGGTCTTTGTTTGCCGTGTTTCGTGTCTATTTTATGACTTGGTGGTCTTGTAAATATGTTTAATCCGTTCTTATACTAACGTTTCCTTTGGTTTCAGTTCATTCACATAAAAAAGCATTCAGCTACATGTAAATACAAACGGATGAAGTTCGTGGCTTATTCATCATGGCAAAGTCTACAAGTACCATTCTGGTATACAATTGGCGAATAACAAAACTTTCACATTTTCATCTCTACCCAGTAAAATTATAAGTAAACCAATCATTCTTTTCCTTTAGATACACCTTTTACGGTTGTTTGCAAACAGTGTAGATCCAGATCAGACGGCTCCTGTAGAGGCCGTCTGATAAGGGTGTGATCTGTTTGCTTATGAAATTATATATACAGTAAAACCTCTCTATAACGACCACTGAATTGTGTTAATTAGTTGGTATTTTGGACAGGTGGTTGCTTAAAGCAAGGTGAAAGAAAAACAGAACGCTCCTATAGGAGCGTTTTGTTTTTACTTTCTTCTTGCTTTAAGCACCCACCTGCCTTTAACACAAAATACTTGATGTAATTTAGTGGTCGTTATAGAGAGGTTTTACTGTTTCTTATTCTACCAAGTTTCTGCCATGGCCAAGGCTTTCATATTCCATCATAAAGTGCATATCTGATCAATATTCATGATGTTATTATTTCTTACATGAATATTCATGTAGTTAAAGGTTATATGTAGGTCAAAACACGCCGTATTTCTCTAAGAATAATATAAAGGTAATATTTAGGTCAAGAATTATTTCGAAGAATAAAATACGCTTCATACAGTTGTGAAGGACATTGAATATCATTTTAAGCCTTTATTCATTGAAAGTTCATGTATGAAGTAACAATAACATTGACATAATGCATATTAATTACATAATGTTTTTATGAAGACATATGATTGGCATACATTGTATATGTATATGCCAAGATTGTTATATCTTTATTATTCCATAAGCAGACTAAGATCGGACGGCCCTGTCTACAGCGATAAAGGGCATTTTCACGAAATAAACAGTTATTTCTTTAATTAACCCTTTCGGCGCCATAATTCAAATTGTCGTCGGCAATCCATTTTTGTTAAATAATTCGGTGCAATAAGGAAATGAGATAAATAAATGCAACTTTCAAAAGAATAAAGCAAAGATATAAAATAGAGAATGAGACAAAAAAGTGAAGTCCCTGATCAGACGCCGCCTTTTCAAGGCGGCGTCTGATCTGGGACTGCACTATTTGTCGTGGTGCATTTATGCGACATTCGCGGTGAAAGGGTTGAAGATTTACAAATCTTGTGAAATAGTTTTGTATTATTAAATGAAGTACTTAACACTTAAAATGTTTTAAGGTTCTATTTCTGATTTGTTCCGTATAAAGGATGGTCTTGTCATAAAAGTTACAAAGATGACATTCTATTTTATGATGCTGCAATTTGCACATTAAACTTTCTTCAAGCATTTGAAAGAGTAATTGGTAACACATTGTTGAAGATAACTACAGACAGCTCTCGTTACAACTACCACGTTCGTTCCCACGTCGTTGTGTTGAAACTGTCGTTGTAATGTACATTACGTTTTAGCGTAACACCCCTCTAAACGGGACATTCAAATTAGCATTATTACCCGCCTGTAAGACAGGTGACAGCTTAACCCATTACCTCATAGGCTATTTTTAGATCCAACCACTTTGAATAAATCAACCGAAAAGGAGCACGAACTAGAGAAAAGGAACATGTTTAGAATTGTGCAGTTTGAAACCATTGTGATAAATAGAGTATTTGCTCCTATAGGAGCAAATGCTCTATTTATCACAATGGTTTCACAAAGTGACTTTTACGCAGTCGTCAAAAGTCGTCAATATGAGGGAATGGGTTAATGTAGGGTGAAAGTCATGCATTAAACGATCTAAATTCTTCTTTACTTAAATTCCTGTTTGGAGGGGTGTTACTGGATACGTTCCCAAACGGTGTGTCAGTATAATAAATATTCCGCCATATCAAATGTTGTTTTAAGGTGTGTTCACTCTATTTGTGTAACGTTTGAAGTTAACCCTTTCACCGCCGCAGTCGCATAAATGCACCACGACAAATAGTGCAGTCCCAGATTAGATCAGATCTAATCAGGGACTTCACTATTTGTCTCAATCTCTATTTCTATAGATGTGCTTTATTCCTTTGAAATTCGCATGTATATATCTCATTTCCTTAATTTACCGAATGACTTAACAAAATTGGTTTGCAGACGACAACTAGAAATTTGACGCCGAAAGGGTTAATGCACGAACCGACAATAAAATAGACAAGCAGAGCTGTAGAAAAAAATAGTGAATGTTATTAATATTCCTTTCAGAGCAATAGGTAATGTGAGTACGCATGTACTAAACTCGTCATTTCTCCATCAAGCCCTATGTTGAGACCACTCTATTCTTGAAAATGTTTTAATTTACGCATCTTAGGTGGAACTCTGTAAATCGTTTTGTATTTCTCTATCGAACCCTGCCATGTTGTACTCACTAGAATGACCGTTCCGAGGCAAATCTGACGAATACAAATAAAATACGGTTTGGGAGAGAATTGAGAGATGTGGATAGACCAGTACTTGTATTTATTGCTCTGTTTTTATTTTCTGTAAGATGAGTACCGAGACCAACCGAAGCATATTATGAGTGTCTACATAAATATGATACAATGTTATATATTCGGTGCATGGCTCGATTCACAAATGGATATGACATCACATGTCAATTCCGTGTGTAGGTCTAGTTATGCACAGCTCCGACAAATAGGCCATTTAAGAAAGTACCTCTCACCTGATGCTACCAAGACTCTCTTCTTACATTAAAAATAGACTACTTCAATTCACTGCTGCATGGAATTTCAAAATCACTGTGGAAATTTCAAAGAGTGCAAAACACAGCAGCCCGCATCATAACCAGAACTCCTCGATATAATCACTTAAGGAACTTTACTGGCTTCCTGTTCAACATCGGATTGAAATCGAAATTCTGACTATTACGTATAAAGCCATGTACAATGAATATCCCAAGTACATTGTCGACATGCTTGATGTGTACAGGCCACGCATAGAATTAAGGTCAGCAAGTAGACCATTGTCGTTGGTTGTGCCAAAAAGTCGTTTGGTAAAATACGGTGAGAGAAGTTTCATGCATGCAGCTCCAAAACTTTGGAATGCTCTACAATCAGGCATTAGAGAGGCAGGGTCACTGGCATGTTTCAAAAGGTGTCTGAAAACGCATGCTTTTCAACATTTATTACTGGGACAGTTTAGGAAACGACATGTTGTATTATCTTTCATTGACCAGATAGACAATCATACGGTTTCTCTCAGTTAGTGGTTTCATATCTACTGTATATATCTAAGCCACGTCTTCAGTACCAGTCGCAGGTGACGGCACTGTATTGCTGATTATTTTTGTGATAAATGTACTTGGTTCAATCCAATCCAAGGTTGGTGCTTGCAATTCGTGAGATTAACATGTCACATGTTCAAAACAGGGAGAATTTCATTCCCTATTCTCGACTTTTGTGAGCAACATGTGTTTATGTTAGAGTGGGACCTTGATCTCAATTTTCAGGTTGTGACAGGTCTTTCCGACCAACTTTGGATCGTGATGAGGCTTTATCGTTTCAGATATTGCCATTGTTTGCACTGAACTCCTATGGTAACTGTAGGGTGTTCATTCACTTGGGTTACTGTATGCACCATTCCGTAATTATACTTTCTCTATTTAGTGTATAGAATGAGGGAAGGGGGGTCTAGTCAGTTTGGCTTATTAATTGTTTTCTCATATGAAACCCCTTGCTATGTTCGTGCGGGTGTGGTGTCCGCAGGGTTACCTTGTCCAATGCCAAGGGAGTTCTGTTATATAACAGAGCATCCCCAATATTGGTATCTCGGGCATCTTGTTCGCATTGCCATGACTGGCGTCTGGGATTCCAATTAAGTCAACATTAGTTCAACGTTTTGGCTTATCGGGGAACTGGATTATTTCATTCACCATTTCCTCCTAATTAAAGAGGGGAGGGTTGTAGTAAGACTATTGTTTACTGTGTCTATCGCCCATGGATGCGCATGCGTCAACCGAAGGCTCAAGGGGGATAAACACAAAGTTTACCAATCTAATTTTATTGTACAATCATGCGGTTCCTTCCGGTTAGTGATTTCATATTTATTGTATAGCTTTTGCATATCTTTCATTGATCGGATAGGCAATCATTTTGTTCCTTTCGGCAAGCGATTTCATATAATTATATTGTATATCTGTTGTATATCTTTCACTGCCTGGATAGATAATCATGCGGTTCGTTCTTGTTAGTGATTTCTTCCACGTGAAGCGCTTTTGAACGCACATATCCTGTGTGAAAAAAGCGCTATATAAATGTGGTATAATAATAATAATAACAATAATAATAATATGTATTGCAAAGTATCAAACAGTGTAGCCACTGACAAGACGGCTTTCATTTTTTCCAAACTTATATACACTACTTATCATTGAGAGGCCAATTTATCATTAAACTCCCATTTCCATGTCTGTCTATCTATATGGCTCTTTCTCTCTGGC
The DNA here is from genome assembly GCA_963576725.1 of Azorinus chamasolen. Classification (NCBI taxonomy): domain Eukaryota; kingdom Metazoa; phylum Mollusca; class Bivalvia; order Cardiida; family Solecurtidae; genus Azorinus; species Azorinus chamasolen. The sequence continues at coordinate 54,630,147 of OY755249.1, forward strand.
TGTGTCTTTGTGTTTGTATGTATGTGTATGTGTCTGTCTACCAGTCTCTTCGTCTCTCTATCCCTTGACATATTTTCTAGATACGTGAATCCGTTATTGATGTCCTTGTTTGTATCGAGTATTGTTGGTTTAAAGGCAGTTATAAAATTTGACCAAATTCTATCTTTTCTCTACATACAGACAAGAGGTCAAGATAAAAAATGATTAAAACGTTTTTAAGAAAAGTCCCGTTATTTCTCCACAAACTCCTTTAGAATCGTCTCGAAGAGACAAACAAATGAGTATTTCAACAAACTTACATGTATCAAAAACATATATCAATATAACATGTTTAGCCTGACAGACCTCATTTTATGACAAACCTAAATGTCCCATATGTAAAAGAGACAGTAGTACTTGTCTTAAGCGGCCATTCACTTATGGCACATACTAATGTTAAAAAGGTGGTGATTGCTTAATGCAGGGAAAATGTAATACAAAAAGCTCCTAGCATATTTTTTGACATTGATTAACCATTTCCCTGTTCTATGTTCATTCCAAATTCCAATACCTACTGAGTATTCATAGATAAAATGATTATAACGAAATATGGAAGATGGAAAATTGTAGCCAGTTTAGAAAGTAAAGAAACAGATCTTTCAAATACCACTAGCAAACGGATCTGGGTCTACCCTGTTTGCAAATGCGTGAAAACACGTTTATATCAGGGAAAAGGTTAAGCTACCACCTTCCCTACAGACCCATAATAAGACATCTTTTTGATGGCCGCTTAAGAAGGCTCTACTGTGTACATTTCTCACATATTAGCCTATTTTTACGGAATGCTGATCTCGTTATAAGCATTAGTGTAACGTAAATTGAATACTGTCAGGATAATGTAGTATACGATATTCCCCTCCCCTGGTATTTACAGTTTACTTTATGATTACAGTTGAACTACGATATCTCGAACTTCAAAGGACCATACAATTTGATTCGAGACAACAGAGGTTCGAATCATCCGAATTTAAACAGTTTCTCAAGTTCACAGCTTAACCCTTCGCTTGCTATTCACGTCAATATACATATCTGTAAATAGTGAAGACCCAGATGAGACAGCTCCTGCAGGATCTGTCTCATCAGGGTCTGCACTATTTACAAATTGATTGTGCAACCAGTGCACTCCACAGCAGTGATTGCACAGCGAAACACGTGTACACGGTGAAGATATATGTAATTATACAACAGGGAATGGGTAAAGAAGGAGAATTGTATTTTAAAATTCAGCAAGAGAAGGGTTCATGCACGTATAAAGTAATGCTTAAAGCTCCCGTGGGAGCTTTCAGCATTAATTTCGACCTGCGTTAAGGTGCCATATTTGTTTTAGATATGAGTAATGAGACATTTTAGAATGATTCTATATAGTTAATTTTTGTAGGACCGAATTTTCACGTCGAGTTGTTTAGGTAATATTTAGGTCATTCAGTTATTGAACATAAAAGTCTTAACAAGCTGGTGGTCGTAAATGCAGGACAAAAATAATGCAGAAAGCTGATGCATTAAGATACCAAGCTACCACCTGTCTTATATACCCATAATTAGATCTCTTTTTGACCTTTTTTTAAAATTTGTATCTACAATGGGAATAGGTAATATACATCAGTCCGTCCATCAATTCCTGTCTACATGTCATGTATTCAGCTAGCGTCTGTATTGTTCCTGCAATAATGAAGAAGCTATCCACTACTTACCACGGACAACGAACAACCACATGTCAAAGCTTAATCGATTTGCGGGGGGATAGTTTTATATCAGCACTGACCAGGTATAACTATTTCAAGATACATGTATTGATGTAAACTGTTATAGGAAATGATATTTAATATAAATTGTTTCTCAGTAAATGTTCTACATTTGATGGACACTATGGCAACTACATGTACTCGCATAAAGACATTATGCATTATTGTCGTACGAATCTCTTTGTCAATATTAATATTTTGATATTTTGAACCTATAGAGACGCCTAGTTGCCTCATTTTGACCAGATTTAACCGTTTGTAGCTTAGAAAATACGTTTGTTTATAAAGGAAATAATGTTTCAGTAAATGGTGGTAATTTATCCCTCTTATTCGTAGAGAGTAATTTTGTTAATAAATTAAAAACAAAAGTTTTTATAAATGTTGGTAATCCAACCCTTTGTGCGCAGGGAGTATTTTTGTTAATAAATAAAAGCATGTTTTTATTGTTAATGGTGGTAATTTAAACCTTTTTATGCCTGAAGAGAAATTTTGTTAATTAATAAAAATAAAACAAAGTTTATGTAAATGGGGGAAATGTACTACATAGGTCCAGATAAGAGGCGTAAATTAAAATATTTTCATAAAATAACTCCTTTATTTTTCCACAAAGAGACGGTTCTAAAGAGTGGTCACAGCATAGGGTTTGGTGGAGAAATGCCGGTTTAAGTATCTGAGAACGCAGATTGAATATCGGAATATTATTTGGTCGGTTATGAACAAAATATGTGTGTTCGGCAAATCGAATAAATGGCGATGTAAATGAGTTACTATTACAAAGAAGGTCTCACAGCCTTTGTTATTTATTAAATGGAATATCTTATTAAGACGATAATCAAGTTCATTTGGTTGATATTGAAATATGTCTCAAAAATGGATTATGATCCAGTTAACGCTTTCTTTCATATAAATGCCCTTTCACGCATTTGCGAACAGCTTAGACCCAGATCAGACGGCTGCTGTAGGAGCTGTTTGGTCAGGGTCTACTGTCTTTGCTTTTGAAGTCATGACAGATCTGACCCTACAATTTCTACCAATACAAACAATTCATATTTGCATATGCCATTATAAAATATGCTAATTAATATTCATGATGTCATTATTTCTTGCATGAATATTGAACAGGGAAAGGGTTAACGAAGAGTTCGAAGACCTTCCTAAATCCTAAATCAGGCGAACAGACAAACATATCGAGAATGAGAGACAGGGGGAGAAATAACTAACCATTGTGACAAATGCGCATGAATGCAATGTCCAATTGATAGCATCACTAGTGACAATATCAAATGTGATAGATAAACCATCAAAGGAATTATGTACAAATAGACCTGGCAACGAACGATAGTGTCACCCTCAAGTTATACCATCACTAGTATCGGCATTGTCACCCTCAAGTCATACCATCTCTGGTAACGATAGTGTCACCCTCAAGTTATACCATCATTTGTCCTCAAGTTATACACTTATTAGTAACGATCGATAGTGTCACTCTCAAGTTATACAACCACTTGCAATGATATTGCCACCCCAAGTAATACCATCACTAGTAACGATATTGTCACTCTCAAGTTATACCATCATTTGTTACGATATTGTAACCCTCAAGTTATACAATCATTTGTTACGATATTGTCACCCTCACGTTATACCATTATTAGTAACGATCGATATTATCACCTTCAAGTTATACCATCACTAGTAACGATATTGTCATCCTCAAGTTATACCATCGTTTGTTACGATATTGTCACCCTGAAGTTACTTTTATTCCATCATTTGTTACGATATTGTCTCCCTCAAGTTATACCATCAGTAGTAACGATATCTTCACCCTCAAGTTATATCATCATTAGTAACGATATTGTCATCCTTAGGTTATACCATCACTAGTAGCGATATTGTCACCCTCAAGTTATACCATCATTTGTAACGATATTGTCTCCCTCAAGTTATACACTTATTAGTAACGATCGATAGTGTCACTCTCAAGTTATACAACCATTTGCAATGATATTGCCACCCCAAGTTATACAATCACTAGTAACGATATTGCCACTCTCAAGTTATACCATCATTTGTTACGATAGTGTAACCCTCAAGTTATACAATCATTTGTTACGATATTGTCACCCTCACGTTATACCATTATTAGTAACGATCGATATTATCACCTTCAAGTTATACCATCACTAGTAACTATATTGTCATCCTCAAGTTATACCATCGTTTGTTACGATATTGTCACCCTGAAGTTACTTTTATTCCATCATTAGTAACGATATTGTCATCCTTAGGTTATACCATCACTAGTAGCGATATTGTCACCCTCAAGTTATACCGTAACTAGTAACAGTATTGTCACCCCAAGTTATACCATCATTAGTAACGATATTGTTACCTTCAAGTTTTACCATTACTAGTAACGCTATTGTCACCCCAAGTCTACCATCACTAGTAACGATATTGTTACCTTCAAGTTATACCATCACTAGTAACGATATTGTCATCCTCAACTTATACCATCATGTGTTACGATATTGTCACCCTCAAGTTATATCACTATTAGTACCGATATTGTCACCCTCGAGTTATACCATCATTAGTAACGATATTGTCACTCTCGAGTTATACCATCACTAGTAACGATACCAACTATGAAACATATGAAATGTATCTTTGCAAATAAATGCTTTGTATATAATGAATATCATTAATTCCACTTTTCTTTCTTATAAGTGTCTCAAACGTGTTATCGAACAAGACAGATGAGCACATCTTTATGTTTACCTTGTTGGATGGGAACACATGGTTTAAGAAACTGGCCGGCAGTATATGTTTCTTGCAGTTATTCTTGTTCAATATTAGCTACCTGGCATAATTTTCTTCGTTGTTGCAAATGTGTAGTTCCAGAACAGTTCTCGGGCAATAGATATCTCACCTGATTCTGAGACTGATCCGGGTTTTCTATGTTTTGTGAACATTGAGCTTGATTAATACCAGCTGGTTTTTTATGGTTTGATTTATCCCTCCCTTTTACTCCATGAATATTTTTGTAAGAAATAATGACGTCATGAAATATATCATATTGGTTGTTATAATAGCACATGGATACAGGAATTTTAGCCTTGGCAAAAACTGAGAATTATGTATACGGGAGCCGTTTGATCAGAGTCCATGCGTATAAAACTTTTTAATTGAGTCTGAGTTCGTTCTCAAGGTTTTGATTGGTCAGATTTGAGTTCTCAAGCTTTTGATTGGTCAATCAAAAACTTGAGAACGAACTCAGACTCAACTAAAAGTTTTATAAGCATGGACCCTGGACCTACTTTTTTTGCAAAGGCATAGAAAGAAGTATTTATGGAATAAACGGTTAATACAATACTGCATATGCTAGATAACGTCCAGGTGGGTTTACCATTATATTCGGACACACAGTTTCCTCTCCAACGGTCGGTAAAGATGAATAAGGTTATTAGGTTCCATATTGATAACTTTAGATTAGATTGGCATAGTAGCAACTGTGTGTGTGTGTGTGTGTGTAGATTATGACCAGCTTGCTCTTTCTGGAGCAGTTTGGTCTGCTTTTGCACTATTTGCCTAAATATGTCTGTGCAAGAACCTTTGCGTAATATACTGTGTGAATTATCTAACCCTTCTGTAGGTCTTGGTCTTCAAAGTTTACGAAGCTCCAAATATGCACTTTTCCTCTAACTCGTTACCATTGTAACACGAAATATTGTGTATTATGCAAAAAATAACACCTGAAAGAGAAAGACGTGTAAACACAAGGAAATTCAATGTGTTGCACAAATGCGTTGTAACAAAATTATATATGCATATAATTTAACTTCCATACCTCGAACTTCCAAGGACCATACGCATTACTTCGAGATAACAAAGGTTCGAGTACTACGATTTCTAATCTGAACAAATAACGTACGGAGTAACGTATGTAAATTGCTCTATCAGCACAGATATAAAACCTTCATTAGTGAATAGTGATGATTTAAACACGTCTCCTCTCGCGACAATCACATAAAACTTAACATTCAGTCTACCTTGTAGTTTACCTCTAGCGCAGTGGTCTCAGGATTATAAAAAAAACATTCTTTGTACTTGTGAGAGGCAAACTTGTTCAGTCTTCAGAATTCAAACTTTTTTCACATATTTGAAATTATGAAATCCACTTTTCAGCTAACTAGATCCTCGTATGTCAGCCTGACCCATTTTCAACGGAGTAAATTTTACTAATTAGTTTTAAAGACTGAAGTAAAACAGTAAAACGCTCATCAACAATCACTTAAATTATTCCAACCATCTGACGTTTAAATCAATTTGTAGGTTATTTTGTTTCAGTATACAGTAAAACCCCTATTAGCCGGACGTTCAATTTGGTATAAATATCGGCCTTTGATACAGGTGGCAGCTTAATGCATAGTGAAAGTAATGCAGAAATCTCCTCTTTTAGAATCCAGGTTTAGAGTGGTTTTACTTTAACTGTCAGGTTTGGTGAACCTCTGACATCAAACCTGTATTTTACAAAACAAATAATTAGGTTTGGAGTCATACTACTGTATGCACAGGGGACCTTACTGTAAAAACCGCGTTCGATTAACTTCTAAGAGGTATAATTTGGACCTTCAAAGGAACATTTTCCAGTTTCTTCAAATTTCACGCCGTGTTTGTATCGTGTAACTAATATTGTAAGGGCAAATTCCATTGGTCGAAAATGGACCCTCATCCAATCAGCTTGCAGCTTTCATAACTGGTCATGTGAAGTAAAATGGATGCTCAAAGCTAAAGCTTCATCTGTCCAACAATGTACATACAGCTTAACGAACGCAGTAAGTAAGTAAGTGTCACAGTTGCTTACTAGGTATCGTATGCAGCACTGATTCAGCGCTGGTTACGTTTTAGTCGGTAAGCATGCGGTTGCGAGGTCGTTTCCTACCTGTCAAAATTGCAGTGTTTCTAGGGGTTCTCCATTGTGGCTTTTGAGAACCGCTCCAACTAGGAGTTTTTCGCTTTGCAGTTACGTAGGCTATACATTGGACTACCTATTGGCAAAAAGCTTTACCCGATATACCGTTTGATCGAATGTCAACAGAGGCATAACTTGGGAGAGGGGTAAAATTTGTAAATAGGAAGTTCGACCCCTTGTCCATATATCTAGTGTTCATAAGTATTTGTTTTTCTATGGAGGTTCATACTTCATTGTGACGGTCCCCTATGACTGTATGTTAGGAGGGACTTAATACGAAGCTGGAAGCTGGTGTAATTCACTTTTTCTTAAGTGACTACCATGTGAATAAACATAGGGGGCTTTAGAACCTGTCTTAAGCGACCATCAAACACGGGACAAATTAAGGATATGTAAGGCATTACTTTTGTACTGCATTAAGCAACAATCTGCTTTTTCAATTGCCAAGCCGACCTTTATATCTTCCAACGCTGTGAAATGAAGGAATATTTTCTAGTTCAAAATAGTATAGTAACATAATAGAAGTAGTGGATATCAGACCATGTGTTGAGGAATATGTATGTTTCTTGCAATTCAACAGAGCATTCAATGAACCGCATTTGTATTCTCCATCCCCGATTTCTCTTAACCATTTGCTAGTCCTAGCTGTGATATAATAATGCTGTTCCAATTTGAATCTGGTACAATTGTGAGTATTATACGAGGACAACAGCGCAACAGAACATTAGATGGTGTTATGGATAAAGACTTCTGGGTAATACAGGTCTTGGTGTTATGGATGACAAAGACTTCTGGGCATTACTGTCCTTTGTGTTATAGATGACAAAGACTTCTGGGCAATACTGTCCTTTGTGTTATGGATTACAAAGATTGTTATGGATGACAAAGATTACTGGGCAATACTGTCATTTTTGTTATGGATGACACCGACTGCTGGGTAATGATGTCCTTTTTGTTATGGATGACAAAAATACCCTGCAATAGTGTCTTTGGTGTTATGGATGACAAAGGCTTTTGCACAATACATGTCTTGGTGTTATGGGTGACAAAGACTGCTGGGCAATACTGTCCTATGTGTTATAGATGACAAAGAATTCTGGGCAATACTGTCCTTTGTTATGGATGGCAAAGACATCTGGGCAATACTGTCCTTTGTGCTATGGATGAAAAAGATTGTTATACATGTAGATGACAAAGATTACTGGGCAATACTGTCCCTTGTGTTGTGGATGACAACGACTGCTGAGTAATACTGTGCTTTTGTTATGGATGACAAAAATGCCCGGTTATACATGTAGTGTCTTTGGTGTTATGGGTGACAAAGGCTTTTGCACAATACATGTCTTGGTGTTATGGATGGCAAAGATTGCTGGGCTATACTGTCTTTTGTGTAATGTGTGACAACGACTGCTAGGCAATACTGCCTCTGGGTTATGTATAGCAAAGACTGCTGGAACATACTGTCCTTTGTGTTATGGTTGAAAAGATTGATTGGCCATATTGCCCCTTGTGTTTTGTGTGACAAAGACTGCTGGGCAATACTGCCTTTGTGTTATGGATGACAAAGACTGCTGGGCAATACTGCCTTTGTGTTATGGATGACAAAGACTGCTGGGCAATACTGTCCTTTGTGTTATGGATGACACAGACTGCTGGGCAATACTGTCCTTCGTGTTATGGATGCCAAATACTTTTGCGGCATGTTGTTCTTGGAGATAGAGATGACAGAGACCACTGCATAATACCAGTATTGGTAAAGACTGCTCTGTAGCGCTGTCCTTCGAATTATATATGGGGAATGCTAACATGTGCAACTCTATTCATCTTATAGATAACAGATACTTATGTGAAATACTGTACATTAAAACACTCTAGATCGGAATTCTAGTAGATTCATGTAAGAATTTAGATGCATTTTCCCGGTATCTGCTTATTTCTGGGTGAAGAGGTTTCTGCATGACTTTCACCATGCTTTAAGCTGCCACCTTTTTCCAAGACAGATATTTATGCTAAATTTAACGTTCGGCTTAGATGGGCTTTACAGTATTTTGTTTTGTATACGATGTAACATATGAAAGTGACATATGTTGTATCATTCAAATGATAAGGTTCACCTATAAACAAATACAGTAAAATCTGTCTTAAGCGACAATCAAAAAGAGGTATAATTATGGTTCTGTAATGCAGGTGGTAGCTTGATACAGGTCAAAAGTAATGCAGAAAGCTCCTATAGGAACTTTCTGCATTACTTTTGCCCTGTATTAAGCAACCACCTGCTTTTTAAGAGTCATGTGTCCAATTAATATAAGGTCCCTTAAGACAGGTTCTATTGTACTTATATCAATATAGCTATTATTGGCTCAATGTTTTGGCCTGTCTAAAATACGTTATATGATTTATGGTTTTATACAGATCAAAATACCTATTTAGTTTTACTTAATATTCCAGCCTAATAGGTTCTACACTCTTGGACATTTATCACCATCTGCTTTATGTGTGTGCAGTGTCTTGTAATAAACAACACAAAACCTAAACAAACGACATGTTTGGTATGTCTTGAATTACTATTTGTTAAATTGCCATAATTCATGAGACAAATTTTCTCCCTGAAAGACGCAAATACATATATAAGCTTAATCAACTAGGTAATTGTATCAGCAAAGTGTAATGTTGCACGTTTCTCATTAAAGGCGCCGCATTTCCTATACAAGATGACACCCTCTCGTTTCGTTTAAGCATTAGTCTGCTGGGTTAATATACATCCCGTTCATAGCATAGCTCGCTTTGTATGGAAACACGTAAGCTATATACAGTAAAAGCACGATACTACGAGATTTTAGTAATAAAGAATGTATGTCTTTTTAGGCAGGTGACTGCTTAATGCAGGATGAAAGTCTTGCAGAAAGCTCCTAGAGGAGCTTTCTGCAAGACTTTCATCCTGCATTAAGGTGTCACCTGTCTTAAAAGATAAAATAATAGTACGTATTTGAGTGTTCAAACAATCGAGTTTTCACTGTAGCGTCTTTCTACAATCGCACAATCCGAGTGGCAAACAGGGTAGACTCAAATGAGATGTTGAGGGAACAAATGTCTCATCTGGGTTTGTAAACATTACAGCTTATTATTCGTCTTGTAGCACTTTAAAGGTCAAGGTAATTAGAGCTTGTTATTAAATTGCTACGTGTGGATCGATAGTAACATTCGCAAACAAGTTGGCTACCAAAGCGATGTCCAGTATTTGAAAAACTTTCTTGAAATCGTGCTGTTTTACACTTAATTTTTGATTCTGTGAATGAAACAAAATTACTTTAACCACCAGCAAAACTCTACATAGCACATATGAAAACACCGTACACCCTGATCAGAGGACTCTGTCAAAGAGAAATAGATGAAGCTGCTTATTAGAATACTTAAATCGTCATTCTATCAAACTCTATGATATGACCATTCTTTAGATCTGCCTCGATACGATTCTGAAGAGTTTTCACAACGTTTGGCTATGTGGAGACATGCAGGAATTTTCGTGAAAATAGGATGGGTGGGATGGGGATGGAACAAACTTTAATATTACGACAACCTGCTCCTTATTTTGGTGATAAACTAGCTATACTTGATCTTGTGATCTTGTATAGATAAAGTATGTATTTGGTTTGGAGACGGGCGAAATAAAAAGGAGAAAGCAGTAATCGTAACACTTCGGACACAAAACATTTACATAAGATTGTAATGGTTGAGAAGCAATCATTATGTACAGGGACAGCTACGATCAATGTTTAATAAGCGAGCAGGGCAGACTCCGATCAGACAGTTTCTACAGAAGGCGTCTGATCTGAGTATATCGTGTTTGTAAAGGTGTGATTTTTTTTTTAAAAAAAAACTGTTTGTATGAGGGGAAGGGTTAAGTAGATTTTCACACGAAAACAGTTGACCATTTACCGGATGATTATTCATGCCTTTTGATGATTATAATTATATGAAAATGTTAATATTTTGATATCGTAGGGTGAATTTTCAACTGTATTTTCATTATATATACATGTATATACAATACAGTTGAAAAGTCAGCCTGTGATATCAAACACTCTTTAACATCATAAACTTAATGCTGCTGTTACGGGTAACTTGTACTGGTTTATGACGTGTATGCGTGCGAGAGTTATCTACCTTTATAGAACATTGCAAGAGAATTGATCTTCATAGAAACCGATAAATAATACATGGCATGTCTGAAAACACGATAATTATTGCTCTACGCGACAAACAGAATTCATTTTACAGTCATCACTGTAGATCATCATTGAAATGACAGATAGATTAAGAAATGACGATAATAGGAAGTTTATGTCATTCCATGCTCAGACAACTGTCTATATAGTAAAACCTCTCTATAACGGCCACTGCATCGTGTTAATTTGTTGGCATTTAGGGCAGGTGACTGCTTAAAGCAATGTGAAAGTAAAACAGAACGCTCCTATATAGGAGCGTTCTGTTTTACTTTCACCTTGTTTTAAGCAGCCACCTGCCTTATACACAAAATACTTGATGTAATTTAGTGGCCGTTATAGAGAGGTTTTACTGTATAGACACTTTACTTGTTACCTGATACACACGCATTTTCACGCATTTGCAAACAATGTAGACCCAGATCGGACAGCTTCTGTAAGATATATCTGACCAGGATATACTCTGTTTGTTTATGGAATTATATAGGTCTGGTCCCACAGCTTTTGCCAAAAGTAAAAATCATATGTTCGTATACCATAATAATAAGTTACTAATTCATTATATCAATAAGAATACAAACAACGTCATGTAATAAAAAGGAAGTTTTGGCCATGACGCAACATGTGGAATCAGATCTGTATTATTCCATATACAAACAGAGCAGACACTGATCCGATGGCTTCTAGACAGATCCGTCTGATCTGTGTCTATGTTGTTTGCCGAGATGTAACAATGTGTATTTGTTTGGTAATGCATCAAGGTCTAATATTATAGTCTTGTTCTTATGGTAAACGAAATGTTCAGTTAGAGTAAAATTTCTGTAAACCGGAATTTCAATTAAGTATAAATATCGGTCTCGGGGACAGGTGGTAGCTTAATGCAGGATGAAAGCAGAAAACTCATCTAGGAGCTTTCTGCATGACATTTATCCTGCACTACACTTCCGGTTGAGAGAGGTTTTACTGTATTCACCTTTATTCCAGATGAGCTTTCGTTTCAAAGTTAATGCAATTAGATACTACATAGGACTATAAAACGAAGTTTCACTTTACAAAGGGATATGTGAAAAGGAGTATAATAAATAGCTTGTGTATCTCTATTACAGCTTGTCATTGATCTTAATCTTTATTCCGCTTTTTCGCGACCAAATTCACATTTGCATACAAAATTGGTAATCGGCGTCTCATCAGGATGGAACCTGTTTTGACACTCGGTCAGTAGCTTCTCAAAAAGTTTATTTTTGGAAACGGATAAATAGTAGAACCTGTCTTAAGCAGACATCAAAAAGAGGTATAAATATGGGCCTGTAAGTCAGGTGGCAGCCTAATGCAGGTCAAAAGTAATGCAAAAAGTTCCTATGTGCTAATGAATATTTCTGATGTCATTATTTCTTACATGATTGTATGATGATACACATATTTAACATGGGGAAGGGTTAAGCAACTACCTGCTTTACATAGTCAGCATTAGATTTATCTTGAGTGGTTGTTACATGTACTTGGAATTATTATAGTAGGAGTTCAATCGTTATAGCAATCATGGTGATATGCATCGTTCTAAAATAGATCTGGTCTATCTCCCAAAAGATACAGAAGAATCTGCTTTAAGCTACCATAACAAAAGGTCAAATTATGGGGCTGTTAGGCAGGTGGTAGCTTAATGCAGGTCTAAAGTAATGCAGAAAGCTCCTATAAGAGCTTTCTGCATTACTTTTGCCCTGCATTAAACAACCACCTGCTTTTTCAGACTCCGTTGTTCAATAATGAATGATCGCTTCAGGCAGGATCTACTTTAGATCCCAACTTAACGAGACATTTCTTTTCACAATGGGGAAAATCTTTTTCATACCTTGAAAAAAATCAACAATATGTTTATTATCTGCTGAATCTTTGACCCGGAAGCAGTCTACTTACTGTTGAGAAACTATTAATCTAGTGCCAAACAGCTTGGATTCTGATGAGAAACCAAGTTACTTGGCAGCTCATCTGGATTTATGCTGTTTTAAAATATCCGTCAGATCACGGATATCATAAAAATAACTAAATTTTGTAAGAAACAAAAATATAATACGGAGGATCACGTCTCGGTTTACTTCAAAATACGTGTTTGATATTTAGCTTAGTTTTTATATCATCATACAATATATTTTATTTTATTTCCTAAAAGCACACTGTTTTTTATAAACGAATAGAATAAAATACCTGTCTAAGCGATCATTTATTGAATATAGAATTGTTAAAAGGTTCATTGGTGCTTAATGAAGTGGCTCCTGAAGGGACTCTACACTGCGTGTCTATATGTCTTTTTTTAACCCTTTCCCTATTCTATAATTATTCCAAATTCCAATACCTACTGAATTTTCATGGACAATATAGTTGTAATGAAACAGGGAAGTTAAAATATTATAGCTATTTTAAAAAGTAAAGAAACAGAGCTTTCAAATTCCATTAGCAAACAGAGCAGACCCTGATCAGACGGCTTCCATAGGAGCCGTCTGATCTGGGTCTACTCTGTTTGAAAATGCGTGAAAACATAAATATGAGGGAAAGGGTTAAGGGACACTGAGTACTAATGGGTTGGATACTAAGAGTTAGACATCTTTAGAACAAAGTCGCCTACGTCAGGTATTACTATGTATGACAATAATAGTATGATGCTAATTAGTGATTAGTACTTTACTCTATGAATATTCATTTAAGAAATAATGAAATCGTGAATATTAATTAGATAAATTGGAACAATGGGGAATGGACATGAGAATTGTTGGCCTAGGCAGAACCTGTAGAATCATATCTATATATATCATAAGCAAACTGAGCAGACACAGATCCGTAGGAGCCGTCTGATCTTGGTCTACTCTGTTTGCAAAGGTGTAGAAAGTTAAATTTATGGAGTAAAGAGTTAAAGTTTACTTATTACCCTTTATATGTACAGACGAGTTACTCCATAAATACTGTAAAACCTCTCTATAACGACCACTAAATTACATCAAGTATTTTGTATTAAAGGCAGGTGACTGCTTAAATCAAGGTGAAAGTATGTTAAAGGAGCGTTCTGTTTTACTTTCATCTTGCTTTAAGCAGCCACCTGCCCGAAATACCAATACTAAATCATAATTTAGTGGTTTAGTGGTAGAAACGGCCGTCCGATCAAAGTTTGTTCTGTTTGCTGATAATATAATATAGATATGATCGTGGCTAAATATTCCCGTATCCACGTGTTATTATAACAATTAATCTGATTAATCTTCATGATGTCATTATTTCTGACATGAATATTTATAGAGTACAAATACAATAAACGCATATTATCAATAAAATCATAAAACTTGGTATTTGTTATGTTCAATTATCATCATGAAGATTGAGAAATGCCCTTGTGATACAAAATAAACCGTTTTCGTTGATTCTTATAGTTGTTGTTATACAACAAAATATCGGCGTGTGTCGAATTGATGCTTCCGAAAAAGTCACTTTGTGAAACCATTGTGATAAATAGAGCATTTGCTCCACAGGAGCAAATGCTCTATTTATCACAATAGTTTCAAAACTAAACAATTCTGAAAACAATCTTTTCTCTAGTAAATGCTCCTTTTTGGTAGATTGAATCAAAGAGGTTGGGTCTAAAAATAACCTATGCGGGAATGGGTTAACATACGAACAACATATTTATGTAATTATTAGGCATTTTTTGAAACGTGTTGCATGTAGAGACTATCACTTGAACCCTTTCCCAGTTTAGTTTTCATGTCAGAAATAATAATATCATGAATATGTATTAGTTGAAATGTTATTATAGTATATGTACATAGGATTGTTTGGTATTGGTACAAACTATTAATAGATCCATGTCTATGATATTTTTATAAGAAATCAGAGCAGACCCTGATCAGACGTCTCTTACAGCAGCCATCTGGTCTGGGTCTACTCTGTTTGCAAATTCGTGAAAATGCGTTTATATGAGGGAAATGGTTATGTAACCACGTGCCCGTCAGATTATAATGATTATTCATTAAGTTGTTGTTATTGGGACTGTATATTCTCCTTATTTCCTCCAGTGATAGAGATTTATGCAATTCACAAATGCCGAATAATGAGAAATAACACAAAACATGTCACATTATCGCACGATCTCTGCCTGTTTCTATACACAATGAACAAGCGTGACAGTGATTCAAATCCCAAATAAGTTACAGCACGTGCTGTTGTTTTACAGTAACTGATCGAAGAAGAAGTCTAATTCTGGATATTTAAACCAGGCGGTAGCTATATGCAGGGACAACGTTATACAGAAAGCTCCTATACGAGCTTTCTGTACTACTTTTGCCCTACTTTATGCAGCCACCTGCTTTCACAGACTGCTACGCTAATGAGTTATGAGGTCGCATTATAGTCTTTACTGTATGTATCTTGTTTATTTAACCCTTTCGGCGCCAAATTTCTAATTGTCGTCTGCAATCCAAGTTTGTTAAATAATTCAGTAAAATAAGGAAATGAGATAAATAAATGCAAATTTCAAAGGAATAAAGCACATATATAGAAATAGAGATTGAGACAAATAGTGAAGTCCCAGATCAGACGCCGCCTTGAAATGGCGGCGTCTCATATGGGACTGCACTATTTGTCGTTGTGCATTTATGTGACTGCAGAGGTGAAAGGGTTTATAAAACTGATCACTGGTGTGAAAGTTTCAATATAATAACAATTATATAGATCTATAAAGTAATGATAAATTATTTATTATAAAATATACATGTGATAAATCATTTATTAAAAACTATATATGTATATTGTTAGACTTTCTTAACACGATTTACCTATCAATTGCCGGGAAACTAAAATGTCATATTCTTGAAGTATGTTACGTATTTATATGAACTGTTTATCTTGTGTAGGCGTGTTTTAACTTTGTTTCCAGTGATTTATAGTTCTATTTTAGTAACTGACCTTAAACTTCCGGACCGTTTGGAGACATTCATCTGGCGTTAAATTCTTTTTCAGACATTGAATTGTGATATTGAATTTGAACGCGGAAGGCTGAAATACGCACAATGTGCTAACCCTTTCGCTGCCAAACTTTGTCGTCTGCTAACTTTGTCGTCTGCTACAAATTTTTATTCTTTTGATTTTCTTCATTTTTGTTTCAAAACAATAGTAACAGTAACAAACAGTTTGGATCCTGATGAGACGCCGAGTTACTCGGCGTCTCATCTGGATCCAAACTGTTTGCATAGGTAATCACAGATCCGGCATTGGCAGCGAAAGGGTTAAAAAGATGAATACGTTTCACTTAAAAACAACACCAAAAACAACACCAATAAACAATTTAGATACCATTTTGCATATATCTAGTAGTGAGATATAAGGAAGTGTAACAATTTGTGACGTACAGATTGACAGACTTACATACGCGGTGGGCGGGTGGGTGTATAGGGGGTTGTTGAGTAATGAACAACTTGAGCAACTACATCATCTCACAAGACGTCGAAACATTACAAATGTTTCCTACAAGTCTCATTGAATTTCACCAAAACGATACTGAGAAATAGAACCGACAGAAATGAAAACATGAGAGTACAATAAAGCCTGTCCTAAGCGACAATTCATGTATTGAACATAAGAGTCTTAAAACGCAGATGGATGCTTAATGCAGGGTAAAAGTAATGCAGAAAGTTCCTATAGGAGCTTTCTGCATTACTTTTGACTTTCATTAAGCTACCATCTGCCTTTACAGACCCATAAATAGACCTCTTTTTGATGACCGCTTAAGACAGGTTCTATTGTAACCATTTAAGGACCATAACTCTATCGCAAATTATTCAAACAAATAACCCGTATATTTGCACGTATCGCCTTGGTAATTAACCCCTAACACGCTACAAAAAGAAAGGTCTGCTAAAACTTGGATATGCTTCAACTTTGACCACTTCCGACTCAATGAAGCTCCTGGAAAACTATAGACTGAACGTTATGACACAAATTTCTAAGAAACTATTGACAAAAAGGTCAAACAAGATTGGATCCAGATACAAATACGTCCAAGATCGCGGTTAGTGAGTTAAGGGCTAACAATTCAACAAATACAGTAAAACCTCTCTATAACGGCCACTAAATTACATCAAGTATTTTGTGTTAAAGGCAGGGGTCTGCTTAACCCAAGGTGAAAGTAAAACAGAACGCTCCTATAGGAGCGTTCTGATTTACTTTCACCTTGCTTTAAGCAGCCACCTGCCCTAAAAACCAACTAATTAACTCAATTTAGTGGCCGTTATAGAGAGGTTTTACTGTAGTCATTAAATTCTAACTAGCGGTTGTTGTAAAATAAAACGGACAGGAATGGTCCTATAAAGTACTGAGCCATAACGTCATGAGAACACAATCAATCAATACGGGTTGATGGTATAAACAAACCGCCTTGGTAGTAAAGGTTTCGTTGAAGTCCATTAAACTGTTATACAGTAAATCCCTCTATACCGGAATTCTAGTATAGGATAATATAGATATTGTTGTAAATTTTAGAAGAAGGGCGACGACGAAGTCTTCTTAGGGTATAGATACATTTTATTACTAGCTCTACGGTCTAAATCATAAGATATAATCGAGCCATTTCTAACATGAGCTCTCTAAACAAGTCCAAGTCAAAAGCAGAAGAAGTTTCCTCTCTCACTTGGGTCCTGGCTTATCTATCATTTTGTAGGGGCTAACATGTTAGCAGGAAGGTAATATGCTTGACACTAGTTAGCAATGATTAACTGCCTTTGTTCAGTGATGTCCTATCTGACTGGTGTGATTAGAATTCTAACAAGTTCCATCTACTGAAATTGCTATTAATATTAACCCAATATAGAGTCAAATACTTCTTTCAAAATTATAACAATACTTTCAGGAAGGGGCCTGCTTAACCATTTCGCTGTCAATGCCGGATTTGTGATTACCAATGCAAACAGTTTGGATCCAGATGAGACGCCGAGTAACTCGGCGTCTCATCAGGATCCAAACTGTTTGTTACTGTTACTATGTTTTTTAAACAAAACTGAAGAAAATCAAAAGAATGAAAATGTGTAGCAGACGACAAAGTTAGCAGACGACAGAGTTTGGCAGCGAAAGGGTTAATACAGGGTAAAAGTCATACAGAAAAATCCGCTAGGAGCTTTCTGCATGACTTTCACCCTGCATTAAGCTGCAACCTGTCTCCAAGACCGTTATTTATACTAATTGAAAGTCCGGTTTAGAGGGACTTTACTGTATTAGAAACACAGTTGAAAGGAGCGGAGATGACGAAAAAGTACGAAGACGGACGAAGCGACAACAACCGATTAGCCAGAACATAAATATGGACATATCCATAAGACACATTAACCAAAAGTAGGGTAACTCTGCATTTTATCAAGACCCAGGCTGTTTTACAATCAGAACGTACTAATTCTGTCCAAAAAATAAAAATAAATATATATGAATAAAATATTAACAGTCGACACAAAAAAACCGCAGACGAAAATCTTGCAGACGACAGTTGTCAGTCTTCCAAAGAATATAGCATGCACTTTGAATAGTTTTGAAGTGCGAAATCGCACCGTAAAATATACAAGCATTGATGACTTTCAAGTTTAAAATAGCATTTCTTGTAAACTCATTTCTCCCTCAAGGCTGCAACAACATTGCTTTTGATATTTTAACAGCATAGCAGGGAAATAACCGCCAGATGATATTTTTAAGTCGGCATACAGACTAATTTTATTAATTCAACAACTGAAATGCACTTTTCATCATGATCATGCTAATAGAAAGACTCGCATTTACAAACAAATTGGCTGCAACAGAGACGAGTAACTGAACAGAATCTAAGCTATATGATAGTCGCTTACCATATAGTTTGCCAAAAAAATTGAGTGGATCGTATTTAAGTTAACTCTGCAGTAGATCACACGCTGAGCAGACATACCTCGAGTTACAGCATGATAAGGCGTATTCTCTCGTGAAAACGTGAGAGCCAGACAGTACCTGCAGCGACTGAATTGGGCATGCAATTTCATCGGAAACTACAAAGTGATCCTTACACTATTTACTACAGTAGAACCTGTCCTAAGCGATCATCATACAGAGGTCTTAAAATGGGCATGTACGGCATGTGGTAACCTAATACAGGTCAAAAATAATGCAGAAAGCTCCTACATGAACTTTCTGCCTTACTTTTCCCCTGCATTAAGCTACCACCACAATACGCTTATGTTCAATATATAAATGGTCGCTAAGAACAGGTTCTGTAGTATTTACTAATCGGAAATGGTGCAATATCAGCCGCAGCATGATTACCAACTGGATTAATAGTATTTGCTGATAATACCAGATAAGTCGATAATTAATAAATAAATGCAGTAAAAACCCATCGAAACCGGGCATGCAAATATGCATCAGTACCGACCAGTAAGACAGATGGTAACTCAATGCAGGATGAAAGTCATGCAGAAATCTCCCTTTGGCTTAAAAATCATCCTACATAAGGCAGCAAACTGCCTAATAATATTTAAATTCTTCTTTACTAAAATTCCGTTTTAGAGGGTTTTTACTGTAAAAAGAGTTTAGTCAGAAATGTCCTGATTTGCATTAGCAAACAGCTTGGATCCAGATGTGACGCCGAGTAACTCGGCGTCTCTCCAGGATCCAAACTGTTTGACACTATATCAATAGTATATCAAACTTTGAACGAATTGAAAGTACGTAAAATTGTAAGAAACCAGAACTTAAGTAGATGTCATTTTAGTGCAGGATAGGGGTTAATGAACATCTGAGAAATGTCCACTTTAATTTAAAAAAATAAAAGCAACATAGGTATGCTGGTACCGAGCTACAGTTAAAGGTACGTACCCAAATACATGTGTACTAAACTCGCCATTTCTCCACCAAACCCTATACTGTGACCATTCTTCTAAAGAGTGGTCACAATATAGGGTTTGGCGGGGATATAAAGGAGCTTTTCTTGAAAATGTTTAAATTTACGG
Organism: Azorinus chamasolen; assembly: GCA_963576725.1. Classification (NCBI taxonomy): domain Eukaryota; kingdom Metazoa; phylum Mollusca; class Bivalvia; order Cardiida; family Solecurtidae; genus Azorinus; species Azorinus chamasolen. The sequence continues at coordinate 54,650,128 of OY755249.1, forward strand.
CTTTTATTTGGTGTACAGTAATTCCGGTTTAGAGGAGTTTTAACCCTTCGCTTGCTATTCACGTCAATATACCTACCTGTAAATAGTGAAGACCCAGATGAGACAGCTCCTGCAGGAGCTGTCTCATCAGGGTCTGCACTATTTACAAGTTGATTGTGCAACCAGTGCACTCCACAGCAGTGATTGCACAGCGAAATATGTGTACACAGTGAAGATCTATGTAATTACATGTATACAAAAGGACATGGTTAAAGAAGGAGAAATGTATTTTAAAATTCAGCAAGCGAAGGGTTAATGTTCTTGTTTAAGGGACGGTTACGAATGTACGGATAGTAGCGAACAAGAGATAAAATTTTATATTTGGAAACATCTCGATTCAAATACATGTGATGATGATAAGGTGAAGACAACTAATTTGCCGCTGTATAGTCTATTATAGACGCTTTGAAGTTTGGTCAAAACTGCTATTTTGTTTGGCCAATTCTTATAAACCAGTGACTATACGAGAAACATGTTAATTTCACCAGTGCCATTTGTTTATACAGCCACCACGCGCATCGCACCGCATGTAGGTACAGCTGTGTAGATATACTGATTGAAAATCTGTGCCAAAGAATGGTGTGCTTATTACATCTATAATGGTTAATACCGAATGAACTTCCTAATTCAAATTCAATAACGAAAATTAATTATATTCATGGTAATAAAAGTTACATTAGTACGATGAAATTGAAACATCATTGTAAATACTATTTAATACAGAATTCGAACTTTCTAATTAAAATCGCTTCTCGAAATAGAATAATATTCATGTTGATAAAAACAAAATGCATTTAGATGAAATTAATATACAGTAAAATATGTCCTAAGCGGCCATTCAGTTAATGAACCTACATGTATGAGTCTTAAAACGCAGTCTGTTGCTTAAAGAGGAAGTCCCTATAGCGCAATTTTTTTTAAAGAGGAAGTCCCTACAATGCATATTTTATTAAGAGGAAGTCCCTACAACGCATATTTTCGATAATATCATAAAACTTGGCATTTGTTATGTTCAATAATTATTATGAAGATTGTCAATTTGAACTTATAACATAACTTCGTGGCTTCAGCGTGACGTAACGCTATCATTTATTTTTTGATATTCACGGGCATATATTTACTAGTGAATAACATTCGAACGACCGAACTGTATTCATACGCGCTGTCAAAACAAACAAACTGGCGGACGGTGACCTACCTGTCAACGATTGAGTCACGATAGATGGCAAAGAGCTGTTGGCACTTGCGCCTTAATTTCGATAAAATAATACAAATTGTAATCGCTGTCAGTAAATATCTACAAAACGTATGCCAAAAAAGACATACCAGCTACTCTGAACCATCCATTTAAAAAACTGCCTCCACAACTTAACATTTTCTTCACTGCATGTCCTTTTGTTTATGCAGATTTCTACTCATAAGAATGAATTTCTAGTCATTCAACAACTATAGTCATCTGTATCCAGCACAGCACAAACATATTTCAAATATGTTATACTCCAAATCAGCTGATCGCGATCGCGAAAATCTTCCTCCTGTTCCAACACATTTTATGCAGCAGTTCGTAGACTCTACTGAATCTTTTGTCCATTTCAATAAACTTTTTCGCGGCGGAAATGTTCATATCCATCTGTATACAACACTGATGAAGGGCTTAATATACAAAACGAAGACGTATTTTGAATCCCATAGACAGAGGTGTGTCAGACATGTAGCCATCTTCATTTAAACTATTATGAAATATGGCGCTCTTTACACATGTTGTGTACAGTGACGTCATAATGTGACGTGTTTGTATGTCGAAACTGTAACTCAAACATTGTTTTGACGTGTTTCTGTAGGTTTTTGTTATCATAAACTATCACAGTTATATTGGATATCAGAGAGGTCTAAATTAGATCCTGATTGTTATGACAGTAAGTTAAAAACAGTTGGAAATTTTGGACCTACTTTGTCCCAGTTACTTAGCGAACCTAATAACACCTTTCATTCATCATTTCTATATGTAAGGAGAATTTATAACAATCCACGTTACTGCTGAAATATTGGCTGCAAAAAACGTTTGTGTTTGTTATGTTATAAATAGGATCTTGCATTCGTGTTCATGATTATTGGATTTATTAAATTCGTCTTTTTAAAACGATAAAAATCTCACTAAAGCTCGTTTTTTATCGTTTTAAAAAGACTCATTTAATAAATCCAATAATCAAGAACACTCATGTAAGATCCTCTATTTATATCGAAAAATGCCTCTATGATACAAATTAACCGTTTTCATAGATACTTACAAGAAAAGCATTGATGTAAACATCAAAGGGTGCCATTATAAATAACAGCCATGCTGGTTTTGTTTAAATCTATTGTGAAACAAAAATGCTTAGAATATGAGTGATCATGATACTTATATTCTGCACTAACCCTTTCAATGAAGATATAACTTGTCTGCTATTGAAATAGTGTAGACATAAATGAAGACAAATGAAATATTTTTACATGAAAATATACACTGATTGGCATTATTTTAATATAATCATGCAATCATTCAAAGGTTTAGTCCAGCATATTGCTGTTGGAATTACTACAGACAGAAGTATGATTTCAGACACCCTATCAAACAGTGAAATAATTATACTTAAAACAACCAAATACAATGTAATGAGTTTGTCCAAAGCTTTTCAATACTGTGAATTTAAGAAATGAATCAAATACCGAACTAGTTTAAATTGTAATTTGATAGATAATTAGCACGTGTTTATAAATTATTTTAATTGATTATTGACGGACCAGTCATTATAAAATCTTAGAAAAGAATAGTATCATTTTCATTGAAAAATCTCATTCATATATTAATAAACTCCGATAAAATAAGCTTAATATAACACACCTATTTGCAACAAATCTGGACTTTAACTGTGAAAAAGAAAATGGTTTAAAATGCCATACGTGGCACTAAGCATGGTCGAATTCTAATTACGCGACATTAAGATATCTCCAATTATGGTCCCAATGTGCTCCATTTTTCACATTTTATACAATAACGTACTTAAATTTAATTAATCAATTCTTAAAAACTAAAAGAAAGTCTTAAATAAAATGGTTTAAAATTCCATACGTGGCACTAAGCAAGGTCGAATTCTAATTACACGACATTAAGATACATGTATATTCAATTAAGGTCTCAATGTGCTCCGTTTTGCACATTTTATACAATAACGTACACAAATGTAATTAATCACTACATCACAACTAAAAGAATGTCTTAACATATAGCTGGGTTTCTTCAAATTTTGATAAATAGACATTCTGTAAATATTGGGCGGAAAATTTCTTGAAGTGCGTGTGATTTTCATGAAAATGTGATTATTATGTGCATACGTTCCAATAGACGAACTTCAGCGTCACCGTATAACGGTGCAAAAGACTCAGCCTTTCTGACCTAGTGACTGGTTTCGAGTCGATAATCAACTAAAACATTCATTTATACACCGTAATGTATAGGATTTTTACTCTTAATTGGGCCAAACTTTACAATATACGTTATACCTAAACTTTCAATTAATCCGCATTCAACCAAAAGCTGCACACTGGACTGTGCATTTACTGAAAAAAATGTTTTACTTTCCAAGACCTTGAGGCAAGCCTATTGCACCGGAAATTCGAAAGGATCAGCTTTTTAGTATCAGTAATGTATTCATTTCTTTTAATGCAATAATAACAAACAAATGCTTATTTTTATTTCATTACTTCTGATATGTTATTTACACTCTTAATCGACCAGTACATACAATTTACATTGCTCAAACAAGTAACTTTCATGTTTTCAACGGTACAGAAATGACTGCTCCTCCCATTAGCTAAACATTTGCCAGCTTAATGCGCGGGCGCCAATAATTTTTGTTTTACAACAAAATTTTATCGGCAGTGGTCGAATAGTTAACGAAACTAAAACGCGAGTCGAATAAATACTCAGCATATAAACAAATGATTTATGTAACTGTTAGGCTTCTTTAACCCTTTCGCTGTCAATGCCGGATCTGTGATTACCTATGCAAACAGTTTGGATCCAGATGAGACGCCGAGTAACTCGGCGTCTCATCAGGAACCAAACTGTTTGTTACTGTTACTATTTTTTTGAAACAAAAATGAAGAAAATCAAAAGAATGAACATTTGTAGCAGACGACAAAGTTAGCAGACGACAGAGATTGGCAGCGAAGGGGTTAAAACACGTTGCAGGTAGAGACTGTCACTTTAACGCAGGGCAAAAACAGAAAGCACTATAGGAATTTTCTGCATTACTTTTGACCTGCATTAAGCTACCACATGTCTTACAGACCCATAATTAGACATACAGTAAAACCCCGCTAATGCGACCACATAAAAGATGTATATTTCTGGGTGCTAGATGCAGGTGGTAGCTTAATGCAGGACAAAAGTACTTTTTCCCTGCATTAAGCCACCACCTGCTTATAAAGACAACCATGTGTATTTAATAAGTGGTCGCATTAGAGGGGTTCTACTGTATGTTGATGGCCGCTTATGCTAGGTTCTACTATCATTTCTACATTTTTTAAAGACTCTTGTGTGCGATAAACGCAAAATAAAAGCCATGTCTATTTATGTAATGGAAAGCCGTTCAGGACATTTTAAGGCATCTGCCATTAAGAGAGTCTACAAATTCCATATATTGTCGACTATACTGTTTATATGATATGATACTGATCATTACATATATATATATATATATATACATACCAGTAATACAGACTTTGTTGTTACATATATAAATCCTTAGTAAACTTATTTGGTTATTCACAAGAGTTTCGACACTGCGTTTTTTATATTTATAAATTAACACAAAATACAATACATTTTATTTCAGCATTAAACATTACAAGAATGTTCTTTAGCCTACAATACATAATAATTATAAGATTGTAATAATAGAGCGAAACTAGCAACTGTCGTTTTGTAGTATTTAGTAAGACATACATATTCTTAAAGCTTTCGCCGCCATTATCCCCATTTCATTCTTTACTCCTGGTGCCGTTTTAAACCGTATTTTAATCAACCCATTTCCCCATACCGTCCTTTCCAACAGTTCATTGCATTGCTTAGCAATGCTTAACCCTTTTCGCTATGAATATTCATGTAAGAAATTAATATTAATTACATGTAACTTTTTTTTATGATATGACATGGACAGGAGGTTTTGGTCATGGAAGAAACTGTTGAATCATATCTATATTATATCATAAGTACACACAGCAGACCCTGATCAGACTAGTCTTACAGAAGTCGTTTGATCTGGGTCTACTCTGTTTGACAAAAACTATAGAATCATATCTATATTATTTCATCAGCAAACAGAGTAGACCATGATCAGACGGCTCATGCAGGAGTCTACTCTGTTTGCAAAGGCACAGAGAGGCGTATTTATGGAGTAAAGGGTAAAATCTATGGAGTCAAGGGTTAATTAATCCATTACCTCATAAGCTATTTTCAGACCCAACCTCTTTGAATGAATCATCCCAAAAGGAGCATTAACTAGAGAAAAGGAAAAATTGAGAATTTTGTAGTTTGAAACCATTGTGATAAATAGGGCATTTGCTCATATAGGGGCAAATGCTCTATTTATCACAATGGTTTCAAGATGTGGTTATTACAGATGCGTAGAACAGCGTATTTATGGAGGAAATGGTTAATGAACATATGTATCCTTGGTGAACTGAAATCGTGACAAAAAGAGCGTGGAAATGCAAGCTGGAGATACAGAGGAGCGAATTAACTGGCATACAATAGAGAAATGATCACTTGATGGCACCGTGCTGATACAAAAAGTATACAGACATAATTATTGGCCATGCGGGAGTGTGTTAGTTTTATTTTGAACAAAGTTTGTTTTAAGTTATTGGCCCTGTAGGAGAGTTTCAATTTTTGGACGAAGTTTTTATTACTTGCCCTGTATGAGAGTTTAAGTTTCATTCTGAACGAAGGTTTTATTACTGGCCCTGTGGGAGGTATCCAGTTTTATTTCGAACGTTATTCTTCATAATACAGACATATAAAAGGCAAATGTAAGTATCTGGTAAATTTCATCTATCTTAGAAATGGAACTTTAGTAATGGATTTAAAATATTTTAGTACAATAATTTCAGGATTGAAAACAATGGATAAAATAGTATATGTTCCCTTTTTTTCAACTGGTGAAAATTGGCATGAAATACCAATAAGTTTATATTTTAGCATACGGTCAAAACTCGATTATTCGAACAAATACGTATCATTATCGATCTTTAACACAGGTGGCAGCTCAATGCAGGGTGGAAGTAATGCAGAAAGCTTCTCTGGGAGCTTTCTGCGTGACTTCCACCCTGTATTAAGCAGTCACCTTCTAAAATGTTCTATATTCGTCTATACTTATATATCTAATCATGTGACTGACTACATGTCCCTTTACCTGAAAAGCATTTGCGTATTAATTGATCACTTTATGACTATTCATTAACTTAATTTTATCAGGTAAACCTTTATAGATTTTTTTATCAGATGTCTCTTGCAGCAGTCTACTCTATTTGCAACGGTATGATAAAGAGTTTGTATGAGGGAAATGATTAAAGAGAATGTAATTTATTTTGAGCTGTTTTCATTGATATAATTCCCCCACCCCGTCGATAAAGAAGTTAGTGTTTCAGAAAATAGATTTATATCAATATGTCCTGTGTTTTCCGTCACTTATTTAAAGTAAAGCAATATTTGACATATGTTTTACAGTGCAGCTGGCACGTTTATTATGTGTGCTAAACCTATTTCCCCGAATTAATGGCCAATAAAGTCTGGCTTTTATGATGGTGTTTTACGTTGTAATGAAATATTGAAATGTCAGCTGCATAGGATTTGGATATCATATGAAGAGTTATTAAGCCTGAAAACAACCAGAACGGTCGAAGATCGAGTGTACGCTCGCGCCGGGGATTGCTCAGCTTCTTCCCTTTTCAATATTCATGTAAGAAATAATGAGATAATGAATATGTATTAGCTGAATTCTTATAATGTTAACTTTTCAAAGAAACTGTTCGCTTTGACAAAAAACTGTAGAATCAGATGTATATCATATGAAAAAGCAAACAGAGTAGATCCTGATCAGACGGCTCCTATAGGAGCCGTCTGATCTGGGTCTACTCTGTTTGCAAATGCGTGAAAATGCGTTTATATAAAAGAAATAATTAACCTGAATGTTATTCGTAGCGCATAAAGTACGTCACTGAGAATGGGAGGGAAAAGGAACAAATTGAAAAATAAAAAAACCTTCAGCCTTTAAATAAGCATATAAAGGTAATTTATTTAAGAGTTACAAACATGAACATCATGGAGATGCACTATTTCAGTTTAGATTGAGTTTGGTAATTACAAATGTGTACCATCGATATTTTTGCACGAATATATCTAAGAGTAAATCCCGAAACTCTTTGAAGTTCTTATTTATAACTTCTGATGTCATTAGAGTAATTGATTTATTTAATATAATCAATTATAGTATCTTCATAAAAAGCAACTGCGCGTGTACAGTCAAGTCTCGCTAAAGCGACGACATAAATGATTAACACAGGAACCTGTGAAAACATGTGGTTGCTTAATGCATGACAAAAGTAAACTAGAAAACTCTTATTGGAGCTTTCTTTGAATTTGTCCTGCATTAAGCTACTACCTGTTTTAAAAATCCAGAACTATATTTCTTTTGAGTAGCCGTATTAGCGAGATGTCACTGTATTATAAAATGTGGAGGAAAAATAAAAGTGAAATATGTTTGCACATGCAGCAGAGTCTCACTAAAACGAACAAACACTTTACTCCATGAATATTCATGAACGAAATAATGACATACATACTTTTATCGTGAATGTTAATTATATAACTGTTTTATTATGACACATGAACACAGGCCATGGCAAAGACTGTAAAATCATATATACGAGGGTTGTCCCACTAAATCGTGGACTGAGCTTACTGTAGAAAAAGTAATAATCATATGCGCATTCAATTTTCACGTATATCATATACATGTATTATGATGGTACACACACAATAACAGCAAAATATGTTTAAGTATAACATCTCTGTACACAAAATAAAACTACAGGGTATGCTTACGCGGCGCACACTGGCGACGTCGACAACGTCATAGTCATTTAAGTTTGATCGCCATGCGCAGAAACGTTCACTGCGTTTTAACGTACTCCAAGTTATGCGTGATACCCTTGCAATGCCGCTTTGCCCACTTCTGTTACACGAACCACTGTCTAATGAATGGTTGAACTGTTCAATTGCATGCATCACATCACCGTCCGTCCAGCCTTCACGATGTGTACTAGGATCACCTATTTCATATCCATGATTACGATACACATCACTTTATTCATGAATTTCACAACCTTCGCCTTCTTTGCTGGAGGGCTGTCATGGTTTTTCCACACCATCTACACCCGCTTGTCTTCTGGTTCGTATATTATTTCATAAGCAAATAGAGTAAATCTTGATTTGGGTCAACTCTGTTTACAAAGGCATAGGAAGGCGTACATATAGAGCCAAGGGTTATTGAAAACACATATAGATAGCATGCATTTTTGTTTGAATACGTACCTCGCTGTCAAAACAAAATGTCTGCATAAACTTGGATCTGATGTAATTTTGACTTCTTCCGATTTGATCAAACTTTTAACTCTTTGCACGCTAAGTACTATTCGTCTGCAACAATTGTCGTCTGTTTCATTTCTTAAAATAAACTTTCAATTATTTTACAAAAATATGGTCCAGATGACAAACAGTTTGGATCCTGATGAGACGCCGCATTATGCGGCGTCACATCTGGGTCCAAACTGTTTGTATAGGTAATCACAGTTTCGCCGCTAGCGTGCAGAGAGTTAATAAATCAAACCGCTAAGATCCTGTAGAGATGTCGAGTTACATTAACTTACATACATAGTCTGTTTCTTAATAAAAAACTATTTGTAAAAGGTATATATCATTTCCATGAATAATTCTCTTGAAGAAAGTTAAAATAGAATACATATGCAACTCAAATATATTCATTTCAACAATTATGCTTGCATTTAATAGGGTAATGAGAATCAGATATCAAAATTAAAACTGAAAAGCAAACAATGAGGCAATTTGATGAATAGCTCACCACCAGAAGTACGCTATAAAATGTAGTACTTAACACCTTTAACCCATTACGTCATAGGCTATTTTTAGATCCAACTTCTTTGAATAAACCTACCGAAAAGGAGCATTAACTAGAGAAAAGGAAAATTTTAGAATTTTGTAGTTTGAAACCATTGTAATAAATAGAGCATTTGCTCCACAATAGTTTTACAAAGTGACTTTTACAGAGTCGTCAAAAGTCGTCAAAGGTCGTCAATATATGGGAGTGGGTTAATGCGAAAAAAGAGTTCTTTGGTATTTGCAAACAGTGTAGACCCAGATCAAGGGATGATAGATAAACCTTCTGATCAGGGTCTGCATCGTTTGTCATCGGAACTGATCCTGCTTATAATAACATTTCATACTGAATGGACTCTTTTGTTAAGCAAGGACGGATCATTCCACTTTGAAAATTCAGCAGGTTAATGTTACAGTATGATAGAGTAAACTTTGCGAGAGGGTTCTGAATGGCAGACAGTACAGACCCTGCTCAGATGGCTCATAGATGAGACCTCTGATCTGGATTTACACTATTTGCAAAGGACAGTACACAACTGACCAATTGTCAAAGAAGTTGGATACTCGGCGTCTCATCTGGATCAAAATTGTTTTCAAATTGGAATCAGGGTCTAGTCTGTTTGCATGTTGAATTATTCAGACCTAACTCTGCAGTTTTTGCCATGGTAAAACATATTGTGTTCATAATTATATCGTTATATCAATTCACATCATAAACCAGAACCAGTTACTATACAGATCTTTAATTAACCATTCGTTTGCTATTCACGTCAATATACCTACCTGAAAAAAGTGAAGACCCAGATGAGAGGCTCCTGCAGGAGGTGTCTCATCAGGGTCTTCACTATTTACAAGTTGCACAGCAGTGATTGCACAGCGAACTACGTGTACACAGTGAAGATATATGTAATTATACAACAGGGCATGGGTAAAGAAGGAGAAATGTATTTAAAATACAGCAAGAGAAGGGTAAAAAAGCATTATATCTTGAACCCTGGTAAGGTCCTTATACCTTTACAACAGGCGATTAGTTGCTTTTCAAGCAAGGATTCGAAACAACTGTAGTAATCTATAACTAGATCTCTATAACAACAAATCATCTTCTGGCCCTCTTTGTGCCCAATGTAATACACATACAATAGAAGACGCAGAACATTTCTTCTTCAGCTGCAGTCGGTTCAAACACAGCGTATTGTTCTGTTTATCAATCAAGACATTTCCATCCACTTAGCACCGACTCTTTACTATTCGGAAATAATTCTGTCTCTGTTAAAGATAATTGAACAATTTTGGAAGCTGTGCAGATTGATATAAGGAATACTAAGAAATTCGAATAAGCATAAAAATATGGTAGGGACAGTTTAATTTTCCTGACTCAATCCTTGCTGTTGGTACTCATCAGAGCAGTGTTGATACATTTCGAAGTGATACACAAATGTTGAAAGAGGAGTAACACATTTTGAGTCATGTCCAACCATTTTCTGCTATTTTTTTGGTTTTGATGTTTTGATTTCTATATTTTAAGGACTCTTAATGTCGGAGTGTCACAATGACTAGTTCTAAAGTGTCACAGGGAATTCTACACCTTATACATGTAGCAGCATTCACTTAAGCCTGACCACTAAATTGCCAAACATCAAATTACATCATCTAGTACTATTAGACCTTCATACATATTCTTCTTGTTTTCTTCTTGACATGTTCTCAACATTTAGTCATATTTTTCTTCTTCTTTAACCCATTACTTCATATGCTATTTTAGATACAACCTCTTTGAATAAATCTACCGAAAAGGAGCATTAACTAGAGAAAAGGAAACTTTTGAAATTTTGTAGTTTGAAACCATTGTGATAATAGAGCATTTGCTCCTATAGGAGCAAACGCTCTATTTATCACAATCGTTTCACAAAGTGACTTTTACAGAGTCGTCAAAAGTCGTCAATATGAGGGAATGGGTTAATCATGATCTTCTTTTGCTTCTTCTCCTACCTTTTCCTCCTGTCTTTTTTGTGTATGTTTTGTGTATATATTGCCATATTGCCAAACATTCATTTGCAATGTTAAAATTGTAGGGGAAATTGCCGTAACTAATGTTGGTAGAACTTGTGGCCCAACCCATTTCAATATATATTGATATCAAATATGTTTAACCAAACTATCCTTTTGCTCCATAGATACACGTATCTACCTATAGGAACCGTCTGATCAGGGTCTGTTCTGTTTGCTTAAGGAATAATATAGATATGATACTATGTACAGTGTCTTACAGCGTCAAACAATTGATGTCTATACATGCCATTTAAAACAGTCTATTCATGATTCCAACATTTCATACATGAATATTCATGGGGGAAAGGGTTAAAGATGTCCACCTATTAGGATGAGCCCTTGTATGAACATCTACATTAAGTTTGTTATGATACCATTTGAAAACGAGAAATGAGCTTACTGCATGTGCAAACAACATATCTCAAGCCCCGAGAAGAACTCCCTTATCAAGGTCTTCACTATTTATTAAAAACTCTCTCTCTTAGATTATACCCTTTCATACCGAATGGGATCTACCATTTAACAAAGATAGATAATTCCATTTGAATATTCGGCAGTCAAATTATTTAACCATTTACTCCATGAATATTCATTGAAGATAAAGTGATATTATGAATATTAATTAGATTAATTATTATTAAAGGCACATAAACACAATTTTTGGTCATGGCAGAAACTGTATAATCTATATCATATCATAAGCAAACAGATAGGAGCCGTCTGATCTAGTTCATCATTGTTTGCCAATGCGTAGAAAGGCGTATGGATCTATGGAGTAAAGGGTTGATATACTGTCTCGCTAATACGACCACTAAAAAGTATAATTCTCGATTATTCAACTATACGGTAGCTTATTACAGGACAAATGTTATTCAGAAGATTCCTTAAGGAGCTTCTTGCATTACTTTACCCTGCATTTAACAACCACCTGTTTTCACAGACTCCTGTGTTAATGAACGAAATGGTCGCATTAGTGACACCTCACTGTATAACACAGTCTCGTAATACATTCGTAGCGAAACCGCCCGTGTCTTGTGCGCCTCTATGTCTGTTCATTGTATGCGAAATAATTTCCCCACTCTTTGTGTACAGTAAACCCCTTCTAATACGACCACTGTAAAAGGTCTTACTAATACGACTACCGTAAAAGGGTCTTACGAATACGACTACCGTAAAAGGGTCTACCAATACGACTACTGTAAAAGGGTCTTACCCTGGGCTCTAGAGGTAGGTGGTAACTTAATGTAGGACAAAAGTTGTGTACAGAAAGCTTCTGTCTTAGCTTTCTATGTTACCTTTGTCCTGCATGATGCAGCCACCTGCTTTTGAATACACGTATATAATTTAAGTGGCCATTCATTTATTGAACATACAAGTGTTACAAATGAGGTGGTTGCCTAATGTATGGCAAAAGTAATGCAGAAAGCTCCTATAGGAGCTTGTTGCATTACTATTGCTCTGCATTAAGCAATTACGCCCTTATAAACCTCTTTTTATGGCCGCTGTTTTCAGGCTCTATTGTAGTATTATTGTCTATTTAGTCGATGCTTTACAGGGCTTTCAATGTACTTTGTTGTAATTTTCAAATGTCTCTCGTGTGTAATTTTGAATTTAATACGTTACTTCAGGGACGCCTTTCGAGACAGAAGTATATTCAAATGACTGTCTTAATTTGACATATTTCCACTGAATTTATGTATTACATGGATGCTACATTCCACTATATAACCGTGCGTAATAAAATGTAATCGCGTTTTTTTTTATATTCAGTAAAGAACATTGTGTATATTAACACCATAAATATTCTAAAGGAACAACCGCACAAACATCTACTTCTGGGTGCTAAAGGCACGTGGTAGCTTAACTCATTCCCTCCTACTCTAACTGATGTATTTTGACACCTCTGTAAAAGTAATGTTTTTGAAACCATTGTGATAAATAGAGCATTTGCTCCTATGGAGCAAATGCTCTATGTATCACAATGGTTTCTAAACTACACAATTCTAAACGTTTTTTTTTCTCTAGTAAATGTTCCTTTTTGGTAGATTTATTTAAAGCTGTTGGGTCTGAAAATATTCTAGGGGGGATGCATTAAGCAAGCACCAGCTTTTAAAGAAAAATAGTTAATGTTTATTCATAATGTGGACACTTTATATGGGTTGTACTGATTTTTGAAAACACCGGAAGTGGTACAGTCTTCTCCTCTGCCACGTATTGTCGTCTGCAACAATTGTCATTTCTTTATTTTCATCTTTTGTACTAAGAAGGTTACAAAACACACCCACAGTATCAGTGTGAATCCTGCTTAGACGATGAGTCATTTACCTCATTACTATCCATGTAAGAAATAAGGATAGCATGGATAATTATAAACTGTTTCTTAATAATGGTATATATGAGCCCAGGGATACTGTGTCTTGTAGAAATATTTCAGAATCAGATCTATATTATTCAAATGGCAAAGAGAGCAGACCCGATCAGTCAAATCTTGCAGGAGTCGTCTTATATTGATTAACTCTGTTTGAAAATTCGTGAAAATGCGTTTCTGTCAGGTAATTTGGTTAATTAGCGTTTAATTTCGATACAAACTGTGCGCAAAGGTAAGCGCAGACTCGCCACTAGCAGTCACAGTTCTATATTCTGCTCCTAAACAAACAAACAAACTATAAAACACACTAAAAACCCTGACAAAAACAACAACAACAAAAAATAATTTAAAATAAAAATGAAATAAAATGATAATAATAATAAAAACAACAACAATAGGGCATGTAAATGTACCCACTCTCACGTTATTGTATTAAATTCAAAGGCACGCGTTAAATTTTGCAAAGAAAAGACGTTAACACATTTCTTGTTGTCTTTTAACGTCTCTGTAAGAGTTAAGTTTTGAAAGCATTGCGTTACATAGAGCATTTGCTCTTTATATCACAATAGTTTCAAAACGACACACTTCTAAAAGTTCCCTTTTCTCTAGTAAATACTCCTTGTCGGTTGATTTATTCTGGGAGGTTGGATCTAAAAATAGTCTAGGCGAATGGGTTAAACCAGAATTAATAACTGAACAGTATGTTTTAGTAAACTCTATAAACTGGGCTTTTAGCAAATTCAAATATAAATATTTTAGGCAGGTGGCTGCTTAATGCAGGGTGAAAATCATGCGGAGAGCTCACATGCAAGCTTTATGCATGTTTTCACCCTGTATTAAGCTCTCACCTGTCTTATAGACCAACGTTGATACTAAATATACTTGAAAGCCCTGGTTTAGAGGGTTTTAATGTAATACTAGAAAATGCTTTCAATGCATTACGTGCCTTGTATCATAAGCGTAAGATGATGAGGTTAATGGTTTTTTGGTAGAATGATGTGACACTTGCGATACAAATCAATAAACTACTTAGTGTGCCTATAAGAGATGGACCCCTCTCTCCGCATGTTGATTAATCGTCTGCAAAACTGTATTTTTCTTTGTACCATAAACCCCCTCTAAACCGGAATTCTAGAAGAGAAGAATTTAGATCATTTTAGGCAGGTGGTTGCTTACTGCAGGGTGAATGTCATGCAGAAAGCTCCTAGGACAGGACAGTTCATCCTGCATTAAGCTGTCACCTGACTCCAAGATCGACATTTGTACTAAATGCAAAACCCAGTTTAGAGGGGTTTACCGTATAAGGTTTAATGTCACTGCAATAGTACAGCATGATGTTAAATTTAGTAAAATATCGGTCTTGGAGACAGGTGGCAGCTTAATGCTGGGTGAAAGTCACATGGAAACCTCCTCTAGGAGCTTTCTGGATGGATTCCACATTGCATTAAGCAGCCACCTGCCTAAAAGTATCTAAATCATTCTCTACTAGATTTACGGTTTAGAGGGGTTTACTATATCTTTATAGTATACCTTATTCAAATACGCTCCTTCTTTACTTATGTAAACTGTACCGGTCACTAAATTACGATAGTGCCCGCTGGAACATTATAGTGCCCGCTACGTTCGGTAAGTTCCGGTAGTTTCCGCGCACACGGAAACGCACATGCCGGAAAATGAATTGTATAAATAGTATACCTTATCCCAGAGACATATAAATACATATACATATGGCCCTACCTATCCACATACGCTCCTTAATTACTTATGTTAAACGTACCGATCCCTAAATTGCAACTGTGCCCACTGGGACACTATATATGGACCGCTGCGCTCGGTAATTTCAGGTGCTCGGTAATTTCCGCGCATACGGAAACGCACGTTGATGTATTACGTCATTCTAAATTATATATTAATTAATACATAAATACTTGAATAGCATGATCTAATATTTCGATCACTAAGGGCCCTTTTCAAAGATTATCGTGTCGAAATACACGTCACATTCTTGTTACATGCATTCAGCCACAAAGAAAATAATGTTGATCCAGCGTCGTGATGTTTTTACAGATGTCATGACGTCATCAAATGACGTCTTTAGCGCAACGACATCATGCATGCATTAGCGCATTATCCTCCTTGGTGTTAAGTACTGCCAAATGGTCTGTAAGTTCTCCATATCCAATCAGTTTGATGGATCTGTCTTTCAATCCTACATGCATTGAACATCGGTTTCAAACCTATAAATCTAACATCATCACTGCTATGACCACCGACTCCAGTGATGAGTTAGCTACCCGACCACGCTCTAGATTGAAAAGATAGATCTACTGGGTTTTGCACATTTCAATACAAGAAATGTATTTAAACAATGCATTTTTCGAAAATAAATTCTGTGTAAAATAATGATTATTATTCAGCTTGAATAAATTGATACTAAAATGTTTTTTAACTTTAGTAAAGGAAATAGATCTAATTGTAATTTGATTTGCAAATTAATACGGCTGAAGGAAAAACTTATTAAACTGAGGTAATCACGGAGCGACACAGAACTGCTAAAATACTTACGTGAACAAAGGAATGCGGTATACTATAAGAAATAGTACAGCCCACTTCGGGCCTAATTGCATTATAGTGACCTACCAGTCAGCCCGAAAATAGTTTAAGGCCCTCAGCCTTCGACTTCGGGCCTTAAACTATTTTCGGGCTGACTGGTAGGTCACTATAATGCAATAGGGCCCTCAGTGGGCTGTACTATTTCTTATATAATTAACTTTTTTACCATTAATGTCATTGTTGTAATCATAATAATTTGAATTTCAAAGTCAGAAACTAAAATTCAATTTGTAAGTCAATTCAAATTTAACCCTTCGCTTGCTATTCACGTCAATATACCTACCTTTAAATAGTGAAGACCCAGATGAGACAGCTCCTGCAGGAGCTGTCTCACCGGGGTCTGCACTATTTACAAGTTGCTTGTGCAACCAGTGCATTCCACAGCAGTGATTGCACAGCAAAATACGTATACACAGTGAAGATATATGTAATTATACAACAGGGCATGGGTAAAGAAGGAGAAATGTATTTTAAAATTCAGCAAGAGAAGGATTAACTCTTAGACTAGTAGAAACTGTAATTGTGACACTTGTCGTGGTAAGAGTCAAGCAGACACAAGAACTCTTTGCACTGGATTATTCTTACCTCCGTTAATAAATACATATATGTTGGTGTGTTTGTATTGTGTTTTTACATCACTTTAACCTTAACCCAGTCCCTCATATTGACGACTTTTGACGACTCTGTAAATTCACTTTGTGAAACCATTGTGATAAATAGAGCAGTTGCTCCTATAGGAGCAAATGCTCTATTTATCACAATGGTTTAGAGCTAAAAAAAATCTAAAATTTTCCTTTTCTCTAGTTAATGCTCCTTTTCGGTAGATTTATTCAATTAGGTTGTATCTACAAATAGCCTATGAGGTAATGGGTTAACAGCATTTCAGTGTGAGGTAAGCTCCCAGAAGTTACATGTGGGGGAAGATCCCAGAAGTTGTTTTCCGTGCATTGAACAAATTACATTGTCTGGTACACAGAAGGCCTTCCGAGTAGAACCACCGGCCTACCGTATGCCAGCTGAAAGATTACGTCACATATAAAACACCAAATGCATACTTGATGAAAACTATATTATATAAACTAGGTCTGTATCTTTTCAAAAACTTGATCGAATCGGAAGTAGTCAAACTTGCACCAGATCCAAATTTGAGCAGACATTATATTTCACAAAGCGGTTTATGGCCTGACAAACTTTGCATTATTCATTTTCACATTTATCAATTGATAATTTTTTTATCTAATATTTTCTTTTTCTCGTTCGATGTTTGAACATTATTCATTTGATAATTTTTTTATCCAATATTTTCTTTTTCTCATCCGATGTTTGAACGAATGCATTTAATGTTATAAACAAATATTTATTCATTTTTTTTCATTCGATGTTATAAAAATATTTATTCAATAATTTATTTTGCATTCGATGTTGTGAAAAAAAAATTGTTCAATAATTTGCCTCATGGGATATTAGATGGAGTTGTATACGCGATTTTCATTGGGCGAGATTCCTGGAACAACAAAAATGGGTAGAAATAGCACAAGGTTCACCAATACATTGGTAAGTGAAAAACGGTTAATCAGAAGCTATTTTATATATTTCTTGAGCACACATGCGTAATTGATAAATTATTTTATTAATGAGTTATGCTCTTTTGTCAAATAGTGTCCGTGTTAAAGATCTAACCATGCCATTTTGAAGATGAGTAATTTGTTCGTCCAATGAAATCTGAGCTTACAACGCCATCTAGTATAGTTCGATTTTGACCCGTGAGCTGTGACCTTTAGGACGAGTCCACCCGTAGAGGTAAAACGCGTCACAAACCATGTATTTATTCCGGAGTTACCTGTGATTATACAGACAAGTAATAAGCATATACAGTGAAACCTCTCTATAACGGCCACTAAATTGTGTTAATTAGTTGGTATTTAGGGCAGATGGCTGCTTAAAGCAAGGTGAAAGTAAAACAGAACGCTCCTATAGGAGCGTTCTGTTTTACTCTCACCTTGCTTTAAGCAGCTACCTGCCTTTAACACATTTAATACTCGATGTAATTTAGTGGCCGTTATAGAGAGGTTTTACTGTATATACTAATACTGCACGATTACTACGAGCTTCTTGTGACATCTATTGCCCACTTACCCATAAATTAGAATGGTTGCAACTTCTATAAATAGAAATTTGCACTCACGGCTCAGCGCTCGAAATCGAACTATAGCCTATCCCATGAGGCAAATTATCGAATGGAAATTTTTCTCGCAACCTCAGCTTAAATTTGTTCGTAACATTAAATGAGAAAAAGAAAATATTGGATAATTGTTTTTAATCAAATGAAAAATGTTCAAACATCGAATGAGAAAAAGAAAATATTGGATAACAAAAATTATCAAATAAAAAATGTGAAATTGAATATTGCAACGTTTGTCACGCCATAGCGGTTAGGCAAAATGCTTTGAAATGCTATCACATGACGGCTTGTGCAATGTTTCAATTAAAATTTAATGTTTATTCAGTATGAAGCATAAGTCCTGCTCATGCAGGCAACATTAGCAACGTGATATAATTTCATATAAATGTAGTCACGTGATAGCAAGGTAACACATAAAGTAGAAGAAAACCGGAATACGGCTTTTACATAAACTAGTAACTAACAAATATGCGATCGAGTAATTAAAAAGAAAAACTGTTTGATTAAACAGCAAAAGTATCTTCTTAATTGCAGGACAAAGTTATAAATATGAAAGGTATAATCAAGGCTAAGTAATATAAAGCAAGTTCAAATTATAAATACGCCTTTTTACGCCTTTGCAGGAACCGTCTGATCAAGCTCTGTCTTGTCTGCTTACAAAATAATTTCAATGTGAGTCTACGGTTTCTGCCATGGTCAAAACTGTCCTTTTTATAATGCCATTATAAAAGTAAAGGTACTTAATATTCATGTATTCGTTATTTCTTAAGGGATATTCATGGAGTAAAGGGTTAAACCAGAAACATGACTTTCTTTTCTTCCCTATATTTGGGAGTTCATTAGCCTTAGATGATAGCCTTAGCAATGGTCAAATATACCATATTAAATAGTTCGCATGTTATCAGAGGGAACTGCAGATACAATTTGGCTCATTCTTGTTGAATTAGGCTTGCGGTTGCTTGTGATAATGCTTGTGATAACGAGTTGTTTCTCTTGTGATTGGTATCACTGTTGCCTTTGTGGAGAATTGGAGAGAAATTCTCATATCTGTTCTTGCCAGCCTCTCTTTATTCCCCTGTGTATTAACTTCTTCAGAGCACTAATTAATAGTCTTCCGTACTAAACATCATGCAATTTCACCAATTTGCATTATGAATTGAAAACACAGACCTTCAGATGGACTTAAAATATTCTTTGTCGTTTTGGTATTCTTTAAATTGTTTTGCAGTTTTGATTGAGTCTGTAAAGGTTTATCAGACCTAGCATGGCCAGACAATGATGTACCTGTTGAAACAATGTTGGTAAGCTCAGATAAAGGTATCAGTATTTACAGTAAAACCTGTCTATAACGACCACTAAATTACACCAAGCAATTTGTGTTAAAGGCAGGTGGCTGCTTAAAGCAAGGTGAAAGTAAAACAGAACGCTCTTATAGGAGCGTTCTGTTTTACTTTCACCTTGCTTTGAGCAGCCACCTGCCCTAAATACATGTACCAACTAATTAACACAATTTAGTGGCCGTTATAGAGAGGTTTTACTGTATTGATATTAATTAATATTGAATAATACTAATTAATCCTTTTCAGAACAATGACCTAATGGATATAGATTAGATTCATTGTATTAATAGCACATTGACACAAGGCGTTTTGAAAGAACCTGTAGAATAATACCTATACGTGTTATATATCATAAGCAAACAGAGCAGACCCTGATCAGATGGCTCCTATAGATATGGGTCTTCTCTATTTGCAAGGGCGTAGAAAGGTATATTTCAGGAGTAAGGGTTTAAAACGCGGAAACCAAGCAAACAGTTTAGATCCAGATCAAAGGGCTCTTGTTTGTTGTTTTTGTTGTTTATAAAGTTCTTTAAGTTTGGTGCATGTTTGTTTACGTAATTACCCCTTTCTCTGTTATATATTTATTCCAAAGTTCAATACCTACCGAATATTCATGGACAACATTAGTTATAATGAAATATAGAAGGTGGAATATTGTAGTCATTTTAGAAACTAGAGAAAGAGATCTATTAAATTCCACCAGCAAACAGGACAAAACCTGATCAATCGGCTGCTATAGGAGCCGTCTGATCTGTATCTTTTCTGTTTGCAAATGCATGATAAGGGGTTTATATGAGGGAAATGGTTAATATTCAGAGAAGGGAGAGCCACGTTTATTACTAAGTGCATTATTGGTTAAGTTAGCAATATATCAGCGGGGGTATTTATCTTTCTGCATTTTATCAGGTAACAATATTTGAAATTAAGGCTTTAACCTGGGTCTATATATATATGCATTACGTCATTATTCAGCCTGACGGTGTATGTTCTGATTAGACCCAATGTATATTACACGACATCCAATTCAGCTCTACACTGTAAAGCATCCAATTGTTTTCCGTGTTAAGCCGTAAACATATTTTTTATTAATTAACACATTCTCTCATAATTATGCTATTTTTATATCCAAACTCTTTGAATAAATCGAGCAGAATATATTATAGAGATAAAGGACAGTTTGAGAATTTCGTAGTATTGAAACCATTGTGATAAATAGAGTATTTGCTCCAATGGAGCAAATTATGTTTTTATCACAATGGTCTCAAACCTGACTTTTACAGAGGTGTCAAAACGCGTCAGTATGAGGAAATTGGTTAAATCCATCGCGATAATGGACATTTTTGTAAAGAAATTGTTGCAATAATGCCACCGCCTGTTTCAGATGCCACGGCAACGGTTTTTGTAAAATATTGTTTTCCTCAGAATTTAACACGAATGCATAACATATTCACTTTTATGTAAAACAGACTAGAATAAAGTGAATCTTGCAAAAGTCGTTCCACCGCACCGAACGTCATACTTGTTTTTATCATATTCAGGTCATGATACATGTGCGGGAACCTTTTTATTATCCCCGCATTGAAGAGTGAGGTTCGCGCGCAACCATCTCTCGAAGTAACACATATGAAGCAGAATTTTAGTTGTTATAAGAAACTAATTTCACATCATATTAAGCATTAGTATTAATATAAAAAAAAGAAAACAGAGAACGTCTGTGGTCAGTCTGATAAAATATCACATTGTTGATCTTAGTTTCATTTATTGAGTAAATGCACTCCAATGTTATGATAGTCTTTTCCGATATTGTCGACATCAGAAATTCCGACTCGATGTTTATTATAAAATTAACCTGATTACATATGTAAAGAAATTGCTAAACAGTCACTTTTTATTTTGCAATATTTTTTTTTGTTCAAACACGGGTTACCATAGTAACAGTAATAGCGAATACAATTCTTGGCAATATCACAATTGGCTAAATTGCCAAATATAGTAATTTGAATATCAAAGGGAACAAAATGACCATTTGGGAGTGTTAGAGGGTTCCGTTTGACGAACTGGCTTAATGGGAAATGCCAGAATATAAGCGGCATTATTTCTCGTTACAGAATGCTCGTTCCAATGTATTTGTAAATTCATGATCGTTAAGTCAGTAGGTAGTTTAATTCAGGACGAAAGTGATGCTTTACTTTCGTCATGCATTAAGCAACTGCACGCTTATAATGCATACAATGTCTTTTCATTCAGTGGTCGCATTTAAACTTCATGATATATTCTTTGATTGGTTGTACACGGTGTTTTTGTTAACTTCGTACAAGTTAGAGAAAACTTTAAAAAGTATCCGACACTAGCTGATGTTGTTGTTTTATGTTCAATACTACTTTAAAAATATCCGACATTATTGTTGCATGTTCGACAATGCTTTTAAAGTATCCGACACAAGCTATTATTGTTACATACACGATAAAATGCTTTAAGAAGAGTGCCAGTGGGCACAATATACGCCCGTCGAGGTTTTGTTCAACATAAACTGGGGTTAACGTATTTGCTAAATTCAATTTCTAAGTCCAATTTTGCGACCAAGTTTCAAGGTTGTAAATAGGCATACTTTAACAAAAAACCTTAACCAAAAATTCTAAATTAAAAAGTGCCATAATTGTGTCTAAATGCTTGAGATGAAGATGAAGCTTGTGATGGTGAACAAATGTTTCCAGTTTAAAAGCTTTATCTGAAAGGATTATGTAAATAAGTGGACTTTAACCAAAACCTTAACCAAACATTCCAAGCTAAAAAGCGTCATCATTATGTCAAAATGTTAGACAGAGTTATGTACTCTTGCCTACAGGTGAAACTTGTGATGGTGAACAAATGTTTCCAGTTTAAAAGCTTTATCTGAAAGGATTATGTAAATAAGTGGACTTTAACCAAAACCTTAACCAAAAATTCCAAGCTAAAAAGCGTCATCATTATGTCAAAATGTTAGACAGAGTTATGTACTCTTGACAACAGGTGAAGCTTGTGATGGTGAACAAATGTTTCAAGTTTAAAAGCTTTATCTGAAAGGATTATGTAAATAAGTGGACTTTAACCAAAACCTTAACCAAAAATTCCAAGCTAAAAAGCGTCATAATTATGTCAAAATGTTAGACAGAGTTATGTACTCTTGCCTACAGGTGAAGCTTGTGATGGTGAACATGTGTTCCAAGGTTAAAAGCTTTATCTCAAAGGGTTATGTAAATAAATGGACTTTAACAAAGCCCTAACAAAACATTCTAAGTTAAAAAGGGGAGTGATTCTGTCAAAATGCTTGACAGAGTTATGTACTCTTGTCTACAGGTGAAGATTGTGATGGTGAACAAGTGTTCCAAGTTTAAAAGCTTTATCTCAAAGGGTTATGTAAATACATGGACTTTAACAAAGCCTTAACCAAAAATTCTAAGTTAAAAAGGGGCATAATTCGGTCAAAATGCTTGACAGAGTTATTTTCTCTTGCCTACTGGTGAAGGTTGTGACGGTGAACAAGTGTTCCAAGTTTCAAAGCTTTATCTCAAAGGGTTAAGTAAATAAATGGACTTTACCAAAGCCTTAATAAAAAATTCTAAGTTAAAAAGGGGCATAATTCAGTCAAAATGCTTGACAGAGTTATTTACTCCTGCCTATAGGTGACGGTTGTGACGGTGAACAAGTGTTCCAAGTTTCAAAGCTTTATCACAAAGTGTTATGTAAATACGTGGACTTGGTCCACATAAATTGAGGTTAACATTTTTGCTTAACGCAAATGCTAAACGCAAATTCTAAGTCCAATTAAGCGACCTTGACCTTGGATAAACTAGCCGGGACTTGGCCGGCTACTGTAGCATGTCTCGATAAACATTGTGGTTAAATTTGGGAAAGATCCACCAAGCGGAACTTGAGTTAGAGATGTTACAGACAGACAGACCGGTTAACATTTTTGCTAAACGCAAATTCTAAGTCCAATTGTGTGACATTGACCTTGGATAAACAAACCGGGACTTGGCAGGCTACTGTAGCATGTCTAGATAAACATTGTGGTTAAATTTGAGAAGGAGCACCAAGGGGAACTTGAGTTAGAGATGTTACAGACGGACAGACGGACATACAGCCAGACGGACAGACGGACAGACAGCACCATTCCATAATACGTCCCGTTTTTTTCAAACGGGCGTATAAAAAGTATTCGACACTGTCTATTGTAATTGCATTCTCGAGAAAATTATTAATTTTAATCATATTTGTATTTAAAGCACATAAATGAATTGAGACATAACTCAATTTCTATTTGTAACATGTCGTTCTATTTCTTTAGTTTGGTTTGTGTTTAAGCTCATCCTGTTACTGTTTACTTTGTTGCTTCTTTAAAGAGTCGCATGAAATAAGAGTTCCTATAATCTCCATTATCAAATGTGTTCAACAATATTTCATTTTGCCATCTACATGTATAGGTTAATAGTTTCCTTATCATAACCATGCAGAGCACACAGACTAATTGGTTCCCTCTATTTTCGTGCTGATCGTATCTATATAATTTCATGCCATAAAAGAGAATTGTTTCCACAAACTGGAGCTGTATTGAGTATTGTTAAATTGAAGCGTGGGTTACATCATTGAATGTGTACGATCCTATATATTTTGCGTGTTTAACTTTCAACCTGAGCAAGTATTACGATAAAAGTTAGTGTATTGTAACTACGATTTCGCAGAAGACTTTCTTCCATTTAGTTTCAAAGACGTAAGCATGGTGTCAAACATTTTGGATTCTGACGAGACGCCGAGTTATTCATTGCAATGGGTATTTCACATCCGTAAGCATCAGGCTAAAGGGTTAAATGGACGACGACCATTTTGATTTCTTCTGAAATGCCTTTGTAAGCAGCTTGGATCTAGACAGATACTGCATAGGTCCAGATAAAATACGTAAATTAAAACATTTTCAAGAATAACTTCCTTATTTCTCCACCAATTCTCCTAATTCTAAAGAGTGGTCACAGCATAGGGTTTGGTAGAGAAATGGACAATTTTAATATTTGAGTATGCACCTTTATCTGTTGCTCTGTACTCGTACATAGGATGCATATTTACCCCGAGTCCCATCAGGGTACACGTTGTGTGACACTACGTCATAAGTGCTTCAAAACCTTATATTAGGCGAAGTGGAAATAAATACTTGGTCTAGAATTTAACTCTTTTAATGCTGAATTGTCAAAATGAACTATTCTAAACTTTTAACAGGTTAAGCTTATGTTCAGGGATTTGTAAAGAAATGTGTAGCATGGTAAATAGTGCAGACCCTGATGAGAGAGATTCTCTTGGAGCCCTTCTCATCTGGGTCTACACTGCTTGCAAAAGGCATGAGTGACACCTTTACCACACTGAAAGGATTATATTAACCCTTCTCTTGCTGAATTTTTAAATATATTTCTCCTTCTTTACCCGTGCCTTGTTGTATAATAACATATATCTTCTCTGTGTACAAGTATTTCGCTGTGCAATCACTGCTGTGGAGTGCACTGGTTGCACAATCAACTTGTAAATAGTGCAGACCCTGATGAGACAGCTCCTGCAGGGGCTGTCTCATCTGGGTCTTCACTATTTACAGGTAGGTATATTGACGAGAATAGCAATCGAAGGGTTAAGCATTGTTTTCTAATGGTGAAACCATTACCACGCTAGTGAAAAAGTCTGCTCAAATTTCAATCAAATTCCAATTTGACAAGTTCTGATTCGACTTTGAGATACAATTGACTGACTGTCAAACACTTTCGGTACTCCTCTGGATCAAAGCTGTTTGCAATGGCGAATCAAGTTGCGAAATGCGGGATACGGGTGAACCCTTTCGGCGCCAAATTCCTAATTGTCGTCTGCACCCCAATTTTTATTAAATCATTCGGTACGATGAGGAAATGAGATTAATAAATGCAAATTTCAAAGGAATAAAGAACAGATACAGAAATAGAGATTGAGACAAAATGTGTAGTCCCTGATCAGATGCCGCCTTGAAAAGGTAGCGTCTGATCTGGGATTGCACTATTTTGTCGTGGTGCATTTATGCGACATTGGCGGTGAAAGGTTTTAATCGGGGATGTTTAGTAGTTTGACATATGAACCGAATGTACGGTTGGGATATCTGACTTCAATTTTGAAATAAACGGCAATTTCTATTTGAAACAGATACAGTAAAACACCTCTATAACGGAAATCTAGTAGAGTAGGGAAGAATTTAGATTATTTGGATATAGGACTGCTTATTGCAGAGTGAAAGTCATGCAGAAAGAGGAGCTTTCTGCATGGCGTTAACCCTGCATTAACCCATTTGCTCCCACCATCCCATATATGGGACGTAGGCAAACAGTGTAGACTCTGACCAGATGCCGCATAATGCGGCGTCTGATCAGAGTCTACACTGTTTGCTGATAGGAATTTCAATATAAAACAAAACGAAATTTAAAATTTAGGCCAGGCACCCAAGGAGAAATGTATTTTAAAATTCAGCAAGAGAAGGGGTAACCCTTACCACACTCCCTGTAGAAAAGCTCAATTCAAATTTGTATCAGATGCAATTACATGTACTACTTCTGATTCGATCAAGCTCTGAGAAACTAACCAATGAACGAGTGTCAAACAGCTTGGATCCTGATCCTAATCCTCATCTGGATCTAGGCAGTTTGCAAATGCAAGCCATGTTATGGTTAGCGGGTAGATAGGGCTTAAATTACAGTAAGGAATTCGCATTATGAAAATTATAATGCAAAAAGCAGCCTTTGTTATTGTTGCTTTACCCTTGAATACTCTCTACAGATAGGCACACCTTTATGTTGGGATTTCCTGTATTCAGGTTTATCTCGAAAATTGTTTATTCAGCCTTGCGATAATGTACAAAATATTTCCCCTTGGCACACAATGGTTATTTGTTCACGTTATTTGCAGTATATTTGATGTATTAAGGTTGATTGTTGCAGTTTTGGCAGCAGTTCATGGGCAAATCGATTTTACCACTTCTGTGAATATACGCATCAACTATTCCAAATGTTTGATAAGGATATTGTTAAAATAATATGGTCAAATCTCTATAATACGACAACTCAAAAGAAGAAGAAATCAGTATAAAAACAGCATAAAGAAAACATCTGCTTTTAGCGACTGTTATCCTAATATATTACGTAGTCGCTTTAGCAACAGTAACTGGCCCTTTACTCCATGAATATTCATGTAAGAAATAATGACATCATGAATATTAGTTAGATTAATTTTTAAAATGGTATATTAACATGTCTGTCAAAACAGAAACTAAAGACTCAGATCTATATCATATTCATAAGCAAACATACCAGACCCAGATCAGATGGTTCCTATAGGAGTCGTCTGATCTGGGTCTACTCTGTTTGCAACAGCTTAGAAAGGCGTATTTATGGAGTACAGGATTAAATACATTAATCACTATACAAGCACATAGAAACAGGGATATTTGGTCTGTGGAATCGTGTCTATATTATAACATAAGCAAACAGAGTAGACCCTGATCAGACTATTCCCACAGGATTTGTCTTCTCTGTTTGCAAAGGCATAGAAAGACGCATTTATGGAGTAAAAGGTTACGACAGATGGTAGCTTAATGCAGGTCAAAAGTCATACAGAAAACACCTAGTGGAGCTTTCTTCATCACTTTTCCCCTATATTAACTCATTCCCTCCTAGACTATATTCAGGCCCAACCTCTTTTAATAAATCTACCGCATTAACTATAGAAAAGGAGAAATTGTGAACTGTACAGAGGCCAAGAAACAGTTTTGAAATCATTGTGATAAACAGAGCATTTGCTCCATAGGAGCAAATGCTCTATTTATTACAATGGTTCCAAAATATGACTTTTACAGAGGCGCCAAGATACGTCACAAGGAGAGAATGTGTTAAGTAACCATCTGCTTTCTGGGTCTACTCCGTTTGCAGATGCAAAGGCGTATTTATGGAATAAAGGGTTAAGTGTAAATGGTAGTCTTTTGCATCGAATAGCAAAGGCTTAGTGACAATTGTTTGTATTCACGAATTGTATAGACTTATAGATACACATAGATATACGAACAGAGAAAAAGGCCCAAGAGGAATATTATGTTTCGTACATTATAGTGAGTCAGACTTAACCAGTCATGGTGTTTGTTCTCTGTTCAACAGAATGGTACAAAGGAGAGTTACCTCTTGTCGTGGTAATAACAACACTCATGTCAATTATTAATATACAGTGTTCCCTCTCTACAACAACACCCTTTGGGATACGAAGATTGTATGTGTTGTTCAGAGGGAGTTGTTATAGGGAGGGAAAATCAAACATAATTAACTTGTTTACAGATCCGCAGATCAGGTGTATTTCGAGAACTAAAACCGTTATGCCTCAATCAAACCCCATGTTGTGACCACTCTTTAGAATCGTCACAAAGTGACGATTCTAAAGAATGGTCACAACATAGGGTTTGATAGAGGCATAAAGAAAATACGATGGAAAAAAGTTGTTTCTGGAGCCTTGTTGTTTCGGAAACAGTGACATGCGTTGTTGTAAGGAGGGAATCGTTATTGAGAGGGTCGTTGTAGGGAGGGAGCACTGTAACAATTAAATTATTAAATACAGTAAGTACAGTAAGTGATTGATACGCACATTAATACAGTAATTAATTAGTAAGTGCATTGAACCCCCTATACAGCGACCACATTGCGAATAACCATATATGTTTTTAAAATAACGTGGTTGCTTAATACAGGACAAAGATAATATAGAAAGCTCTTGGAGGACCTGTCAGCATAACTTTGGTTTTGTATTAAGCTACCTCCTGTCTTTAAGACCAAGAACTAAACCATGACTTTAGTTTTATGTATTCGTAATTAGTTGATGAATATGCATCAATTAAATGATAAAGCAGTTTTGATCCTGTATTTTAACCCTTTTGGTGCCAGCATTGTCGTCTGCTGAGCATAGTTTCGTTTATATTTAGTGTAAGTGTGTGCACTTCTTCCATTTTCCTTATAAAACAGTAAACAGAGTGTCAAACAGTTTAGATCCTGATGAGACGCCGAGTTACTCGGCGTCTCATCTGGATCCAAACTGTTTGCATGTGATAACATAAACCCGTCATTGTGGCACGGAGGGGGTTAAATTCGTGTTATTGCTAGACATGATTACGTGTAATGTTTTTTCACTTCAACTATCAGACTATATCTTGCTAAATTTATATTTTGTAGGCGAGTTTGTTTAATATCATTCAATCAGTTATAATGAAAATTTGATTCAAACTCACTCAACGATGTTGAGTATTCGCTCAGGTACATTTCTTGTTTTAAAACACTCTTTTCTGCGAAAAGTGTCAATTATCGTATTTCAACATAAGAAATATGTGGATATGGATCAAAACACTGTGTGTATTAGAGTATGTTCAATCGTTACGAATTTGTACATGATAAACAAGTTTAGCTCTTTATTGAGCTTAAACTTGACGTATCGTTGCTAATGATGCATCCCAAATGTACAATTCCCTATTCTTTTCGTTTACTCAAAATCTGATAAAAATGTTTTAAATACTTTTGATTCTTCCAATTCATTCAAGCTTTTGAGAAATTACTGATCCAGTAGCAAACATATTGTGTCCTATTCAGATGCCGAGTTACTCGGCATATCATCTGTATGCAAACATATTGTGTCCCGTTCAGATGCGGAGTTACTCGGCATATCATCTGTATGCAAACATACTGTGTCCTGTTCAGATGCCGAGTTACTCGGCATATCATCTATATCCAGACTGTTTACAAATAACTTAAACTCACGCTTAGTATGATAAGAGTATGTTTGTGTCTTATATTTCGTTGTTTTAACGACGTCCAGTTAGCTAGTTACCGGTCGAAGAAGACCCCCGAGGTTTCTTTGTGCACAGAACAAATTGCATTGTTCCATACATAGTTCTAAGAACATCCGGGTAGAACCATTGACCTACCACAAGTCAATACAGCTGACTTGCGGTAGATCTATGGTAAGACTTGATACATTATCTCGGCGTCTCATCAGGGTCCAAGCTGTTTGACACTCGGTCACTAATTTTTCAATAGCTTGATCGAAATGGAAGCAGTAAAAATTACAACAAATGCACATTTGAGCAGACGATTTGTTTTCACAGCAGGAAAAGGGTTAGTCCTTTCTTCCATAGGCTATTTTTAGATCCAACCACTTTGAATAAATCTACCAAAATGGAGCATTAACTTGAGAAAAGGAAAAAGTTTAGAATGTTTTAGTTTGAAAACATTGTGATAAATAGAGCATTTGCTCCTATAGGAGCAAATCCTCTATTTATCACAATGGTTTCATAAAGTGACAGAGGCGTAGAAAGGCGTATTTATGGAGGAAAGGGTTAAGTGACGACAAGAAGATTAACACGAACGCAAAGTGAATTACAATAAAATATTCGTTCCGTAATTGGTAAATAAACAACTCTTATTCAACTCATATCGACGAAAACTGTATGCCTACTTTTTAAATAGCTTACTGATGTTTTGAATGCGATTAAATCAGCATCTTCTCAATCAGCATCTTCTCAAATGTCATTGAGTATTCAGTGAACAACATGACAAGTCCATTTCCATCTGATATCCGGTAATAGATGCATTCTTTATAATATATAAAAATTGATGTGGCATTTATATCCTTTGGGAACGTGAGTTCACACTCTTTGTGAAACTAGATTAAAACAAAAGATGCATTAACCCTTTTCTTGTTCTGTAATTATTCCAAAGTTCAACACCTGCAGAATATTAGTGGGCAAAAAAGTCATAACGAAATATGGAAGGTGGAGCGTTATAGCTATTTTAGAAACGGAAGAAACAGAACGAACTATCAAATTCCATTAGCAAATATAGCAAATGGGTCTACTCTATTTGCTGATGTGTGAAAAGGCGTTTATTTGAAGGAAATGGCTAATCAGCTCTGATAGTTTGATAACACATTCTGAAGTTTATCATACAAAACCTAGGTCAAAACTGTTCAAAACGCATACACCGATACTAATGTATTAACTAGTTAAAGTATATATATATATATATATTTATTATTATTATTATTATACCACATTTATATAGCGCTCTTTTCATACAGGATATGTGCGTTCAAAAGCGCTTCACAAAGATACATTTTCTGTACAATAATGCGTAAATTACAGAACATTTAAAATAAAATATATTTGATACTTATATATAGATAAGAATAATAATAAAATAGAATTTATTTAGGACATTGGTAAATAAGCTACATCTTTTCCGTAAGTTTATCTGTCTGTGTCGTATTATGTTCTATTATAGTGTGTCAACGCACTCAGATTATAAAAAACAAAACTTGAATGCAACATTCTATGCGCAGTGCCAGTACGTCCCATAATTTTGACCCAGACTCAACAGACTTGGGTACATTCGTTTAACATACAACACTACACATAAAATATTGCCGGAAAATTGGGTAACAGAACAGATCAATTTGAAGTTCATGCATATAAACTAAGCAATACAAATACACAACTGTTATATACGCGCACTATGCAACCCCTCCAGTCAAACACTATTCGACCCGCTATGGCAATGAGGGAGTACACAGCGTATCATATTTTAATAGAGTTGTAATTGGGTATATCCAAAGTCTAATTACAGAATAAAATGTCTTACTATGGGAACCCAAAAAGCCCAGCCAAAGTAGAGCTAAAGAAGGTATCCCGTATACTGTTCCTGCAACATATCCCACCGGCTGCAATGGCAAAGGAATCACATCGGACAAATCGAGACTGACTGAGACACGCGATGCTGCATTAGACCGTACAGGCTTAATTTGCCCGCTGCCCATATATTACACGACCCAGTTCACTGGTAAGCAAAAATACGGAAACTGGGCCAGCTTAACAGGACTCCCTGGCACTGGTTAAGGGCAGGGTAGCAAGTCATGCCAGCAAGACTCCCAATGTACCAGCGCGGAATTATACCGTAGAGGGATGCCCTGTTACACTACGGTGCTCCCTCCGGCATTGGAACTGGAGTTACCAGAGGTACCAAGCATATAGGGATGCCCCGTTTGACAACAGCACTCCCTCGGCCACCGCAACATCTGGACAGCGGAATCCCGCTGACACAACACCCGCACGTTCAACAGCAAGGGGATTCCCTAGAAGTCCATAAAAATATGGATGAGGTTTTTGTTATTCATTTATCTATTTTCTACATTTGTGGAGCATTATATTTGAAAAAAGGGGTTTAAAAGTCCACAGTCATAAGGAAGTGGCAGGATCAACACTCTGTGGCCAATGCAGCAGTTATGATAACCGACGATTAGCAGGTACGTTTTCTAAACTGCCCTAATAATATATGTTGAAGAAATGCGTTTTCAGAGATTTTTTGAAACATACCATATATCTCAATAATAACCCTTATGGTCCTGCAGTGAAAAGTAATGACTGTTCAATGTTGGATCTGGTGCGATTTTGACTACTTGTGATTCCATCAAGCTTTGGAGACACAATTAACTACGTGTCATTGCACCAGCGTTTGAGTTAAGTGTCAAACAGCTTAGTTCAAGTGTCAAACAGCTTAGTTCTAGTGTCAAACAGCTTAGTTCCTGAGTAGCACTGTTACTCGGCGTCTCATTCGGATCCAAGATGTTTGCAAATCGAGAATAAAAGTACAAATACGAGTCCTTTGAAAACACCACATACAAAACAAACAGCCGCCCGAACAGCACCACAACAGTCGCGGATAGCGGTATAAGTATTAACCCTCTGCTCCTAGAGCTGTAATGTGTACAGGTTCTGCACTGTTGTTCAAATTCCGCTAACAAATTATATCCTTTCATACTGAATGCATTCTACCTTTGAACAGTGATAGACGTTTCTTCTTTGACAATTCAGCATTGAGACGGCTAAATACTTTTATCTAAATAAAGTAGATCTAGTTCTATATTATTTTCATGGAGGAAATGCACCAAAAGCAAATGCCGGAACTATTGCTAACTAGTTTACCTCCGGAAATTGGATTAATCCCAATGGCAGAAAGAAAGTAATTTAACAAATCATTCAGGCGGGGAAAATGGAAGTAATTTCAAATGCCAATGTCAATTAGCGACAGTTTCAATGTGTAGGTGGCATTCGAAGTAATCTCATTCGACAGAGGATGTTATAAATTTACATTGATAAACTCTTGAGCTGGAGAGGTAATTATCTGTAACCTTATAACTATTTCACCTTTTACGTGGATGTCATTACTGCTTATCCTTAACTGGCAGTGGTAATTAGTAATATACTCGGCGGGAATAGGCGATTTGTAATAGTTTAGATGTGTATATATTTACAGTATTGTGATTCTTCTAATCGCCATTTCTAAAAGAACTTTTATTTCCGTATCGAATCACAATATTCTCCTAAATTTGAAAACAGAAATTCGATTAGAATCAGTGACGAACGGAATATCAATCTCCCTCGGACAACATTTCGCATGTTTCCTCGGGAGAATGGTTGTGTTGACCAAAATGCCATAGAGTAACATTTATTTGACTGAAGCAACTAGATGCATTACATATAACATGTGCTTGGTGTTACCTCTTGGTGACGTGGAATGATTACACTTATTGTGGTTCTGTATTAGATTTCATATGAGTTTGGATTCGCGTCACTGTTACCTCTTGGTAGCGCCGAATTATTACGCTTGCTATGGTTGTGTTTTGTAAATCAAGTGTCTTCACATATTTGTTGGTATTTTTGGGTACTCTGATCCTTACTCTTTCTTCAATATATCAAGGAATCTCAAACTTAAATATTTCCGCCATGATAACGTTTAAAGTGATGTCATTTGAGGAATTTGGAGAGAGAGAGATACAGATAGAGAGAGAGAGAAGAAAGAGAGAGAGATTGAGAGAGAGATAGAGAGAGAAAGAGAGAGAGGAGAGAGAGAGAGAGAGAGAGAGAGAGAGAGAGAGAGAGAGAGAGAGAGAGAGAGAGAGAGAGAGAGAGAGATAGAGAGAGCAAGTATGTGGCATGGAATGCCCAAGCTTGTTGAAATTGTGGACACTCCCTGTGCTGTGGAAATAATTATTCGTGTTATGGTAGTGTAATGTTAAATCAGATGGCTTTGCCTTTGTATTGCTGTTGCATACTGTTGGAGTTGAATGATTAACATTGTTACGGTTTTGTAAGCTTGTCTTTGTATTACTGTTACGTCCAGGTGGTGTGGTGTGTTTAAAATTATTTGGTAGTGTATTGTAAATCGTAAGGAGTTGCCTATGTATTTGTGTTACATCCTGTTGGTGTTGAATGATTAAGGTTATTTTAGTGCATTGTAAATCAGGCCCGAGGTTATAAAAATGTTTTGCATTGAGTCTAAGATCATTCTCAAGCATCTGAATGGTCAGATCAGATACTTGAGAATGATCCCAGACTCAGTCTCAGAAGTTTTATAACCTTGGTCCCTGAATACCTTGTTTCTGTATTGGCGTATACTGATTGAGCTTGTTTTGGTGATGTATAGTAAATCCAATGATTTTGCATTCGTATTGCTGTTACCGTTTGATGGCTCTGATAGATTACGCTTGTTAAAGCAGTCTATTGTAAATCGAATGGGTTTGCCTACATTGCTGTCGCAACCTAGTGGCATGAGCAGATTACGTTTGTTGTGGCAGTGTATTGTAAATCCAATGGTGTTGCGTTCATACCTCTGTTACCCCCTCGCGGTGTGGTATAATTACGCTTGTTATGGGTTTGCTTTCACACGTCTGCACGTCGTATGAAATGCCTACGCTTGTTGTAGATGGGTATTGTAAAGCAAATTACATTGCCTACCTACGTATCACTATTTCATCCTGGTGGCGTGGATTACGCTTGTTATGACAGTGTGATGGAAATAATGTTTTTTTCCTTCATAAAGTTGTTACCTCCCGATGGCGTTGAATGATTATGCTTAATTCGTTTGTGGGTGGTTGTGCATATCATTTTGTTAATCAGTTTAGCATATTCTTGAATATTAATTGGTAAATCAAATAAAACGTGAAGTGTAAAATGTAAAGAATGTTTCTACCGGTTTAAGAAGTAGACAGTTCTCTGTGTTACGCTCAACCACCATCATAATTATTAATCGTCATGCAAGTCTAGACCGAATAATAATCTTCAATGACCTCCTTCGTATTCTTTATCTGCCCCAAGAGCCTACTCTAGAATTGCTGCTATATATTGTGGAAGCAATACATTCATTCCATAATAGTGGTTCAAGAACCTCATTGCCATGGATCCAGTCATGTGCCTTGGAGGCCGGGGGTATTTCTTGAACGGTTATATGTGAGGTCTTCCAATTTCGCACCTGATAGATAACCAGTTTAATGTGCTAGGATGATCACTTTCTACATGTCCCTCGGATGAGACTTTATAAACCGAGGTCCGACGTATAGGTTCTTTACACTGGGCATCCTAAACAACCAGATAAACTCTATCGATAATAAGAGTAGGGCATCGCACCCTGGTATATATCTGTATCCGCTCCTTTCTCTCTGGGGCATCCAATTAGCCCACAGTTGACAGAAACGGACGTTAATCAACGCAACCAACCAACCAACTTTCCATAAGGTCTCAATGTAAATGTTGCGGTCAGTGTTGTTTACAATGTGTGTCTTTCTGTGTTCGAGAATGTGATCAAAATGAAGATGACATTCTCAGGGCAGATGTAAGCGACAAAGACGTTAAAAAGATATTTTATAAACAACAGGCTGGAAACCAACGCCTAGTTCTTCGCGTCGTTTTTGACTGATATTGAAGACAATTGTATAAGAATACTGGCAACACGGAAATAGTTCAATGCCATTATTACTTCACAATGGTCATATGCGGAGATTGATCTTGGGGATCTCATGAAGTAGCTACCAACACCAGTACCGCTCAGCTTTGGTACTGCTGATGGCTGTTTAGCTGTCAAAGGAGCTGAATACCTACCTAACAGAAGGGGCAGACATGACAAATGTACCAACACAAGATGAAAAACACAAACAAGCAATGAATTATCAATATATTTCATTCAATGAGAAATATTATTCCACCTTTAGACTGCTGAGCAAATTATTTTTACAGAACTTTTCACCCACTATATTTTCAAATATCTAGCTATAATCAGTGTGTCTACCTAAATGCAATCAGGGTGTCAAACAGTTTGGATCCTGATGAGACACCGAGTTACTCGGCGTCTCATCTGGATGAATCAAAACTGTTTGCATAGGTATTCACTCATCCGCCCATATCAGGCTAAAGGTTAAACAAATATCTGAAATATTTTTTCAGCATGACGCCTGAAAGTATTGATTTAATTTGCAGTGCAGATATGTATCAGGAATACTTCGTCAAAATATGGAGAGAATTAGAGGATGGAGTTCAGAAAAGATGCTAGTGTAAGGTGGGGGTACGAAGAAACCTGCTGACTGGAAGGCTTCATTGATGAACGGTGACAACAAGAGATAACTTCAATCAGGTAATTTGAAAAGCATAAAGTAATGAAGCCTATGCATAGAAATGTTTTGAAGCCAGTACAAGAAGAAACTGATATCAGGGTTTGCCAGAGAACACGACTGACAGACATTTCAAGTCAGATTGCAAACCAACGACATATACTTCGAACTGATTACATTGCCAGTTTCGAAAGTGTGGGTTCCCTGTTGGATATTCATGCTTACTGTGATCGTAACACTACCAAAGCATTTAAGGAAAAGGGTATGTGTCACAAATAAAGGGCCCCTGAAAAAATCGATGTTCGTAAATTCACTAGTATTTTCTAGAAACCTAAGGTGTTTCAGCTGACCTAAATATTGAATAAGAATCGTTCACATACACAATACACGCGATGGTAGGCATGTAACAGTTGATGGTTGAATTGAAACAATTAGAGCAGAACTGTGAGCATATGACAGTTAAGGATTTGCGAATCATTGATATGGGATATTTGCCACCTTGTAGAAAGTGCTTATTCTGGAACATTAAACGTGTCATCTGTCTAGTGCGAATTTGGAAGAGCTCACGTATACCCTATCCAGAAATACCCTCAGCTTCAGAGGGACGTGATTGAAACCATGTCAACGTGGTTCCCGGACCATTCCATTATGAATCGGCGGTGACTTGCCTCCACATATTATTGTAGACATTCTGTAGGAGACTCTTGAGGCAAATGAAGAAGATGAAGAATGGATGGATGATATTCGATGACAATTTTTATTATTCGGACTAGACTTACATTGCAATGATTACAGATATGGTGATGACTGAAAGTATCACACAGAAATGTCTGTTTCTGTAAACCAGCAGAGGCATTCATATTTATATATACCTCTATGTTCCAGGTAGTGACCACGAGACATGTCGAAAAAGGCCTTACAAACCGTCAAAAATCAACATTCATGTACATTTATTTGATATACCTACCATTGCTTGTCTATACTCTATATATCTTAAAACTAAGTCATTTCCGTTTTATTCGTGTGTAAAGTTTGAACAAATCCGGATCCATCTGATTATATATCTGTATCGGTAATTTGCTTTATACGGCTATGACTGTGCAACTTTCTTGAATGAAACAAATTAACAATTAAAGTGCAAACAACTTATAAGTATGATATCAAACTTTATAACTAATTTTCTTACTTTTATACTCATAAAAATGAGTTGAATATAACAAAATACAGCGAAATGTTTAGCCAGCGTCTGTCTTAAGCAAAGAACAACATAATGAATCAAGAAATTAGATTTATTAAATGTAGGCTAATGTCTCGGCTCATTTGAACTTCTGTATACATATTTTCACTGTCGTTATCCGCATCAGTACATCACAGTAATAATGATTAAGACGCCAATGTAATGACATGTATATAACAATCAACCAGTATTGATGAGGACAACGAAAATCAGTATAACATGGTTTGTAAAGCAGAATTTGAATATAAGTACAGACAGAAATGAAACAAGGCTTTTTAACTGGTGCTAATGATTCATTTGATATAATGATTTGTAAATATGCTGAATAATGCCACTTGTATTTCACGAGATGCACCAGTATAACACCACTGAACCTTGATTTTCGTCTGTGTTTATCTATTCTTATTCTACTTTACATGTCATGTTTCATTTGTTTCTCTGCTCGTAGATTGTAGTGTCCACCTTATTATATTATCATCTCCTCAAAAGTTGAAACTTTTAATAGAAATATATTTTAATCATCATTGCTGTGATGTACTGATGCGGATAACGCCAAGTCAACGAAACATTATGCAAATATTCAAATGAGCCTAGACACCAGTCTACACATAATCAATTTAGTTTACTTAATAAGTTTATGTTATTGATCCATAATTTTGTTCTTTGATCAAGTTATACTTCTGGCTAAATACTTTTATGACCGTGTGTGATACCCAAACCATTATTTATGAATAAACAAGTAAGCAGGATGATTTGGATAAATCTTAATCCATCTAGTTTTCACTTGAACGTGGTTTAAATTTTCATATCACACTTGGAAAGTGAAACAATCTATTATTTGCATCTTAATGGTGCATTTATAGTCATACCTGAACGGTACACAATGGAGCCCGTATACGAAAAAGCAAATACCGGATAAAGACACCATGTTTTGATATAATACCGGCTAAATAATAATTTGAAAGCTGTTCAATATGTTTCCCGAACTTATTTCGGTGTATTTGAGGCATAACGGTTGATTACGAAATTCATTTTGTTTTACAGTTTTTAGATAATTGTTCTTGTTGTTTTTGTTCTTGTTGTTTGATTTTCCAATTAATATTCTTGAATATGCTAATGAACCGACATGATATTCTAAATCAAGGACAAATGTATTTCTTTTATGTTTGGTAACAGATTGATAATGTTAGGTCCCAGCTGTCCAAGGCCCTGTGATATTATAACGTTATTATCCTCTTTATGCGCTGACGTTGTCCGGA
This sequence comes from Azorinus chamasolen, assembly GCA_963576725.1. Taxonomy (NCBI): domain Eukaryota; kingdom Metazoa; phylum Mollusca; class Bivalvia; order Cardiida; family Solecurtidae; genus Azorinus; species Azorinus chamasolen. The sequence continues at coordinate 54,688,935 of OY755249.1, forward strand.
CGTATGTTTGATGGATAATTTAAACCCAATAAAATGCAAATAACCCATAAAGACACGGGTTTTATTTGACATAATATTAGCACGATTACTCTGCTTGAGGTGGTTTCATGTATAACAACATTTTTTTCTATGCACTTGGAGCATCACAGATTATTTCAGATCTAGTTTTCACCATTTTCCAGTTTCATAGATATAATACATTATAGCCGTTACCCACCGTCGTGTGTCCAAACAAACGGTTATCATGGAAATGGTAGAAATACTCATGGAAAAGTAGTAAAGTCAAGCAGGCAAAGCCACATACAAGACGCAACCACCACCAAAACACCGATAGACAGCATGACACACACACACACAACCACACACCCAAACGCACACACACACACACGAAATGAACACAGAAAACACCAAAAGACCCACAAGAACCAGAGACAAACGTTCCACGCACGAACAAAATCACAAAATCACAAGCACAAAGACGCAAGGCAAACAAAAGGAAGGGTGACAAAGAGAGTACCGCCTTGGCACGGTCAGTAGCAAAAACACCACTGGGGGTTTAAACCGGTTTACGGACGTCCTAACCTCACACTTCTCTCAAAGTCACCCTAGCTTTACAAATATTGTAAATAAAGGTATCCCCGCTGGACTTACCCACAACATAGACGACGGTGAACACAGGACAACATGTAAAACATAGCATAATAACTGTGACAATCCGTCAAATATGTACTCAATGACTTTGCTGAAGTCAGAGCACCTGCAGGTAAGCCGTTAAGGGCAAGACAGGGAAAAAGTAATACATGAGTCTGGTAAGCTCATCCTGTATCCAAGTTTAAGAGTATACCATCATAGAGTACTACCCTCGGCCTGTCATCGCGCAAGCAAAGAGGGAAGCGTAGCTACCGACTGTAAAAGGGTCGATAACCAAACATGCAGTGCGTTGCAATATAATAGGATCATAACCTTTCTTTTTAAATGTTTTAATGCGTTTTATGAACAAATCATGAAAATGGATATGACCCCGAATTTTCCTAAGTTTGTAGATAACATCCCCATAAAAATTCTGGTAGATAAATGCCTTGTCGCAGTAACGTCCGTAGATTGCAATTATATTTACTAATGAGAGGTAAATTTCGATAATAAAATTTAGAAAAAGTTTTCCGAAGTTTGTGATATCTGTAACCTTGCTTAAGAAGTTTATCAGTTATAACTAAATTACGTCTGTTAAAATCTTCAAGCAAAGAACAGGCTCGGACAAACCTAATAAGTTGAGAAATATAAACCCCATAAGATGTAGAACGTGGTACATCTCCATCTAGAAAAGGATAATTAACAATTTTAAAATTAAAATCTTCTCTTTTATCGTATACTTTGGACGAAACTTTATCATTTGTAATTGAAAGATTCAAATAAAAAAATGAAGCATTAATGTCAGATTGATTAGCTTTGTTTAATGACAGTTCTTTAGGGTAAATTGAAGAAATCATAGTATCAAAATAAGGATTATCTAAATTCAAAATATCGTCTAAATACCTTGAAGTTTTATTAAAAGCATTAACAATATCGGTCTGTGTATCAGGTTTTAAGCTAAGCATAAAATCCCTCTCGTAGCAATACAAAAACAAATCTGCAACAAGAGGGGCACAATTTGTACCCATGGGTATACCAACAACTTATATGGTATATGGTATCCCCATAACGCACAAATATATTATCTAAAAGAAAGGTAAGAGATCTACAAACATCAAGGCAAGTCCACATTGTGTAATGTTCAACTTCTGAATTCGAAAAGAATGAACGTTGAACATTACAAGCAATGAACATTTTGTTTTCTCTGGCAAAGTTTTTTTCTATTAATTTAATAAGTTTATCCTTTATAAGATGGTGAGGTAGAGTAGTATAGAGTGTAGAGAAATCATAAGAGCTCAGTAAATAAATGTTATACTGTTCATTTTCAAGTTTGGTTAAAACATCATTTGAATTTTTTATGGACCAAAAAACATTAATACCAGAATTTTCATATATTTTATCACAGTAGCGTTTTACATGTTCTTTGATCGTAGTAAGACAGGACGTCAAAAGTATAGATAATTTAGTAGTGGTACAACAGCTAGAGTTGGCAATAAAACGCGCCTTATAAGGGTTTTTATGTAGTTTCGGAATCCAGTACAAAGTAGAAAGTTTATGTTGTTTTATGTTAGGACCAGACTTAAAATCATATCAGATTTGGGGTTTTCATGGGAACATTTTTTTTATTTCCATTCAGCAGACTCTACCAAACACCCTGGTAGTTGGCACCCATGGAAATAAGTCAGATGGGGTGCATGATGGCCCTATCTGGCCCTCGGGGTATATCGTATTATAACTCCAACGCTGTTGCTTTCGTATCGCTGTTACCTCCTGGTGGCGCACTTACTATGGTAACGTTTATTAAATTAAATGTTCTTGTCTTCATACATCTGTTACTTCCTGGTGGTCTTCATGCATGTGTTACATCCTTGTGACGTGGACAGGTAATGCTTTTATGATAGTTTATTGATAACCAAGCGGTTTGCCTTCATACCGCTTTGAACCCTTGTGCTTTACAGTAAACCCCCTCTAAACCCTAAATTGAATTTAGTATAAATATCGGTCTTTGAGACAGGTGGTAGCTTAATGCAGGGTAAAAGTCATGCAGAAAGTTCCTCTAGGAGCTGTCTGCATGACTTTCACCATGCATTAAGCAGCCGCCTCCCTAAAAGTATCTACATTCTTCTCTACTAGAATTCCAGTTTAGAGAGGTTTTACTGTATAAAATGTTGTCCATTCAACATATTGTTAATTAGGGTAATTTTAACTTCTAATTCGTTCAAGATATAGTTTGAGAAACTGCTGACCAACAGATCGCGGTAAGTTGTCAAGTTACTCAAAGTATCGCCTGGATCCAACTGTTTGCAGATGCCAGTCATCTCAAGTTGATGGTATCCAGAGTTACTAGACGTCTTGTCTAGCTCGAAGCTGTTGCAGTTATCAGGTAAGTAGCCTGTATCGTATTAAGTCGGTTGGTTTCTCGACGTCTCATCTAGATCCAGCTGTTTGCTGATACCAGCCATGTAGCTTGTATCTTGATAAGTTACCAAGTTACTAGACGTCTCGTCTGGGTCCACTTTTTTGCAGATACCATGTAAGTAGCATGTATCGCCATAAGTCGCAAAGTTCCTCGACGACTCGTCTAGATCTAGCTGTTTGCAGATATCGGTGACCTCTTCTAGATCTAGTTGTTTGTAGATGTCGGTGGTCTCGTCTAGATCTAGCTGTTTGTAGATGTCGGTGACTCGTCTAGGTCTAGCTGTTTGTAGATGTCGGTGGCCTTGTTTAGATCTAGCTGTCTGTAGATATCGGTGGCCTCGTCTAGATCTAGCTGTTTGCAGATGTGGTGGCCTCGTCTAGATCTAGCTGTTTGTAGATGTCGGTGGTCTCGTCTAGATCTAGCTGTTTGTAGATGTTGGTGGTCTCGTCTAGATCTAGTTGTTTGTAGATGTCGGTGGCCTTGTTTAGATCTAGCTGTTTTACATATATCGGTGGCCTCGTCTAGATCTAGCTGTTTGCAGATGGTGGTGACCTCGTCTAGATCTAGCTGTTTGCGAATATCGGTGGCCTCGTCTAAATCTAGCTGTTTGCAACTATCGGTGGCCTCGTCAAGATCTAGCTGTTTGCAGATGGTGATGACCCCGTTTAGATCTAGTTGTTTGCAGATGATAGTGGCCTCGTCTAGACCTAGATGTTTGCAGATGTCGGTGACCTCATCTAGGTCTAGCTGTTTGCTGATATCGGTTACCTCATCTAGATCTAGATGTTTGCAAATGTCGGAGGTCTCGTCTAGATCTAGTTGTTTGCAGATGATGATGGCCTCGTCTAGATCTAGTTGTCTGTAGATGTCGGTGGCCATGTTTAGATTTAACTGTTTGTAGATATCAATCAAGTCGCGCTTCACATTATAATATAAGAAGCTTTTCCCTGCATCATGATGACAAGTACAGACACTCTTACACAATGCAATTATTTACAGGAGGAAATGAAAAAAAGGCTATATATAGATCTATATGTTTAATCTATTATTCTGAAGATGAAGTAGAGACTGTATACAGCGACCACGGAAAATAAGTCTAATTCTACGTTTGTTAAAACAGGTGATAGCTTTATGCCGGTATACAGAAAACAATCCACTAGCAGTTTTCTCGGATACTTTCGTCATGTATTTAGCAATCTTTTCTTCTTATAAACCCCTATATACTAATATAGTCACTACATGGTCACTATATAAAGAGTTTACTGTATGTGTAGTAAAAGTACAAACATGAGTCATGCGGGAAACACCACATACAGAACAAACAGTCGCCCGAACAGCGAATGAACATCAAGATACGCACAAAGACAAAACAAACATACAATAGGAGGAAGATGGAAGTACCGCCTTGGAACGGTCAGTGACAAACGTCACTGGGGGGGTTAACCCGGTTTATGGGCGCCCAACCTCACACTTATTCCATCCCCACCCTAAAAGACAGTGTAAATAAACGTACCCCCTCTCCGACTAAACTACAACAACCGCGATGGCAAATACAGTGGTAAAGTGTATGTATAACGAAAACATTTAAGTGAACAAACAGAGTAACTGTAGAAAAGTAATAAAGGGTACGACAAAAACGAAATAGTACAGATATCCGACGTTCTCCTTCCGTTTCTGGATTTAAGAGGTCGCCTTCATAGAGTACTAAACCTTTCTTGTCGGCGTACATGCAAAGAGGCCAGCGTGATTGCCAACTGTAAAAGGGTTGACAACCAAACATGCAGTATGTTGTAGTATTACAGGATCATATCCCTTTTAATGAATGTTTTAACATATTTGATATACAAAGTGAGAAAATGGGCATGTCCAATAATTTTACGAAGTTTGTGAATCACATCACCATAAAATTCAGGATGTGAAATACCGTGTCGCAGAAGCGCCTTGAGATTACATTGGTACTTGCCAATAAGCGAGAGATTTCGATAGTAAAATTTAGAGAAAGTTTTTCTTAGTTTATGGTATCTATATCCTTGCTCAAGCAGTTTTTCAGTTAAAATGAGATTTCGACTGTTAAAATCGTCAATAGATGAACAAGCTCTGGCAAAACGAATAAGTTGAGATATATAAACCCTGTAAGATGGAGCACGGGGAACATCCCCGTCAATATGAGGAAAATTTACAATATTAAAATCAAAATCATCTCTTTTGTCATATATTTTAGAAGAAATCAGTCCATTATCAATTTTGAAGGTCTAGATCAAGAAACGCTGCATAATTGTCGGACGGGTTAGCTTTATTCAATTTGAGTTCTTTAGGATAAATTGTAGGAATCAGAGCATCAAAGAAAGGGTTATCTGAGTTAAAAATATCATCCAAATATCGACATGTTTCATTGAAGGATTTTATAACATCTTCTTGTGATTGAGGATTTAAACGCAACATGAAATCTCTCTCATAGCAGTACAAAAACAAATCTGCGACAAGTGGTGCACAATTCGTACCCATTGGAATACCAATTACCTGACGGTATATAGCATTCCCATAACGTACAAATATGTTATCCAAAAGAAAGGTTAGTGATTCGCAAACTTCTGAGCTCGTCCAATTGGTGTAATATTTCATTTGATCGTCAGTAAAGAAAGCTTTTTCAGCATTACATGCCAGAAATGATGTTTTTTCCCGGGAAAATACTCTCTGGATTAAGTTATTAAGCTTATCCTTGATTAAAATATGAGGAAGAGTTGTGTACAGAGTAGAAAAATCGTACGAAAATCGTACGTGCTTACAGTGGATGCAAGCTACCTTTTGTTCTTAAGTTTGTTTAAGACTTCTGAAGAGTTCTTCATAGACCAGAAGAGATTTATTCCAGAATGTTCATAAGTCTTATCACAGTAGAATTTTACACGTTCCTTTACCTTCGTTAAACAAGAAGTCAAAAGTATAGACAAATTAGTAGTTGTACATGAACTAGAATTTGCAATGAAACGCGCTTTATATGTTTTTTATGTAGTTTGGTAACCAATACATTGTAGGAAGTTTATGTTGTGTAATTTTAATATCGGTTCCAAGTTGTTCACACTTTTTGACATGGTCTGAAACAATGGTCTAGTAACTGAAATGTATGACTTGGTATTAATAATTTCCTGCTTCAAGTCATCGATATAATGTAATCGTGAAATAATAATCACATTATTCGATGCCTTATCAGCAGGAACAAAAACGTATTTTGAATGGAAATCCTGTAAACCCTTTTTAAGATGTCTAAAAAGAAATTCTAGGTTTAGGTGGAAGGTGTTTATTAGAGCTATAAAAGGAAATGCGTTTGTCAATTATATCAAAAATTAGTTTTTTCCAAAGTTCTAGAAAGAGCATGTTCTCTTCGACACCATTTAATACTAAAACTTTGTAATGTTAACTGACAAACACATATGGTATACTGGAAGTATGACATTAATCAGGAGAAAACACTATCTACCATATCCAATATCCAACTGTCATAAGTCATCGACCTTGCCAATTAGGTCAACATGACAGGTTTACATTAATTCTTCTCTTGCTGAATTGTAAAACACGTTTCTCCTTCTTTACCCATGCCCTGTTGTATAATTACATATATCTCTACTGTGTACATGTATTTCGCTGTGCAATCACTGCTGTGGATTGCACAATCAACTTGTAAATAGTGCAGACCTAGATGAGACAGCTCCTGCAGGAGCTTCTCATCTGGGTCTTCACTATTTACAGGTAGGTATATTGACGTGAATAGCAAGCAAATGGTTAATTCTTGCCCTGTCAATCAGGACCTGACTGACATTTCCAAACAAGGCAGATTCAGATTAGTCAATGAGTAACACTTCGTCTCATCAGGATCCAACCTATGTAACATTCAGTTAGTAGTATATGTAAAGTTTGAAAACATTTGAAGTATGTAAGAAACTGCTTCAAATCAGAATTTGGACAGATATCAATATGGGTATTAAGATAAGAGTTGACGCATCGCCTTTCAAGATAAAACACTAAATGTCTGTCAGCGTTACTACTTTGAGTGCGTGTTGCTATCGATAAGAAAGTACATTTGTTGAAAATAAACCTATTAAGACTTGGAAAATTAACTGTTAATTGGATGTTGTTGTGTGTGAAATAATGCAATGTTACGCTTGGGCGATGATCTCGATCTGTGTATTTAATGCAATCTGTGCAAATTATATCTGAAGACATATTATATCAGATATATAGATATTTTTGAAAATCTTGTTCTTGCAAGTAGCACTTTACCGAAAGATGGATTTCCAAAACATCTGCAAGTGTCTGTGAAAATGGTTTTACGGAACTGTATGTGTTATTTAAGATAGTCAAAAGGGGACCATGGTAGGACTCCATAATCCCATCCATACAGGACAGCTGCTGCTGAAGACAAATAGCTTTCTCGGACCCATTTATGTAAACAGTTTTGTAACTTGATCTCATTGAATGAGTAGGTGGTGCAGCCAGCAGAGGTCCAGATAAGATGCGTACATGTAAGCAGTATCAATAATAGCTCCTTTATTTCTCCACCAAACCCTATACTGCGACCACTCTTTAGAATCGTCTCGAAGAGACGATTCTAAAGAGTCGTCACAGTATAGGGTTTGGTGGAGAAATGACGATTTTAGTATATGGGTACGCGCCGTTATCTGTAGCTCTGCAGTGAGATTTATTTTCATACCATGTATCAGAGCAACAGGTAGACCTGCATACTCCAGTAATAAAATCGTGATAACCAAACTCTGTGTTGTTACCACTCTTTAGAATCGTCACGAAGAGATGATTCTAAAAAGTGGTCACAACATAAAGACCCCACAAACCGTCATGTAAATTTACTTTACATACCTACCATTGCTTGTCTGTATTTTAGAATTTCTTAAAAATAAGTAATGCCAGGGTCTATGCTTATAAAACTTTTAGTTGAGTCTGAATTCGTTCTCAAGTTTTTGATCAAAAAAATCAAAGAGCTGTGAACTTAAATTTGACCAATCAAAAGCTTGAGAACGATCTCAGACTCAACTAAAAAGCTTTATAAGCACGGACCCAGTTTTCTTCGTATGAACAGTTTGAACAAAGCCGAATCCATTACGATATTTTGACAAGAAGTGTAGAGAATATCAGCCTTTCTAAAGAGTTTTGTACTAATTTTCTTTACCTCTGTTTATTAGTAGATTTCTCCAGTAAGTTACATGATATTTGCCGACATAATTTCTTTACTAAACTCAAATAAATCACAAAATGATTTACTCTGGTAAATATCGCTCATTTTAGAACTCTGTAGCATAGAGCTGTTGGTATCTGAACTAAACTTCATTTAATATCTGTTTAAATCATTGCATGTGTCTACCCTGATTAGACACTATCGTTGCTAGGAATAGTATTTTATCTTTCTTCCGATTTGAATTGCATGATACGGGAATAGTACGCTATTTTACTGTACAAATCCGAAAGTAGTTAATAATAGATACCACATGCAATATTGCGTGTTTCTTTGTGTTCTGCTCTCGTCAGTGTGGTATAGATGTATTGCACGGAATACTAAATGAAAAGTTTTTGCGTGGATAAATACGAGTAATTATTTTATAAACTTAAGAGTTGTTTTGCAAAATGACACGTACACAAAAAAAATAAATAAGTTTTACAGTTATAATACAATCTTTACTATACACTAAATTAACTTTAACTCATTCCCTTCTAGACTATTTTTAGACCCAACCTTTTTTACCAAATTTACCGAAAAGGAGCAATTTACTAGAGACAAGAACATTTTAGAATTATGTAGTTTTGAAACCATTGTGATAAATAGAGCATTTGCTCCTATGGAGCAAATGTTCTATTTATCACAATGATTTCAAAACATGACTTTTACAAAGACATCAAAGGGCGTCAGTAGGAGGGAATGAGTTAATCCGTTAATATGGTAAAGAGGTTGAGACAGGTGTACCGATTACGACCCGATATAGAACATTATCATTATACAAATACAGTAAAACCCCGCTAATGCGACCACTTAATAAACAGCCACTGATGTCGTCTAAAGCAGGTGGTTGCTTAATGCAGGCCGAAAGTTATGCAGAAAGCTCCTATTGGAGCTTTCTGCATAACTTTCGTCCTGCATTAAGCTAACAGCTGCCTCAGCCACCCAGAATTGTGCCCCTTTTTGGTGGTCGCATTAGCGGGATTTTACTGTATATACTTTAATCGCAAAACGTCTTAAGCAGGGTTTTTTTATTTGATGACAAGGGAATATCGTTTACTATGAAAATTGCATACGTGAATGTAACAATAAGTAGCTATTAGCATCATAATGCTTTATGTATTTTTATAACTATTTTGATTGAAGCATATGGATGTCTGTGTAGCTGTATTAACGAACATCATTTCGTTTTGTTAAGTGAAGCATTATACCGATTACATTTGAAATGTTGTGCTACAATTTACGGTGAACAATATGTAAACCTTTTACTCCATGGATATTAATGTAAGAAATAATGACATCATGAATATGAATTAGTTAATTGTTTGTAATGACACATGCCCACATGAATATTTGGCCATGGCAGAAACTATAGAATCCAATCTATATTATTTGAAAGCAAACAGTGCCGACTCAGACGGCTCCTATAGTATTCTGATATTGGTCTATTCTGTTTGCAAAGGCGTAGAAAGCGAATTTATGGAGTAAAGAATTAAACCATGGCTTCGTGTTAGGTTATTCACTGTTTGCCACCCATCATTCTATTCTGTTTTACTGATTCATCCCTTTATACAATATACATGTATACGCATTTTAAAAACGACTTGGCGAACAGAGAAGACCAAGGTAAGACGATTGCTGCATGCTTTGTTTGCTTATGGAATTACAGTAGAACCCCTCTAATGCAATCACTTAATGAATAAACATGGGTGTCTTTATAAGCAGGTTGTTACTTAATGCAGGACAAAAGTAATGCAGAAAGCTCCTCTAGGAGCTTTCTGCATTATGTTTGTCCTTCATTAAGCTACCACCTGCATCTAGTACCCAGATTTATACCTCATTAGCGGGGTTTTACTGTATATAGATCTGATTATACAGTGTTTTCTCAGGGCCAAAGCGTTTCTTGTTTATATCCTAGCATAGATGTTACGTTATCTAGTATTAATACATACGATATTTCTTACTCGTAAAATAGTTAGTATAGAATCTGATTAGATCTAAGGCTCGTCTGGTTCTACCATGTTTGTAAAACTTAAATCAAACATGTAAGTGTTCTATCGATAAAAATCTTACCCATAATTGCCACTCTTAGACGGCAGCAATTTAGTGTATGAATAGTTGATGTAATCAGCGTGAAAGACCTGATGTAATCAAACCGAACAAGTAGCGATAAGACACGTGCATTCACACTAAATCATTAACGAGATCTACCGAGTCTATCACGCAAAGTCTCATTGCATAATTTAACCCACTTTCAGTCCTAGACACGCATGTAATGTCATTTGCTAACAGTGTAGACCCAGATCATAGGGCTCCTAGCGGAGCTTTCTGATCAGTGTATACACTGTTTATCATTCACAATCATCTAAAATGTTTAACCCATTCCCTCATATTGACGAATTTTGACGACTCTGTAAAAGCCACTTTGTGAAACCATTGTGTGAAACAATGGTTTCAAACTACAAAATTCTAAAATTTTCCTTTTCTCTAGTTAATGCTCCTTTTCGGTAGGTTTATTCAAAGAGGTTGTGTCTAAAAATAGCCTATGAGGGAATGGGTTAAGCATTCATTCCTTACTGAGTGGACTCTATAGTTAGATATTGATTGTCTATTTCACTCTCATAATTCAAGGTTGAAAGGGTTAATGACGAAGAATTCCCTATAATTGTTGTTTTCGTGTGCGTTTGCGTATAGATCGGATAGTACAGTAAAACCTCTCTAAACTGGACGTTTAATGAAGAACAATTTAAAACATTAGACAGCTGCCTACTCAATGCAGGATGAAAGCCATACAGAAAGCTCCTTTAGGAGATTTCTGTATGACTTCCATCATGCATTAATGAACAATTTAAAACATTAGACAGCTGCCTACTTAATGCGGGATGGAAGTCATACAGAAAGCTCCTTTAGGAGCTTTCTGTATGACGTTCAACCTGCATTAAGCTGTCACCAGTCCTGTCTGAAAGACCGATATTGATATTAATCCATCATCCGTTTTAGAGGGGTTTATTGTATACCAAAACTTAACCATTGACCTACTTATTGCGACCTGACTGGCATTGTATAAACATATTTGATCCACATGAGACACGGAGTCTCTCAAAAGTTTGAACGAATTGGACGTACGTATAATGCTTCATCTCAGAATTGGAGCAGGCATGTTTTAAACAAAAAGATCAAGGATTTCTCATTACCAGTTAAAAACCATGAAGACATTTGCCGTTATTTAGAGTCTTACATTTTCGCAACCTCAATCTGTCGAAGCTTTCTTAATTGGGTCAGAATATTATATCCAATGTCAATATATCTTACAGCATTCATTATACGTGGTGTATAATTATGTCAATGTTCCAGAATTCAATGGCAGACAGTCTGATTTGACAGATGTATTGCCACTTGATGTTCTAACTCTAGGTATATAATGATATATGAGATTATAAAGAAACCATGAATGAACAATTTCGCACTGGAACATTACAGTCCAGTAATTTATTGTCCCATTTCTATTATCTCAATCTTAGGATCGAAGTTGTTCTCGATTGGATCAGGGATATTATAACCCTTTGGATATACAATATACAAAGTTCAGTTGGTATTGTCTAAAACTAGTTCAGTTTATTTCAACATGGCTTGCATGCTTTTTTGCAACACTTCAAATAAATTGAACAGCGTGCAATGCATTCCAGTAACGTCTCGCTAATACGACAACTCGAAAGAAGTATACAGTGCTCCCTCCCTACAACGGCCCTCTCAATAACGATTCCCTCCTTAGAACAACGTATGTCACTGTTTCCAAAACAACAAGGCTCCAGAAACAACCCTTTTCCATCGTATTTTCTTTATGCCTCGATCAAACCCTATGTTGTGACCACTTTTTAGAATCGTCATTTGTGTCGATTCTAAAGAGTGGTCACAACATAGGGTTTGATAGAGGCATAACGGTTTTAGTTCTCGAAATACACTTTATCTGGGGATCTGCAAACAAGCTAGTTATGTTTGATTTTCCCTCACTATAACAACTCCCTCTGAACAACACATAGAATATTCGTATCCAAGAGGGTGTCGTTGTAGAGAGGGAGCACTGTAATTCTAGATTTTTAAACAGGCAGTATCTTAATGCAGTACAGAAAGCTTCTATAGAATCGTCCGGTATTACTTTTGCCCTGCATTAAGCAACCACCTACTTTTATAGTCTACTACTTTAATACATTATATAATCACTTTATCAAGAGTCCCGATCCACTT